>CM031244.1:593842967-594347967 GCA_018340775.1 Taxus wallichiana var. yunnanensis
GGCCCATCAAATTTAAATTATAGTCTCCATATATTCTTGGAAACTTGGTATCCTTCATTTGGCCTCTTCTCATGGATTTTAGTGGCAATGATGGATTGAAGGCATGTGGCATCCATCGGCTTCACCTTGCCCCACAAGTCTTCAAACTTAACTATTTTTTATGTGTTTCAAAGCATGTGTCATGGACGCATGATATTTTTCACTCATTGGCGCATGACACATCCACGGACTTATAGGTTTTCCCCTCATTCTAAACTCCATCAAAGAAATGATTGATGACAAGCATCATGATGGACACGTGGAAGTGATCGTTGCAAAAATTTCTCCTATTAAATCTCCAAACTCTGCAGAGAATCCATGTGCAACACATGGTTTTAAGGACAAATATCAAAAATTGACACATTACATCCTCTCAAGCCTTTAAGTTTCCTCCAAACCTTGCATGTCATTGATGGAGGACACAGCGGTTCTTGATAAATGGTGGTAATGAATGCCTGCACCATCTCAATTTTTAGACCATGCATAATGAGGAGGAAATGATGGAAGATAAGTGGTGCAAATCAATGATCTTTAAAACTCGTAATAGTTCTCATTCCATGAGCTTAAATTTGACAATTTATTGTAGAAAGGAATACGAGCACGTTCAAATACACGGCTCAAGGGTAATCTCCTTTGTAAAACATGTGTGTGAGTATTTAATTGTGCCAATAAGAACTAATTTGAGTTAAAGGAGTGGTCCCACCAATGAAATAGTTCCAAATGGTCCGCCCACACACCGCATCATAGGGGCTTCATTAGCAAGGCAATATCCTAGCATGTTCATTCATATTGAGGTAATTAAAATTGATAAAAACAAAGTCAATATACTACTCTAAGGAAGGGTTTAATTTATTAATATTTTGAATTAGGTATTGGGGATAGGTTAGAGAGGTGCTGTTGGAGAAGAGGTAGGGTTAATTTTAATATAAAACTAAACATTTGAACCCTAGTTTTTAAAGCTAAATATCTTAAAATTGCAAAAGTTCGTGGTCATAAAGTTATATTATAATCTCTTTTTGAATAAGGAAATCTAAATTAGGAGATTCTTAAGTAAGAAATAATAAGATGGTAGAAAACTAGGATTGAGTATGCTTTTCAACACAAATGATATTATTTCACCATATTAATTATTTAAAGAAATATTGATAAATGATTAAAGCTTAACATTAAGGTAATTGGTAATAGGTCTTAAATGGCTTCAAACTCTCTTTCTAGAGAAAAGACATATTAAAAAAATAAAAACTGAGTGGAAAACATGATATATTTTCTATTTGATATATCGAGTATAAATATGAAGGGATAAATAAAATTATAATGGAAAATGGGTAAGTACGGTACATGGAAAAAATAGGGGGTATTTTCATTCTAATAATATAACATGAGGGGGTATTATCAATTGAATAATTAAGGTAAAAACTAACATTAAGGGTATTCTTTAATACCCTTCAAATGAATCGTGTTATACCATACTTTTACTAAGTGAACCCCGTGCACTCTACCCCCTTTATTTTCCTAAAAACAATAATTAAAAACCCCTTCTAGCCCTTATTATGGGCCAATATATTGGCTTCATTTTGGTCAATTTTTAACACCCTTTTATGAGCAAACGTGATAGTGTAATTTTTAAAACCGAATCTCCTTGATAGGTTCAGAGTCAATTTGTCCTCTTGGGTAATTTTGTACGAAGGCATACATAAACATGATTTTGGAGACAAAACAAATACACCATATTTTCAACTAGTTCTACCCAATTTCAAATCTAGATCAATTATGAGAACACATAAAATTTAAGTACATTATCCTCTCAAATTTTTACTATATTTAACATGTGTCATTATTCATCAAATATTTTAATTATTTATTATATGTCTAGATATGCATAATGAACATTAATTTAGTAATTTCATTATACATCATTTCTAGATTCAAATCCTAAATTAGGGTTTTAAGATCCACTTTGAATGTTAAGAAATAATCATGTATTTCAGTTGATATTGTCTAGTTTGTGTCACCTATCTATTTGTTCTTGTTTTCCACTCATTTTTATAAATATCTCCAAATTTGTGAATAATTATGTATCATTCTAAAAACCTTAATTTTCAAATATTCTTAAATATTTTAATTTTATTACAAATTTTATACATTATGCAACTAATTTTTTCATTGATATGTATTAGGCTCAACCTTATAACACTAGATGCATTTATTAGTGTAAAACTACTTTAGATATCTCCAAAAATGTACAAAAAGAACTGAGTTTTTAATTTTATTTTTAGTATTTTGATTTGGTATTATAACGGGTAGGGTGCTTTTTATGGGTTATTTTAGATTTTATTTTTTTTTCTAAAATCAGATTCGTCAATTAATTTATTTTAATTTGCAGAATTTTATATTTTTAATAGAATTCACTTGACCATATATATTTCCCCATTTCAATTAAAAATAACTCACTTACAATAATATACTTTATAAAAAAATCTCAATTATAAGAGATTTTTTTAATTTTTAAAGAAAAAAACTGATCAACGAAATCAATTGGGATAATTGAGTATTGAATTATTTGAAGTAATTAAATGTGCATAGAGATTGACTTATTACTTCTAGGAAATTAACCATAAAACATATGTATGTTTGGACCAAACTATTCCCAAAGACACGGTGTTTCCTTTAATAAACTATGTTCCCAATAGAACAAAATCTAGCATTCAGCACTTACCAACATTTATTTTTCTTGGAGTCATCATACATTTATGTCGTAGCATACATATGACAAATGCAGGGGTTTATGGCTTTCCAGATGCGTTAAGCGGGGAAAGGCAGAGGACAAAACGAGAGTGAGTAGAATTCACGGAGTAAGAAGAACCACCCACTCACATGGCGGAGTTAACTATGTCTGTCTGCACACCCTCCTTGGATATCTTGACAAGACTACGCCAATAACCTCCTCCCTCCTTGTTTGTGTCGCTCCTACGTCGATTTCCCATATGCACTGCCTATATATTATTATGTTCCTCATATCGTACTAACTCCATAAGTTTTTCTGATCTCACACTCGTTGCAGTGATTTAGAAGGTGGCCATTGATAATTAAGAAAGCATGGCGGCAAGCAATGTGATGGGGGATCGTTTTCGATTGTGGAGGTTGCATTGAAAGGGAATAGTGGGGGAGATGAGCATTTTAGCAGGAGGCCATACCATCGCCGCTGTAAATGTGGAGTTCATTCTCTTAAACAGACCACCACTACTGCTCAACATGACGCCGACTGTCCGAGCTCAACGAAGCGTGTAAGAACAAGTGTTGGTTTTTCCTTGCGAAACTCCTGGAGCGAAACCGATTTAGGTCTTCTGCATATAACTTGTAATTCTCCTTCATCTCCCATGAATATAATTACGGCTGCAAGTAATACTAATCATAGTAGTGAATTATTCGAACAACCAAAGCCAAAGATGGTGACATCATGTTCATCTCTACTGCTTGGCCAATAGATTTTGTTTACCAATTGGGAAAAAGGACTGAGATCTTCCCTCACCAGCTAAAATTCTTGTAACTTATCTTGGATTCTATTCGTAATATCTGTAATTTCCTACCTCCTCACAGAGTAGGTAGGAAATTCGAAATTCCCGTCGTTAAAGGACCAAAGAAATACAGTGAGAGGTGAAAGGTACCTTTTGACTTTGTATATTCCTTCTGGACAATAATTGTAGGGTTTTTTTAGTGTTGAATAGTGAGAACTATTGACCTTTTCCATTTAATCGTTGTTCTAGGCCGCGGTTCTCTCGGTCGAGTGCATACATAAATGACCTCACCCTAAGTAGCCTACCTCACCCTACATAGCCTAGTTATTTTTCTATTTCTTCTCTATATTGGAAACTTATATAGCCACGAAAAGATTAAGTACTGCAAAATATAAAGCGAGTAAACTAAATTAAATAGCCAAAAAAGACACAAACCATAAACACAGATTTACGTGGTAAAACCCTCAAGAGGAAAACATCCACTGAGCAACGGTATTGATTCTCTTATTGTTCAAATCTGGAAATTACAATCAGCACATGACTCTTCCTCTTACAAGTCTATTTTCTTTGTGTTTTAGCCTCAATGGGCATACATGGATTTATAGCATTCTCACAAAACCGAATTCATTAATGCGTTCCTATCCATATTCTAACTAAAGCTATCTTGTTACAATGACAATGGTGAATAATAGGATCTTGATCCACCAAAAGAGGAAGGGTTGTCATCTAATCTCAAGAATCTCCACCTTGACAACAATTAACACGATACCTTGCTCATTGCTCATCACCTTTTTTGCAAGCCAAGAGAACCCAAGCACCACCATGACTTCTCTAATATAACTTGAGTTTCATGAACATGTCTGCACAATTCTTTTGAGTGTGGACCTTATCAAGAATCACCTGTCCTTCATCAACAACATGTCTTACATAATGGTATTTAAGCGGAATATGTTTCAACTTACTATGGTAAGTGGATTCTTAGCCAAATAAATTGCACTTTGACTACACACGAAAATTTTTACACTTTTCTCGAAAGCTGTCCTAACTCACCCAATAAACCTTTTAACCATCGCCTCTTTGCGAAGCATGTGAAGCGGATACATACTCGCCTCGGTAGTGGATAAAGCAACAATGCTTTGAAGCTTTGACATCCAACTAATACGACCACCTACAAGAGTAAAGACATAACCCGAAGTAGATCTTCTTTTGTCCAAATCACTGCAAAATCAGAATCAACATTACCATGAAACCTTATCACTGCAACCATCAAAAGTGATACAAGAATGCAGCTTGTGCCTCTAAGATACCGAAGCACCCATTTCACTGCTGCCCAATGTTCTTTACGGCTTTACCATGTATCTGACAACACCAAGCGCATGTGAAATATCGGTCTAGTACTAACCATCACATACATCAAACTTCCCTCTTTGCATTAGCATACGGTACACGAGACATATACTCCTTTTCTTCATCATTACTAGGACACAAACCCGAAGAAAGTTTAAAATGCGAAGCTAAAGGGATATTCATTGGTTTCACTTTATCCATATCGAATCTACAAGTATTTTCTCCACATACTTCTCTTATGATAACCACAACTTGCCTTTCGTCTTGTCTCTGTGTATCTCCATGCCCAAGATCTGTCTTACTACTCCTAGATCCTTCATATCGAATGTCCTAGCCAACTGAGCCTTTAACCTGCTGATATCAACCATGCTCTTGCTTGCAACAAGCATATCATCAACATACAATACCAATATAATGAACATGCCATTATCTAACCTTTTAAAGTAAACGCAATGATCATATTCACTCCTGGTAAAATTATGGCTCACCATGAAGGAATCAAACTTCTTGTACCATTGTCTTGAAGACTGCTTCAAGCCATACTGATGATTTCTTGAGTTTGCAAACAAACCTCTTGTTGCGATTTTGAACGAACCCTTCCAGTTGTTCCATGTAAATTTCCTCATCTAAATCTCCATGTAGAAATGTAGTTTTAACATCTATTTGCTCTAATTCAAGATTATGCAATGCAACTAGTGCTAACACCATACGAATAGAAACAATTTTTACAACTGGTGAAAAAATCTCATGAAAGTCAATACACGCTTCCCGAGAAAACCCTTTTTGACCAGCCTCGCCTTGTACTTTGAAATAACATCATCAAGCACCTTTCTTCAACTTGTATACCCACTTACAACCAACCGATTTCTGTTCTTAGGAAGTTCCACCAGATCCCATGTTTTGTTTTTAATCAAAGCATCAATTTCCTCTTTCATGGCATGTTTCCATTTGTCACTATCTGAAACCTCTATTGCTTCTTCGTAACAACTTGGTTCTCCTTCATTAGAAATTAAAGCAACAGAAGTGACAAAATCATCATACCTGCTTGGAACTGATCTGATCCGTGTAGACCTTCGTAGAGCTTGTTGTGGTATTTCCTCAATTTCCTGAGGTGTTTCAATCTGCTCATCCTCCTGAGTGATTTCCTCATGAATATCCTGCTCACGGACATCTTCATGATTTTCACCCGTGGATGAATGTATATCAAATTGAATTTGCTGTGACTGTGGTACATCAACCTGTTTCATAACATTCTTTCCATCCAATTTCATGAGGGAAATTTCATCAAATATAACATCTCTGTTTATGATGATCTTATGGGTAGTAGGATTCCATAATCTATACCCCTTCACACCATCACCATATCCAACAAAGACTAATTTATGTGACTTAGGATCTAACTTGGGCAATGACTCTTCGGAATAAGTGCATAGGCATCACAACCAAAAACTCTAAGACTAGAATAATTACATGGTTGACCTGTCCATACCTCTTGTGGAATCTTGCAGTCAATTGCTGTCGATGGTGATCGATTAACCAGGTAACAAGCTGTAAGCAAAGCTTCTCCCCACAATTCCTACTGCAACTTTGCATTACTGAGCATGCTCCTTGCTCTCTCGAGAAGAGTCATGTTCATGCGTTCAGCAATGCCATTCTGCTGCGGAGTGTACACAGTGGTTTTATGCCTGTCGATCCCTTCATTCTTGCAATAATTCTCAAACTCCTTAGAAGTAAATTCCCCTCCATTATCTGTTCTAAGACATTTAATGGATTTACCTGTGCTCTTTTCAACCAAAGCTCTAAATTGTTTAAAAGTGTTAAATACATCAGCTTTCCTCTTTAACAAATAGATCCAAACTTTCCTCGAGTAATCATCTATAAAACTAACAAAATATGATGATCCTCCATATGAGAGTTTCGGAGCTGGACCCCATAGGTCTGAATGAATATAGTCTAGGATACCTTTACTTGTATGTTTTCCAGGTTTAAAATTTTGTCTAGCTTGTTTCCCATAAACACAATGCTCACAGAACTTTAAATCTACAGTTTTTAAACTAGGAAGAAGTTTACGATCAACAAGTACCTTAATTCCTTTCTCACTGATATGACCTGGTCGTTGATGCCATAAGCGAGTGGATTCACCTACATCCTCTGATGTGAATCTTGCTTGATCAATTTCTGTCCTTCCTTCAAGTTTATACAGGTTCCCGACTCTGTTAGCTTTCATGACTATCAAGATACCTTTTGATATCTTCAAAACTCCACCTTGAACTGAACCCTTATGTCCACTAGAATCCGAACTCCCAAAGATATCAGATTCTTTCTCAAGTCGGCATACATGTCTCACATCGTCGGTGTTCTAACAATCCCATCATACCTTTTAATTATGAGACTCCCTATCCCAACAGCTTTTACATGTAACATCATTACCCATGTAAACTACCTCGTCATCAATAGATTGATATGTAGAATACCAATTCCTATGCAAACACATATGATGGGATGCCCTAGAATCAATTAACGGTCATAATAATAATGGCTTGTGAGACAATAGACATAGATAATACCTCATCAACCATACAGAGTCCTTCGGGCTATGTTAGCCTCCTTTGTAGAGTCCTCCTCCTTAGATGCCTCTTTATGTTTCCAGCAATCTTTCTTGAGGTGTCCTGATTTGTTACAGAACCAACACTTCAACTTGCTCTTTTTGCCCTTCAACTTGGATCTAGCTAGGCCCTTCGAATGCTATCCCCTCTCAGTAGTTCTGCCTCTGGCCATCATAAATTTTATTGTCGAAGTTTCCAGAGAAGATCTCTTTCGAGTTTCCTCAGATATCATAGCTCCAACAACAACATCAAAGCTAATGACCTCTTTAGAACTAAAACTAATAGAGGTTACGAAATGATCCCAAGATTCAGGAAGAGAACTTAATAATGTTACCGTCTTATCTTCATTCGAAATTTTGTCACCCGTGCTGTCCAATTTACAAATAAGAGTATTAAAAGTATTTAAATGTTCGAAATTGTCATACCTTCCTTCATACGCAAGGTATACAGCTGACGCTTTAGGAGGATTCTATTCGTCAAGGATTTAGTCATATACAAGCTTTCTAGTTTTGTCCAGAGTCCTGCTGCTGTTGTTTCAGACACGATGTTGAATAATACATCGTCGGCCAAGCATAGGTGAATAGCACTGAGAGCACGAGTTTCCATCTCGTCCAGTCATCATCTTCCATACTCGTGGGTTTCTTTGCCTTTCCTGCGAGCACCTTCACAACACCTTGCACACACAGTATATCCCGCATCTTGACCTTCCATAACTCGAAGTTATTGCTATCGTCAAATTTCTCGATCTCGAATTTAGCACTCTGTGTCTTTGTCATCACGCTTCAACGCAGCGAATCAATTCGCCCTTCAAACTCGCCCCTCGTGGCCTCCCTCCAACCTTGCTCTGATACCACTTATTGGAAACTTATATAGCCACGAAAAGATTAAGCAAAGCAAAATATAAAGCGAGTAAACAAAATTAAATAGCCAAAAAAAGACACAAACCATAAACACAGATTTACGTGGTAAAACCCTCAAGAGGGAAACATCCACGGAGCAACGGTATCGATTCTCTTATTGTTCAAATCTGGAAATTACAATCAGCACAACTCTTCCTCTTACAACTCTATTTTCTTTGTGTTTTTAGCCTCAATGGGCATACATGGATTTATAGCATTCTCACAAAACTGCGAATTCATTAATGCGTTCCTATCCATATTCTAACTAAAGTTGTCTTGTTACAACAAGCTAAGTGAATAATAGGATCTTGATCCACCAAAAGAGGAATGGTTGTCATTTAATCTCAACACTCTACTCTTTTTGTGCAATCTAAAAACAATAGACATTACAAGTTGTGTACAATGAATTTAAAATTCTATTTTACTAGCAATTGCATGTGTTTCATGAGATGTGAACGCCGAACGGTATATGTTATTTGATTTAGAGGTATAGTTATTATTGATGCACTTAATCGAAGGTTTTTTCTACATTTCAAACTTGTTATAAATTCGTACATGATTACTTGGGATACCGTTTTCGATAGTTAATTAATTTTATAGTTGATGTTGTTAGTTGTGCATCAGTTGTTCAGTTGGTGTTTTGTTGGAGAAACATTTATTATACAATTGATAATGTGTGTGATTGATAGTTGTAGTGTAGGACTTTAGTTGAAACATTACATTGAATTGTTGTATGTGTACATTTAATTATGTTACATATTCGTACATTTAAAGTTGCATATCATATTTGGAAACATCAAATAAATGAAGGTATATGTACACATAATGAGACATGTATACATTTGCAGTATTTATATCATGAATGGTTGCCTTTAGTGGGAAAATTTAGTTTCAATAAATATGATTACATTTGATACCCCTTGAACGTCTGTACCGCTTTGGATAGAAGAACTGTTGAGTATAGTAGTAGCGGAGGTGCTATGAAAATAGAGGGTAGTATTTACGATGGGTTGAGTGATAGTAGTCTTGCTTCCTCCTTTCTTCTTGCTCGAGTGCTGGTACGTGTGCCATATTTGAGTATCTCTCGAATGAAAAAGCAGGTGAAATGCGCAGATTTGCAAGCGAGGGAACTCTGGAGAAAGTTGTGAATGTTAGACCCTGCCTTTCAGTGGTTCCAATGTCGACGGTTGCTCTGTGCAAAGTAAGTCCTTGCGACTTGTGGATAGTTAATCCCCAGGCCATTTTAATCGGCAATTGTCTTCGATTCCCTCTCGAAATAGGGGGTATGGGAATATGTAATGGGTTGGAGGGATCCCAACATGGGCCGTTGTATCTATCAAATTTTACAACAACAAATAAAGGTAATGTTGGTGGTTGCATTGATGCGTCGTAGACAATGTCGGTGATTGTTCCTGTGGCACCATTCACGAGGCCTGCATCAACCCATAGATTTGCAATAAGCATGATTTTTTGTTGTTTGCACAACAGAACTTTGTGTTCCAACTGATCATCATCAGGATTTCCTAGTCCAATCCGCCTGTTACTTTCAGCAATGGATTGGGCGATCGGAACGTTCAATGCCTTCAACATCTGTAGGTTGTGGGAGGCCACTTGATCATTTTTTGCAAACAAATGTGGTGCGTCCTTAAAAATGTTGAGCTCTTCTTGAGTTAGGTGTGTGTCTGTGCAAGACATCAAGAGTTCCCAATCCTCAATTAGAGGGGTTGAATCTCGCATGTGGAGCAGTAAATTCGGAATGAAACATGTGCATTGGTTGTTCCTTGTTGCCAAAATATTGTTCGCAATGTAATGGAAGACTGAAATCCCTTCCAAAGGGTTGCTCCATAGGAATTACTTGCGTAAAGAGGACTGTCCAAAACCGGCGGTAATTGCCCGAGGTCACCGAGGAGGATGACTGATTTGTTCCCAAATTCAGATGTTCTTGAGTGTGGGAAAGCTTCACGGAGCCTACTGTCAATTTTTCTTAGCAACTTTGGCCCGATGAAACTCATTTCATCAATAAGAACATATTCTATATGTTTCAGTGACTCTTGAAAAGACGATAATGCACTACCTTCAAGGGGTTTCAGTTCTTTGATTGGAATACGCATGGCTGTGTGGATTGTGGATGCAAAGATGTTGAATGTTGAAACACCGGTAGGGGCGAGCACAAGTAGAGGTGAGGGAGATATGGTTGATGTTGTGAATGAATTCTGAATTTTATTTATCAGAAATGATTTTCCTGTGTCAGTCGTTCCTTGAATTATCAATCTTAGTGGAGGTAGTTCAAGGGATTTGTTTGTTGAATGGTGTAGTATGGTATCAAGAGCTATTTGTTGTTCTGGAGACAAAGGAAGTGTGGAAGATGGTGGTGTGGCATGTATGTTGTTGTTAATTGTGTCTACATTCTCTCTCTCGATGAATGATGAACCGGTTATTTGCAAATCATGGGGAACGTCGTGTATGGTCCACTTATTGTGTATGTCGAAATCTCATTTCCCAACATTTCAAGACATGCCAGACCCGTGTTGTTTCGGGGCGAAGTTGTGCCTACCTCACCCTACATAGCCTAGTTACTTTTCTATTTCTTCTCTACTCTTTTTGTGCGATCTAAAAACAATAGACATTACAAGTTGTGTACTGATGAATTTAAAATTCTATTTTATTATTGGAAACGGAACTGCCCATTATATTAAATAAAATTCAAGAGATTGAGATGTAATTTTCATTGTAAATACCATTGCATGGTTTGATCTATTTAAAATTAAAAAATAATAATAATTTATCGTAAAGATAAACAAAGTTAATTAAGTTGAAATGTGTGTTTAAGTTGGAGTAAGGGTTGTTTTGTCGATGATAGAGAATGGAGGGGCAAGCTTTGTGGAGGGTAGGCGTTGATTTATCCATAAATCATAGAGAGGGGTTAAATTTGACGGCCGTTTAGACGTTTTCGTAATTTTAATTGTAAAATACCTGCAAATATTTGAAATAACTGCCACATGTGACTTATACATTTAAAATGTGTCCGACATTTTTAATATAATTTTGTATGTAAATTATAAAAATATATATATTTAGAATAATTAGTATAAATAACACAAATTTGTAGTTTTGAAAGGTAGTATTGAAATATTACCATCACCCAAAAATTGTTGGACAGGCATAGGTGGCTGTCAAATTTAACCCTATGGATACATGGTTCAAAAAATGCAAAAAAATAAAACGGGTCATGTTAAAAAAATTGTGAAAAACAAGTTGCACACATGGCTTGGAAAACAAGCCAAAAAAAGACCAGATTTACCTGCCCCAGACACGGCAGTTCAGAACTGTTTAAGGCGGAAAAAATCAAACTGTCTTTGCTAAAAACTAGAAGACCTCATTTGCAATCTTCATCTCAATTCACTTTAGAACAAACTTCTGCACAAGAGGTGTTCCAATATATAGGATCTGTCAAGTCTACAAACTTTTCCGTTCTTAGTATCTATCTTAATACATTTCAATTTCTCTTGTCGTTGGATGTGTACATTTGCGGCATGAAACTTCTGATGTTCTATTTCTTTGCTGGTCTGAAATGATACTTGTATGTGGACGGATATACGTGAAGCTTGTTTATTTACTCATCTTTTATTAAAGATGATTGCACATAACTTATGTTTCTATTAGTGATGTTAAGATGTAAATTTTGGTGCATCTAGGTAGAACAAAACTTGTGGTTCCCAATAGGAGTTGTCGATATTTCATATCATTGTTATTTTACTAGTGGTGGTAATTTATGCATTCCTCTCGATAAATTTTAAATGCTTTTTTATTTGTTATATATCTCGTTGCTTCTTCATGTGGATTTCGTAAGAGATTGGTTGTATGTTATGTGGGTGTGTAAGCAAAATTTCAATACTTTGCTACACTTTTCTTTCATCTCTTTCACTACATGGAGGGCATGTGCCTTTGACTAAGCCAGGAATCGTTGTGTGCTGAGGAGATTCACTCCTTTATGAGGCCACTTTGATATGCTTCAAGTTGGGTGGTAGAATGTGCTATGACAAGGTTTTTAAATATACATGCGGAAGGAAAGCCTCTCGCCTCTTGTAGTATGAATCTTTGTGATTGATATGTAAGGTACTTCCTTTCCCGTTTTTACATTGTGTGCTTATGTTTTGAATCTATTTAATGTGTCTTTTCTTTTGCCCTCTCAATTATCAACAATGAAAAAATGCGGTGACACTTACTGACTCCCCATTGGGCATGACTTTGACTACGCCACACTTTCAAAGGGAAGCAAAATTTAAAAGGAATCAATTTGTTGTAAATATTTTCATTGCAGGAAATCAAGGCACGAAAAACTAAGGATTGCGAAATGTTAAAGGTGCGACTCAACTTGCCGAAGAAATGTATTATCTACCTTTCCAAATTTCGTATTATTGACCCTCGTTCCGGAGGATTCGGCTTGGTTTATGATTCAGCAATAGAAACAAGGAAATACGAACCTCCCCACAAACTAAAGAAAATGGGTGTCGTTGTTGACAAGACAAAGCATACGAGTAAAACAATGTGCAAAAAAATCCCTCAAATGAACAAAAAAATTAGAAAGAGAATATAAAGTGTATAGCAATGCTTGATTTTATCGTCGATCATTATTTGTGTATATATCGAACTATATCGAAGAAGGCTCTTGTTTTTGGTGCTTTTTTCTTGCATGTGCGTTGATTTATCTTTTGAATGAAATTAAAAAAAGATTTATCGAAAGAGAAAATAATTGGTGGAAGAAGAAATGTGTAATTTTAATGTATGGTTTGTTTTTTTCCATGTTTCCACACTTATATATAATTTAAATTTTATTTCATTTTGATTTACATGTTTCACTTATCAAAAATTCAGTTCTTATCCCTTGCTTTTCCTCGAAATAGTTTTGGTTGCTCGTAACATGATGAAGGGTTGTAAGAACGAACACCTTTAAGATCAAATAGTAAAGGAAAACATAAAGGTCAAATATGTGCTACATTGGCATTCATCATTATCATGGCCTTTGTATTTTTAATTTAAAAGATAATTTATGCATAAGTAGGAGATCTTTAAAATTTGTTCATAAATGAGAAACTCGATATAGAATGTGTGTCGATATATCGGTGATATATCATGCATACACAATTCAATACTACATATCAACAACTAGCGATTGCATGCTGGCAGTAATGTAATGAACGCGAAAGGGATACAGTGAAGGAATGATTTGTGGAGAGGGGTAGTAAAAAGGAAGTGGAGTTTTAGTGGCCAAGGTAGATCATTTATCGATACGTGCCCATAGTAGAAGAAATAATGTGGAAAGGATTTTATAAAAGGAGTTCACTCTAAACAATAAACTCGAAAGGCCCCAATTCCTATGTGAGTATCTAATTTTTTGGGGGGACACATGAACAACTATTGGAGAATAGCGTGATCAATGACACTTTTAGTAAGCATTTTACGAACTACAATTTATGCTAGAAAATTTAGATCAACATCTCTTGGAATTCTAGAAAGCATATGGTGGTAGTTTTTAGAGTGTTGCTCCACCTTTGAAGCATACATCACAAGGTATTTTAGAAATGCATGATGGGCATGTAGGGGCTGACGGTCAACGTTTGATTGTCCATATTCATATCATTGTCTGGTTTCGACGGATGTTCAACCTATATTAATCATTTCTTGAAGGATTTTAATTAATTTTCCCATCTTCTTCAATGAAAAAGGTCAAGTGTCCAGGGAAGTCTCCCATGGGGAATTATACCAAAATTGGAGAAGAGATTGTATTTCCCACAAGCATGTGTTCAGAACATTTAGTGTGTCGTTGAACACGATCGGGTGTTCTTCCAGTCAATGAGTTATCTACAAAGACATTATTTGTGTTGTGTTCAACAAGAAGGGATGTCTAAGCGTAAGCATATGTTTTATTTTCTTGCCTCATTACTTGTTCATGCATTGTGTTAAGTTTTCAAAAGATGTTTTTAACATTTCTATTCTAATGTTTAAGTGCCAAAAAGCATGAGTAAAAACATTAAATGGAAGAGAGGCCATAATTTTTTAATTGAGCTTTCATAAAACATTACAAGTTGTAAAACATAAAATGTGTGACTTCCGAAGATTCTACGAGTTATGTTCAAATAAGATAAGCAACAAAATATTCATAGTGCATTTATGAGGGGTCATAAACATATGTAACATATGATGTAAGAAATGTATGACGTAGAATTGATCATAGTAATATTTTTTAGGACCCATAGGTACATTGAGATCTAGCTGATTATAGTTATTGTTGGTGGTTGCTTTTATTAAATAACTATAAAATAATTATTCTTGTAAGTTTTTCTCGATAAACCTTGGGTGAGGTTTTTGGTTTGCCTATAACATGACATGTGATAAGTTTGATCCACATTCTTAAGATTTGGAAAAGGGGTTCACATTTAAATGCAATCCACGTCATGGGTCACACTCTTACAAGTAGTTTCCATTACCATTACACCAAAATATTCAAGGGTAAGAGGAAGACAAGTCAAAGGCAATACCATGCAAGCAAATCATAGTCAGTTGCTTCTAGATCCAGTTTGGTGAGAATCAAAGGCAAAAGAGTCAACCACATGCAGAATATAGAAAAAGACCAAGACTAGAAGTATTACAACTTTCTTCTAATTTCATTTCCTCTTTCTTTTTCTTTCTCTTATTTTCTTTGACAAAGTAATTGAGCAATTAATTAAATTATAAAACTTAAGTGATTGGTTTAAAATCCGTTACTTGAAGAAGTCAATTACTTGGAAATAGGTGGCAGACATGCAAAATAGAAGGTTCTATTTTCAGTTATAAATCAAGCATGTCATGCAAAGATGAATTCCGGAGGAAGATTGCCAGTTGTTTCCCTTTTCATAGCTTCCACATACGGGAATTCATTTAAAGCTTCCTATTTATGATTGCCCTTGATACACTATAAATAGAGGAATAACCTATGGGTTAAAAAGAATCGAATTTATAATCAACATTCTTGTGTTCCAGGACTTTAGGTTGAAACCCTTGATATCTTTCTAAAAAGCTAAGGAATTGAAAGGAAGTAGATTTCGGAAAACTTTGTGTCAACGGTGCATTTGTTTCTTATTTCTTTTTAGATCTTTGTATAAACTTTGTGTTATCTTAGATACGGATCTAAAACTTTCCTATGCTTTAAATTTTGAATTTCTAGACCTATTTGTTTCGATCTATGTGCACATGATCAACTCGTAAACTATTGGTTAGGTTGCACATTTCCTTTCCTTTCTTCTCGCATTTAATTATTTCCCTTTCCTACACATATTGCTTAAGGTTGTTTACTTACTTGTCGCAAAATTGTCTAGCTATGGTTCATGAGCTACATAGTTAAAGTAATACCAAAAGATAGATACTAGAAAATATAATTGACAAAATCTTACCAAAAGATAGATACTAGAAAACATAATTGACAAAATCTTACAATGGAGCCTCATAGGTAAATGAGGGAGATTTATCTCATGACTGCCTAGGTTTTCAGTTTGTGCAGAAAATCTAGCCAACGTTCCTCAATATTTTTGGTAGGCATCCTCTTCCTATAGTAACGCCAACAATTTTGAAGATGTCATAAATCCTATAATAGTTTCTTATTGGTTTCTTGACTAAGGTTGTTCAAACTACTATTTCTTAGGTCTTACACTTCCTATGCTACCAATGTCACAACTACAAGCAAGAAATACCTCTCCTTTCCTCTATCATTCAAAATATCTTCTGTAAAGGCTTTCATGATTTTTGGAAGTGCAATGCAAACTTCAAAAAGGAGACATCTCTTATCGAATGCCCACACTTGCTCTATATGTTTAGAAAACTACCCAAGAATGCTAAGAATAATGTCTAAAGGCTTATACACTTGTAATAGATGAAAATTCAAAACAAATAGGCACCGGTTCTCCTTTTGGAACAACATGGACCTTGGTCATCAACCTTGTGTTTTACAATGCTTAACTCAAGTTGAGGAAATGCTTATCGCGAGAATCAATCCAATCCTGTAGGTCATTTAGGTACACAACGAACAATATAAATACACGGGCACACTATCAGCTTTCCCCAAAATATTTCATCTATTGTTAAATACTTTCGAGACATCTAGGAGAGTTAGACATCTTTCTTATACAAAAGAAAGGATCAAAATAGACAAGATATGATTTCTATGTGAACAGATCATGAGTTTAAGAATCCTTGCAATTTAAAATGGCCCATGATCCATATTAATGTGATGATTGACAATGACACCCTATCTTCATTGTTGACTAAACACACAAATTTCTCCTCCTTGTTGAAATCTGTTGAGTTGGATATCCTCATGCTGCGCAAGAACAAACTTCAAAATTACTTGGCTTTAATACATGGACATCTCCTAATATGGTTAACCTCCCATTTTCATTTGTGTGCAACACTTCCTAATATAGATCGAGCAAGAGGAAATTCAACATTTCTTACATACATATGCCCATGATTCTCCCTTATCTTTGTTATGCCTAGAAATTAGCTCTCTCCTATAATTGAATACAATATTAAAGGGGTTTTTCATGGTGTTTCCAACTTTATTTCCCACGGGGATATCCATGTTTAGACAAGCTTGCATGAGGTAAGTTCAGCTTCAAGAATATGTTGTGCATTTGATGCACTACTACAATGGTCATTTTGGTAGCCACCCAAGGTTAAGGTATTTCTTTCTTAAGCCCATAGTGTTCCACTAAATCCAAGCTACAATAGCTATTTTCATGAAATAGGATATCCAACATGCCTTCCCTTCAACTATAGCGGATCCCTACCAAAGACTTTGTGATTTCCGTAAATATAGGCTCCTAGAAAGCTTGATGCGATTTGGAAACAACCTTCGAGGGACACGTTATTTTTAGTAGAGTAAATGTGGGGTCTTTGACATGGTTGAATAACTAGGTCCCCTTACATTATTCTTTAATTTGAGTGTAATGACGCTAAGTGGTCGGACCTACATAATGTTATGACTAACAACACCCCCATAGACCCTAGGTGCCCAATGGTGGAGGAACTTTAACATTATTTCCAACCCTTATCATTTTTTTGCATACTTGCACTAAAGATTCACTATCTTTCGTGAAGGAGTCTTGGAAAAACACCTTAGCATTCATGACTATTAATATAGGTACATTTTTTCCCCTTTCCTTTGCACTTAGTCAAAAACACCTTAACACATGGGTCGCCCTCCTCTTTACAGGTATGAGTGGAAGCACAAAATTTTTACACATGTGCATGGCTTCTTGTGGCTTCAAAATGCTTCTAATGTTGACACATTGGACTGGACAAACCCTTCCACTATAAACAAATCAAAAAACTACTTTGACCAGTTCATTTCTGCATGGAACCCTAGTCCTTTTTTCTGTCGGACATAATATATTCATTGATACATCCAAGATGACCTTTACATGTTGAACACATCCTAGATATTGGTTGTTGATCCCGCCTCGACACTGGAAGAAATAATGAATCGTGTTCAACCACACACTAAATGCTCATAATAAACGTGCTTGAGAAAAAAACAAACATGCCTCTAGTGTCGATACGACACCTCGTGGAAATAGTAAGAACTATTCATTAACGATGATGGAAAGATTCAAAGATCACCTTGCAAGAACGACGACAAGATTAACATCCACAACCAAGCCATATTGTCCATTTGAAGTCCATTATTGACTATCAACGTATACTTTCCCGACATGCTATGTTGAAATACATTGCAAAATATGCTTCAAAGGTAGAGAAACGATCGGAAACCTACCATCAGATGCTCTCAATAATTTTAAATGATTAGCTCTGAGTTGAGGAAAGGGAGAACCGCAAGAACCATTCGGGAACGGGAGAACAGATCGACCATTCGGGCCATATACCATACCCTGGAGTGGAAGGATTCGAACCTTTGCATGTCGGTACCGAAAACCGATGCCTTACCACTTGGCTATACTCCATACGGGGGGCAGCGAAGAACAAGAATGAGCGGACACCAAGTGCTTCCTAGACCCAATCAGATATGCTTCCCAATCATTCTCTGCCCTATCTAAAGAATCTATGTCTATATATGGCCGCCCCTATCTAGAATTCTGTTCTGAACTATGGAGCCCTATAGATAGATCTAACTGGGGTGAGCGATAGATCTATGATATCTATTCCCTATAGATCCATATGCCCGGGCGGCCCCTTATCTATATATGCGGCACCCTCTATATCCCCTATCTTTTATATGGCTCCTATCTATCTATATATCTGATGCGGTGCCCAAGATATATAGATAGGGCGCCCGACCACCACCGACGGTAGGAGGGATTCTATATAGAGAGTGGGCTATAGTCGGTCTGTCGATCGGGTGGGTCCCTACCTCCGAACTATCTGGGTGGGCTAATAAGATAATATTAATACAGCTCGGGGGCCGGGGTCGGGGGAAGACCCTCTCTACGCTGCTATGTGTTGAGGGTGGGGCCGGGGAAGCCGGGGAGGTGAGAATGGGACCCCGGCACCTTCACCCCGACCCCGTCCGCCTTTCTCTTCCGAACTTCAGCACCTTGAGGCAGGTCTCTCATATCTAGTTGGGAGTTGGGAGTGAGATAGACATATCCTATCTATGGCCCTATCTATATTCTGTGGGCATTGATGTGTAGGTCCCCTATTACAGCCTAAATGCCAAACCATCAACCCTACTTGCCGGATGGGTGTTCACCCCAAAGTGTTCCCAGACCGTATGCACACCCCCGTAGGTAACTTAGTGCAACATTGATTGATGGATTCTGGTGAGTCTTGGGCCGAGCTTCTTTCTATTATAAGCGATTGGCTAGATTAATGTGAAGAGCTCTCCTCGGCCCGGCTTATTGATGGGGGCCCAACTCCAACTTTACTTTGTAGTAGTAGTAAAGGCGGCCCTATATAGATCTATCTATCTGCCCCATCTATCTGACCTGAACTATCTATCTAGGCGGGGCGGGCGCTATCGGAGAGGAGGGACTCGTCCGTAACACTCGGGCATCGGGGCATCAAGACTTGGTTCTCTATAGAGATGGTGGCATCTCCAGCGGATCAAAGCTTACCCTTTGACCCATCGGCCCTAGTATCATAGGCGACCGAACGGCCGCCCCCTAATTACTGGACCAACCTGCTATGATAATTCCATAAACACCTATGATCATCCATACTAGTTGTTATCTAGGTGATCACGAATAGGATAAAAGATCGTTCAAAAGGCCTATAGTGATGTATTCAAGAAGCGAGCCACCGACGGGACGGACTATCTATATGCTATGCTCGGGAGGCCGAGCCATAGTCTAGATAGGGGATAGGCTGACCCTAATCCAACTCTAAAGATAAATGGATGTTTTAGACAAACAAATGATCAAAATGGGATTGCAACCTAGACCATCTTCCATATGTTTCATTTCGAAGAATGTTAACCGAGAGTGTTGTTAAGCATGATATAAACGCACAAAAACCTCTCACATTTTTGTAAAAATTGCCTCTTATTTTTTCCAATCATTATTTTGTTTCGTCAAATGTATAGAAAAAGGTTTTGTAGTGTGTCGCTCAACCAAATGAATACAGTGCTAAATCGTCTCACTTTCTTGACGCGTACATGAAACGACCCTCAACTATGGAGTTTATTTCACTTACTGAAGTTTCCTGATCTTGGTCTTTCAACAAACGTGTTAGGGACAAATGGAAGCAACGCCCTGTGGATGCAATTGTCTGTGTTTACCCCATATTTTATCAGATACCCGCTCTAAAATCCACTTCTTTTTTATTTTTTTGTTGGAGTGAACTAGGCAAGCCATTCCGCAACATTTATTTAGACATAGGAAGCACTTGCGAGAAGATTATTTCTAATTAGGAGCTTCTACAGAACAATTATAAACCTTAGCATGTCATCTGAGAGCCCACCGTACCTGACCAATCATCGGGAGAGGAATCTGCTGCTGAAGATGAAATGGATGGGGCTTCCACTCTAATGGATGAATGGGAGCTTCTTTCCCAACTCCATCCCAGAAATCACATGGCCCATGATAGCCTAGACATGCTAGGTCACCGGGAATTTGACATACATAACAATTGGTTTGAGCATCATGTTCCTCTTACTTTACAGAATATCGGCCCATATTTCATTGAAGCATGCAAGGGTACTGAAATCCCTTTCAATTAGTCAACTGTCACACTAGTTTCTCTTCCATTATCACCCAAACAAAAATTGGCTTTTGATACTATTCTTCATCACTTCATGTACAAACACCAGTTGTCGCTGCTGAAATTGATAATTCAAGGTATTGCAGGGATTGGTAAATCATATCTCATAAATACTATCATGTCACCACTCTCATCTGTAATACTTTCAAATAAGTCACTGCTATTATTGCTTACACCTATTAGAGTGGCTACTTTCAATATATTATATGTATGTTTGCTTCTACATACCAATTGATGATATCAAACCTCTTCAAGGGCAAGCACTAACATATTTTCAAGACTCCCTCAAACATGTTGAGTATATTCTCATAGATGAGATGAGCTTCATGGCCCCAAGTTACTTACTAAGATCGACTACCACCTCCATGAAGCTTTTCCCCACTTCAAAACATCCATTTTTGGTAATAGATCCATCATTCTTGTTAGCGACCTTGCTTAGTTGCATCTTGTCAAGGACGTGTCATTGTATGTAGGTCACTCTTATAAACAAATCCTTTGGAGGATTTTTATCGTGATCGTTACTCTAAAAACAATCTTTCATCAACAAGATTATGATGCAAGTCGGATGTATTTTCGCCAACTCTTGTTCAACATTCAGGATGTAAACCCCTGCATCAAGGATTGGGAAACACTTATTTCTTGCCTGAAGCTTGCTTCATTGAACAATAAATCTCCTTTCCCTCTGCTTCACATTTGTTCACTAAAAATGAACTCGTCGACTGCCACAACATCAACATGTTAAAGTCTTTGAACCTTCACGTCACTTGTTATATTGCATAGAATACCAAGGGCGACATCTCAGTGGATCTTGATGATGATCACCTATAACACAAAATACTTCTATGTAAACATTAAAAGGTAATGCTAACAACAAATATGTGGGTTGAAGTTGGCCTTATCGACAGTTCAATAGGTACTTTTGTTGACATAGTCTATAACAATTCCACTTCACCACCAGATCTTCCACTCTTTGTTGTCGTCAAATTTGATAAATACATAGGCCCTTGTTGGGATACTACCAACCCTTTGCATGTTCCCCTCCCACCAATCTCGAGAGGTAGCCATAGGAAACTACCACTTAAAATCGTTTGGGCCTTGACTATCCACAAGTTCAAGGCCTTACTTTGGAAAAGGCCACTATTGATATTGGCATAAGCGAAAGGCAAGCCCTAACATTCACCGAGAATGTCTAGAGCTTCCTCCCTTAAATACCTTCTCATTTCACCTCCTTTTCTTTCGAGTGTTACTCTAAGATGTCTCTTGGACCTCTTTTAAAATGTTGGAAAGATGAAGAAGCTCATATGTCAACACTTCACAATTTCCCGCTTGTATAAAAAACGTTTCTTTAAATTTCACTTTTTGATAAAAAGTAACTACTTCTAATACTTTCACAAGACTAAGAAAAAGATTATAAATTTGTTTTTTCTTCCTTTCCATATTTAATTGTGTGTTCCTAACATCCACCACCATTTCCATTTCCTTCCCCTTCATTGTTTCCTCTTTCTAGAATTCGTATTTACTTGCTTTTCCTTTCACCGTACTAACACTTCATATACTCTTCATGTGTTTCTCCCCAACCATCAATTGCTCTTGCTAACCCCCTTCTCTAAATTCACCTTATTTCTTCCCCCCCATCTTCATTCATCATATGGTACATTCCCCGCATGACCCTTTCAAAGCATTCCCATCACACTGACCCATGAGCAATAACTAGTAATAGCTATTCAAAATGCATACACATGCAAATAAAAAACTACTAAGAATAATAGTTACATTAAAGATAAACAAAGCTATTAATAATCATTCAACACACGGGCAATGGAAATTATTAGACTATATTTTGAGAGGGCTACAAGAGGAAATTCATTGTGGGGCGAGCCGGGTAGAGTGTTAAGTGATAATAGTGGCAATCGCTTACTATCCTTTACAAGCCCTTACAAGAGACATAGAATAATATAGCTGAGGCTAAAGCGACTTGGAGAGGAATAAAACTTTCTCAAGAGAAGGGTTGGAGAAAGTTGGAGATCGAAGAGGACTCCAAGGTTGTATTGGAGATTCTTGGGAAAGGAAAACTCAACATTGACAAACTGCAATCTTTTTAGATGAATGCAAACAACTTTTTAGAGAATTTGAAACCTTGGTGATAGAGCATACTCTAAAAAGTGGCAACAAGGCAGCAAACTTTATGGCTAACATGGGTGTTGACTACAATTTTTTAGGATAATAATTTTTGTGGGAGATCTAGTCCAAGATCATCTTTAAAAGGTTTGAATGAAGTGATTAGCAAAGACGAGGGGGGAAATGTTCTTGAATTTACTTTGTTAAATTCAAGATATATACGTGACCATGCTAGTATTTTTTATATTATAGTAATATAACAAGGCACAACCACATTTTATTGATTTAAAAACATACATAGGCATGTGGATAGGAAAGATCCTAATAATAATAAATTATATAGGATAAGAATAACTAATTATAGCTATATGGAGTGGCCACATTCTTTGATGTCAAATTTTCTAGGTATGTTTTAATTTTGGAACTTTTCATCTTTTTATGAAAGTTCAAGACACGATCTAAGATGTTTTTAGGTTTATGAAAAGGGCAAAACATTTTTAAGTCCCAAAAATGCTCGAAGGCCTCTATAACTACGATTTATCTTTGTGGTGAAATATTTAGAAAAATCATATTTTTTTCGAAATTGACCCCAATCTATCATGGAGTGGGCCAAAGTGACTGTTGGGATAATTCATTCTCCCTTGAAAAGCAATAGGGCCCATTGCATCTAATTTTTTAATCAAATTTGAAATTTTCTCATGAATGTGACTCCTAATGAGTAAACTACGGTGCCTCGATCACTCAATATAGAGCTAGTTGTTAATTTTATGTATATTTTACCAACATGTGTATAACCTAATCAACAATGAATGCCATTGAAAAGTCAAAATTTAACTCTATGACGTGCAACTATTGAACAATAGTTGAAATATGAAATGTCAATGGAGGTGGAAAGTATGGTTGGAGTTCTTCATTAGACATTGAATGTAACCAATATAGGGTGGCAAGTTCAACTCAAAAGCATTAGTGCCCGCTTGCTTGATTATTGTGTGGGACCAATGAGTTTCTTGTTTGGGTCTTTCAAACATTCTTTCTGCAAATTTTTCCATTTGGAGTGGCCACCTTGCCAAGGTCAAACTTTTAGGTAGCTCCAATTTCAAAACCATTTACCTCTTTGGAAAGCATGGGTCATGTTTTAGCTTGTCCCTTAAATATATTAAAATAATGAAGTATTTTTCTTAGAATCCCAATCTTTCAAGAAATATTTTTGAAAATGACCACAAACTATCATGCCTTTAAGTGCGAGTCACTATCACAATAAAAAGAAAGCATATCTACCGAAAAATATCAAAGAAGGCAAGATATTCATCCTAAAAATGGATAAACTCAACCACATTACATGGTATTTTCCCTTGATTAAATTTACGTCATTCGCCTAATCAAACTATTTTAACCCCAAAATCAACCATTGGTAATGATTACACACGTTGATTCAATGCCCATGCCAAAATAATAATCCCTAATTTATGAATAGTTAAGACTATAACATGCCAATTTTGCATGTTGTTCAAAATCTTTATAGGGAATTTGATATGAGCATGACGGTGGATATATACCTTACATCCCCCTTGGGCTTAGCTAGCTTTTAGTGTAGGTTTAGATTAAAGATTAGGTTAACAAGTAAATAGACAAAGCTTGTAATTCAACAAAGTTAAGTTGAATACAAGTAAATCGATACAAAAATTATGTAATTAAACATAAGTAGTATATCAAGGTGAAAATCTTTGTAATATTTAGAACTATTATAGTATTTCGCTTGAGAGTGTAAACACTCAAATTTGGTAATTTACACTTTGGCAACTCTTGATTTGACTATGCACTCTTGCTATGATAAATACTTCTCCATTCTGCTAAGCACTTTTCGAGGTCTATTGTTTAGCTTGTTTATCCTTGCGCATTGACATGGCAACACATTATAAAAATACAATGCGCAAAATAAATAGAAAAACATCAATTGACAAGTCTCAAACCTCACTTTGCATATATTTTACTCTCAATTAGGGTCGTACGGTTTGGTCGAGTATTTATATCCAACCCTGACCCATTTGTACAATCTTGGACCGACATGTCCTCTAACTCTACTTTCAAATTAATATCTTTCGTTGGGTCTTATACTTCATCTGGGTCAACCTTTCTTAGATAAATCATCTATGGAACCCTATATAAACAAGTAAACACTACCTCATTTGCTAACCTAGAACTCCTAAGGCAATACACTAGAGCAATCACTTCATACACTTGCAAAAGGCACCCAAAGCTCCCTAAATCTTGCATTGTCACATCTAAAGTCATTAAGGCAACACCCGCATCAAGTCTAAAGCCATAAACTAGGTCAAGACAATTGTATCTCTTATCCACAAGCATGCAAACATCCTTTCTCTAAGTGTTTTAACAAAAACGATGTCTAAACAAGTATGATCAAAGCAATTGTCAAATTTGATTGATTTATTTGGATATCACATGCTAGTTGGAGAACGGTGTGCAATTTGAGGCCTCTTTGGAGTCTTGCCAATGTTGGCGATGCACGAAGTGCCCTGACCCTTCTAATACTTGTTTTGCAAGACTCTTCATCCATGGCTAGGGTTTGAGGTGAAGTCCAATCAATTCAAAGAGCCTTGTTGCATGTGCGACAACTAGGGTTTGGCATCAATAAACAAATCCAAGCAAGCGACCAACCGAGAAAGTTACGGGAGCATAAGCAAAGCACGTTGAAGATCGTACAAAAGTGGCTAAACCGTACGATGCGATCTTGACTAAATGGTACTGAGACTTGACCCAAGATAGTTTGCAATTATGGTCTTAGTTCCGAGGTACTTCTAGGTTCAAATCTCCTTGTTCTAATAGTGTGCACTCCAAGATCTTTCTAGAATGATTTGCAATCAACTAAATACACTTATTCCATTGTATTTTCAAAGTTATATCTTATGTTGCGTGATCTAGAACGCTATTCTAATATTACATAATTATTTTTGGAAGTTAATTAATTAGAATAGTCATAAGTCTATATTAAACCTAATTAAATTAATACATCACTCATAACAATAATTTAATTAAGGGTAAATAGAGATAATATCATTTGACGGCTATAGACAGCAGCAAAAAACAATGTTGTTAGGGTTTAAACATATGTAAGAACCTACTTCCAACTCAAATCAGCAAGCACAAGAACAAATTCTCAATATGCACTTGAACATTCATATCATTCACTGTTATGAAGACGAACAAGATTCATGCCGATAGGACAAGCAACCACACATTAGAGAACCATATTACAAACTCATAAAAGACACAATCAAACACCATAATACCTACACTAATATCAAAACAACTCAGCTAATAACAAAAATTAAACCAATCAGAATACTGGTGTGCTCCAGTTCTCTCTCCAATTTAGAGTCCTCTCTCCGATTCTCCCTTTAAATACATTTATAGACAAAGATAACCTGCAATCACTCATTCAACCAAAGAAGAACATTAATAGTCCAAGTGAAAACATCATATAAACAATAATAAATGCTAACATAATCATGATTACAATGAAGGACAATTTCTAACAGTAATTGCAATTTGCATTTAACTAAATCATACATTAATTTATCATAATTATGTATGCGTGATAATTGTTTTTAAGATCGACCTGTTACTCATGCCGTCTGATTGGCTAGCAAAATGTTGAACTTCAAGTCCCTCCTAAGGCGTGAGGAGTTCACACTAGAAGCTTGTGGATGAAAGGTCAGGTGCGCGATAAAACCTGCAATATTGGTCAGCAATTTGG
This sequence comes from Taxus wallichiana var. yunnanensis, assembly GCA_018340775.1. Classification (NCBI taxonomy): domain Eukaryota; kingdom Viridiplantae; phylum Streptophyta; class Pinopsida; order Cupressales; family Taxaceae; genus Taxus; species Taxus wallichiana. The sequence continues at coordinate 593,869,516 of CM031244.1, forward strand.
CACTTCCTTATACTCTGTACATGTACTCGATCTTGTTTATGACTGGTTACAATTAAGGTTTTTGTTAAATACAATTCTGAGAGCTGTTGATTGAAATGTATGAATATTGCAGCTTTGATCAAATGATCTCAATATAAAATACATTCACAAGATATTTAATTTATTTAATTTAATTATTCGAATGAGCAAGCATAACCTGTCACGCCCGTCTTCTGAATTATACCCTTTTTGAGCCACATTTCTAGAGGAATTGTGTGGGAAACTACAGTCACTCCAAAACAAATTACATTTTGTTGTTTTTGTAAACCTTCGTAAAATCAAAATGGTATGTATCCTAGCTTGCAGAAAGCATGAACTTGTGGACTTCAAAAGCAAGAGTAGTTTAAAATAAAAACTGTCCTAGAACTTGATTTCCTCAACTATAAAATATTTTGGTTTGTGTTTGTGAAAAGACCAATGTAAAAAAATCCTGGAATTTTACTGTTTGTATGCATAGATCAAAGAACAAAAGTAGAGTGCTTCATGTAGAGAAGTAAGCCTCTCAATCACAGATACCAGAGAAAGATGTAAAACAAGAAAAACATCAAAATATTATCTTTTCTAGGTACTCATAGATACCTAGAAAATATAAAAACAAGAGAAACAACCAAAATACTCTTTAGCAAGAAATTTCTGTATTCATATCAACGAACAAAAGTAAGGTGTTTCATGAGATGTAGGCCTAGGTCATACATACCAAGAAAAGATTGAAAAACAAGATATGTAACTACAATATTATCTCCATCAGTTAGGCAAAAATAAATCATTATAACTCAGAGATCCTCTACAGAGAGGCTACCTGAGATAGCATCTTACAGGCTGCAGGAATGTAGATAATTTTTGGTGTTTAATGTGCAGAACAAATCGATGTATAGAAGTCAAGCAGCCGATTAAGTGGTAAACTCCACTAAATGTAGAGTTGAATTTGTCTGTTAAGTCTCTCAGACCAGTCCTCCATCATAAGACTATCCATGTATTTTTCGAGTGCCTAACAACCGCACTAGCCATTTTGCAAATGTACCATAGAAAGTCGATACAAAAACTCAGCCATGTAAGACATATTTCCTTTTTGTATCGTATCTGTTTTAATTAATTACATTTTATTTATTTTGCAGATGCCTATGCACTCATACTACATCGTACCTTGGTATATTTTTGGTCGAACTCACCACCTTTTCTCACCAGTGCACATTTCTACAAATTCCTCCAAAAACATATATCATTTCTGCAAGCATTTCCATCCATCCAAATTCATACAATCCAGAGCACAAAAACTTTTATGGGTATCGTTTGTAAAGATCATGGTGGATAAAATCACTCTTGTGGCTCTACTGTTATGTGAATGGAAAGGTCAAGATCAGCCTTTCAGAACCACTAAGGAATGCTAGAATACCTTATATTACAATATGATGAACACACATGTTTTTCGCAGGACCACATGTTACAGACCTACATATACCACATTCACTGCTTTCATATTTACAACGGAACAACCTACAACATCCCCAAGGCAGGCCCTCAGCTACTTTAGAACAAGAAAGACCATGAATTTTACGGTAAAATTGATTCAGAGTTCCATGAATTTTACGGTAAAATTGATTCAGAGTTATTGAGGATTTGGTTTATAAAATCCTTATCAAATTAAAAGCAGCTAAGTAAATCAAATCACTCGTATCATAACTTCAAAAGCTTGTTTAGCAACCCTCAGTCAACTCTGTAACAAAACATGAAAGAAACAGTGAGGCCTTTATTCACAGGAAATTGCAAGGCCATAACTTCAATTATTTCAATCAACCCACTGCAATGCAGATACACTGCGACAACCTAAATAAAAAACAGTGGGGAAAGAAGCGATCAAATAACATGTCTGGTTGAGCAGATAAATACTTGTTCAATGATAAAATAAAATAAAAAAATCAAGCTGCTGGTGTACTTTTGTTTATTGCATTGGGAAAAAATCTCAATGGGACACACACGTAACAATAGTATCGTGTATATTCTCTAGGAAATATTATCTGAGAAAAAATATATAAAATTTAATAATTTAGATCAGCCATGATACACAAGCTTAAATCCTTCCCTCAAAGAATTATAACAAATCAATTATACATTAAAGCTTTGACACACAGCTAAGAAGATTCAAAGACCCTTTATCAAGAATTGACACCACCCGACCGAATTGTCAATTAACTGCTTGTATTGGGGGTTTCAAAAGAATAACTTCCACATTGTCATGCACACCCTGCAACAAAAGCTCTCCGTCATATGTTAGAATTTTCCTCTTCTTTGCTGCTCTTAGAGTGCCCACTAGTGCTTCAAAAATGTTTGCACACCTATCATCGTTAAAGAGGACTCCAAATTTAACCTGTGAAGGAAAACAAAAAAGGTTAGGGTCCTTATCAAGCTGTCAATTATTCTCACAAAAACAATGCGGGCTACCAAGACATAGCACAAATAAGTTGCAGAAACAGAAAAGTAAACAACCACTTTTTTCTATTCCCTTTTCTAGACAACTGGTAAAATATGCATATATTTTCCCTTCTAATGATTTTCGTTTTAATTGTACCACGGTGCAGAATTGAAATTGATGCAGGCATGTCTATTTATAACCTTCAGGTTTGAATAGGACTCTGGAGAAGAATTTTGATTTGGAATGAAATCTCTGAAAAGTGTTTCATTTAGGGTCCTATTTGTTAGTGATCAGTTGAATTAAGACTCTTAGATTCAAGATAGAATAGGGGATTGACATTTCTAGAGGAATGAGTGAAAGAGGCAACACAAGAGGTTGTGTGTGTTGGAGAAGACAACAATCTAAGAGAGTGCAAACAAGAGCTCTGACTGAGTTGTAACAGCGGAAAGTATAATCCTGTTGGTTGTAATCTAGACTGCACTGATACATCTAGTACTGGCCCGTACCAGGCCTGAAACATACCTGGTACAAAAACCAGTACTTGTACTCTCTAGATACGTACCCACAGGCCCTGGGTACGTTCCAGGTATAGAAAACCATACCCAGGATGTACCCAGGGCCTGTGGGTACGTACCCACAGTGTACCCACACAGTTTTTTTAAAGTGCAAAAAGATAAATAAAACTTGAGGGCTTTGACTGGAATTGAACTTTGAAAAGTTCGTGTAAGATTCAATATTGCCAATAGGCTCCCAAGGGTCAAGAGCTAGACTGTTTCGGGTATGGGTACAGGTACGGATACGGGTATGGGTACAGTACGCTGTGGGTACATATATATATATATATAAAGAAGCATTTGCATACTTACTGAAATTTAATACTCATACAATCATTCATGGAACATGAAAACAGATTTCAAATACTTTGAGAATTGAGACTTGAGTTTGTATTGATTCATAAAGTTCAAAACATAATAGTTAATAACTTAATACATTCAAGTTCTCAACTTGCTTCACTTTCAGTTTCCTAGGGCTAAAAGCCTAGAACATATCATCTAGATGATCCTCAAAATCATCTTCATGGATGGCACTTGCAGCTCCACTCCCACTAGCTCCATTGTTGAACCCTTGTGAAGGGCTCCTGGAAATTCGTCATCAATGCCAAGTAGTGAAACATTAGACAAACAAGCAGAAGAAGCTTCAAAGTCTGTGGTTTCGGGTTGAGTGTGTGAATTAGCAAAATGCCAAAATATGAGTGTGTGAATTAACAAGAGGGGCTGGGTGTATAAATAGGTTTTGGGGGTGTCTTTTAGGGTGAAATTAGGGTTAGGTTATGTTCTTTTAAGTTAGGGTTTTTTTAAATTTTTTAATGATTTTAAGTTGAAAATGGCGGAACTTTGGAGCGGGTACGCTGCAGGTACATACCTGCAGCGTACCCAGACCATACCCGTACCAGGTACATATCAGGCCTGGTACAGGGGGTACCATGCGTTTCCGGGCAGTCTAGGTCAAGAGAGATGAAAAGGACTTCATTTGGTTGACTTACTATTTGGGGGCTTTCTTGTTGCTCCTCATGGGTCCTTTATTCTTCAGTCAATTTGGAAGGCATGGGAACAAGTGAAGCACTTGGTGGTTGGGCAGCCTATCTTCTCTTCCTTTGACACTAGGTGCCAAGCCTACAACTTTGCCTTGACAGGAGGCTGCTCTGCCCTCCTTTGGTTTGAGAAAGGAATTAAAATATTTCATGACTTGTACAGATTTGGGAAGTGGATGGAATGGACAGACCTTAAAGCTTTCTATAAGCTTCCTCAATCTCAGTTCAGAATGTATACAATGCTCAGAAATGATTTCACAGCTCCCTCTACTGGACTAATAATGGAGGATGAGAATGAATTTTGGGATACTATGTGATGGCTCAAAGGACACCCTCTCCAAGAGGCTACCTCCAAACAACTCTATGAAAAGATTGTCTTGTCCCCAAACCTTTCTCTGCACCTTAACAATAAGTGGAATGTTTTTGAGCCCATTAGTAGATGGACTCATAGATTTAATGTTTTGTGGTCTTCTTGTATTCAGTCAAAGAAATCTTGCTTTATATGGCTTCTAATTCATAATAAGCTTCTTGTTGGTTTCTAAAAATTTTCTAGGTTGTTGAGACTATAAGCTTGTTGTTTTCTTTAAATTTTTATAAATATTTATATTTTTTAATTTTTAAAAATATATTGTACGAATGTACCCGCAGCGTATCATACCCGGGGGTTTTAAAAAAAAATCGTTTCAGCTTACGGAACCCATACCCGTACCCGTATCCTGGCAGTCTAGGTTGTAATTATTTTCCTCCTGTTAATGAGAAGAGAATTTGTGTGATTTTGGAGTGTCCTAAATGCTTCCTTTCCTCTGTTGTAGACTCTGATTTTTCACTTGAGCGTTTGTATTTGGAGCTGTGTAGGAAGGTTGCAGGTTTATCCAAGGTGTAGGAGGAGGCTGCAAGGTAGCGGGCAGTCTTCCATTGGACCCCAAATTGACTGCATCAGAAATGAAAATATAAATCAATGAGTGTTTTTTTCATCAGTAATTTGGTAAACACTTTAACAGTCAGTTCAGGAAATTGCATGCCCAACAGGAGTAAACATTTTCTTTCCACTTTTATCTGTATTCCACTGTGTGATCATTTTTATCAACGACATTCAGGGACGGGCTTAAACAATGCTTAAAAATGGGTCCTTACTACTAGATCACGGCTCATTAGATCAATATCAATGGTAGTTTGAGCAAAGGGCATAGTTCCATGCTTAGTCACAAGGTTCGAGTCCGTGTTCATGTTCGACAAGGATAAAGTTCGCCAATGGATAAAGTTCGAGAAAAAAGCATCTTTAAGTTCGAACAATTGTTTTTCTATCATTTGTATTTTTGAAAAAAATGCATACATATGTTTATACATGCATTTGTAAAATAATGCAAAATCACATCAAAAACTTCCGGTGTAAAAATAATGGATAAAGTTCGAGTTCGTATTTGATGAGGATAAAGTTTGGAGAAATTCGAACTTTTTCGATAAAATTTGGAGAACCTTGTGACATAGGTTCCATGGAGGGGCTTCCACTCTTATTTTGCTGCAGCAGCTGGTCCCCTGAGAAATTCTGAAGCCAGCTATAGAAATAAAAGAATCTCGTCCTGGAAAATAGGAATTCCTATTTTTTTGCCTGCTCAGTTTAAGAGGTGGCTTGGGAAGGGGTGCTGGAAATTTCCCCCTACAGTTTAGGGTTTATTTTATCCACCTGGCACATAATATGCATTCCTGCCATAGTTTTTGTGATATTGGAGTGGAATTTTCTCTCTATTTACATGCAAAGGGATCTTAAAAAATCTTAGTGGGTGTTGATGAAATTTAGAAAAACCATGGGACCTTTACTGTGGTAAATACTCCTAATTTCTCTCAGCAGCTCCCACTGATATTTAAGGAGGCCCCTCCATGAACCCATGCTAAGCTATGTTACTGAAAAAGTAAACAAATTAGAATCTTCTAACAAATGGCTGGAGGAAAAAACATACCAAAACAAGAACTAATTTTTTTGTTAACTGTAAGAAGCTTAAGTCACGGACTATCTGTTAAGCATTCAGATATTAATTCATCACAGATATTAATTGAATTTTAAACTTTGATTTATCACATATAAGGGTGTGTTTAATCTTGAAATATCAAATCTTATGACCCTCACCCCAAACAAAATTCCATAGTTACACCGAATAATATTTTAAGATGATATAGGGAGAGTTAAGAATTGTGGCGAGTCCAGACAATCAAGGCAAGTCCAGATAATCTCAGAGTAATAGTAACGAGGGAAAGTAACAAGAGTGTAACCCAAGTTCAAATCCCATAACTAAAACAGATGTGGCAATGTTGTGGTACCATTACATCAAACAGAATGGAATTATATTCTAAGGCAATGCAGGCAGCCGGTGACCTCCTTAATAACATCATCGGCGGTTTCATGATTATGCTTGGCTAGGTTGCGGTATAAGGACTAGTAGATGCATTGTTGTTTGGCCTACGCTCTCCAATTCCAATATACTTGGCTAGGTTGGTGTATGGCATGTAATTCCAATATGCTTGGCAGGATTGCAGCAAAGCATGTATTTAACCGTGATGATTGGTCTATTCTCTCTAATTCCAATATGCTTGGCATAAGGATTGTTAAATGCATTGATGGTTGGTCTATTTTTCCTAATTCCAATATGCTTGGCTAGGTTGCAGCAAGGCATGTATTTAACATTGATGATTGGTCTATTTTCTTTAATTCCAATATGTCTGGTATATGTCTGGTATAGGGATTATTAGATCAAGATGTATTGATGATTGATCTATCCTCTCTAATTCCAATATGCTTGGTTAGTTTGGAGCAAGACATATATTTAGCATTGAAGATTAGTCTATTATCTCTAATCCCAAATTCCCAATATGCCTTGCTGGCTAGGTTGTATTTAGAGGCAATTGAAAAGGATATACTGAAAAGGCAGATCTCAAGTCTATCAACTATTGTGGGATTATTATTTTTTGAATGAATGAGGATTTATCACTTAAGAAGTTAAATTTTAGAGTTGTACCAAGATGCATTGAAGAGATAAATGTATAGGGGTTTGTATGTTGCCACAGATCAAGCCTGTCAACCAATGTGAGATTATTATTTTTGAATAAATGAAGATTTTAAGTTGTATCAAGATTCACTGAAGAGACCAATGTGATATGAAGCAAGAGGAGAGGGGACGGCCTAACAAGCAAACATATGCCATTGACACAAGAATAATGGTCTATTGGGATTTATATGTTGCCATAGACCAAGCCTACCAACCAATGTGTGATTATTTTTTGAATGAATGAAAATTTTAGAGTTGTAGAAACAATTCCAAGATGCACTAAAGAGGAATATCCAACTTGAGATGGTAAGGAATATATTTAGAGGCAATTCAACCAAATGTGTTTGGTATTATGAAGTCAGAAAGAAGAAAAGGGAAGGCCAAGAAAATGAACATATACAGATAACTAGATGTGCATTGGACTATGACACTTTTTTTAATTGGAAATAAGATTTCTAATAAGAAAATTAAAACCAGAAATTACAGCACTCACCTGATTTACAATAAAACAGAGGCCAACATGACCCACTGCATAGTCAACTATGACACGTTTACAAATCACTGTTACTAAGCACATTCGAGCATAACCCATGTTTTCAATTTTTTTAAAAGAGGCCCAAGGCGACCCATAACCTCCCCATGATTTACCCAGAAAAAACAGCGAAGAAAAAGGCAGTTTTTATTAGATATGTATTATCTAAAATCTTTATTTCTTAAAGGTAAAGTAATGAGTCAAACAGACATAAAATAGAATCCTTTACTGAAACCATCCCCATAATTAACCAGATGGATCCAGACAGGGACTCGGGATATTGAAATTTTGAACTTAAAGTATCAATACTACTAAATCAAATAAAAAGGCCTCTACCCCAGAGATCGGCCAAACTGATTGGACAGAAAGTTTCCGTTTCAATCCCATCATCAGTTCAGATAGGCTTAACACAATAATGTAGGTGCCTGGAAGCCAAATCTGTAACTTTCTAAACGGAAATTCCATATGGGTATAAATGATATGCGGCAAAAATCATGTGCCTGATAGCAGATTTCTATGGGTTTTCTGCCAACAGAAAATGCAAGGCGTAATGGAAGATACAGAAAGATTGCTTACAACATATGATCCATCCGGGCGTGGCTCAGCAAGACGTTTGATTTCTTCCTTGAGACGCTCCACCTCTTCATCCACATTCATCGTCATTCTTCGCTTTCAATTGGTCTGCCCTGCTAACGTCAAATTAACTATTGTTGTAAAATGGATGCCCAAACCCTTAAAGAAGTTGAGTCTGATTTGGTTCTTTTGATGAATGTTGTTTTTGCTGAGTTTATTATTAAGTGGTATAAGAACAATAACATTAAGTCTATGGAATCCATGTTGCACGCATTAAGAACCATAGCAAATGTTTATTATTATTATTATTTTAAAGAGGCCTCACAAATTTAAGCACGTCTCACTATGTCGAGGTGTTGATTCTTGCGAAATGCACTCTTTGTCCTTTCACCTTGGACTCAAGACTTTAAAGTCTACAAACAAGTTTCCTCTAAAATCTTAATTTGGGTTGAACTTCCACCCATGTTGGTTCCTCTTTGGTATTTCATTCAAACATTGTTAAGCCCATTGAGCATGTTATTTGCCATGAAGTGGACCACTTCTACTCGGTGCAATATAACAAATGAATTTTTGTTGAGGTTGACTCGATTAAGGGCGTGGAGGAGTCACTTTACATTGATTGGTTCTAATTGCTTCTCTAAAAGGATACATATATCAACTTGCCTAACACTTGCTTTTCTTTGTCATGCTCGACCATAAGATCCGAGATTGTCCCCTTATCGCTCATCTTGATCGGTTGAGGGAGATTTATCAAGTGTCTATTAGTTGAAAAGCAAAAGTGTTTCTTAAAAGCGATTGTTGGACCACTATTGGAAAAAAAAGCCAACTCTAGGGGTTAAAATTCCAATGTAGTTAATGCCTTTTCAATTTCAAACCCCATCTAAGCTGTGTGTAAGTTGGAAAATTCTCCCATCCTTCTTGCGTAGGCCCCCTTGTTGAAACATGATTTAACCTAAATGGTTAATTCTCAAGGAGGTAGTAACCAATGGTAGATTATCCTAATCAATTAGTTTCCAAGGCTAATTACGGTAATATCGGGCATAACTATTAAACAAAGCACTATCAAATAGGAGGGAGAAGAAGACTTAGATTATATCATGATATGTGTGCTAATCTAACTTCTGGTATGATGACTCAAACAGGATGGAAATGACCTAACAGAGCCTCGTTGTTGAAATTATGTCCTAAATTGTTGCACAGACCAAAGAGGATGACATAGGCCAAAGTGTACCCCCGTTATGGCCCTTTTCGTTCGCTCTTGTCCCTTCAAATCTTCTACTCCTAAGACTTTCTAGGTCTGTGTATTATCTTCTAATCTACTCTTATCTGGAATCTGGACCTCTAAATTTGTGTAATGTTTGTTGTGCTGACTAATTAATCCTTGAAAACCCTAAATAGCCAAGAATTCATGTAAACCGGACATTAGGTGGGTTGTGGGCACCCCTGTACACCACCAATGTTGCCACTACTCTAAAGAGATCTCAAACCTCATGTCATTCTCACTTAGCATTTGATCTCTAGAGTGTATGCAACTAAATAGATAACCATGATCTTGCAACAATATGATTGTACTTACACCTTTGTCCTAGTTTGACTTGGAATGATGATACACTCTTTGTATTTAGTAGGCGAGTGGATGAACTCCCTAGAATGAGTATGTAGAGTATATGGAGCTCATGTAAGCACACAACCAGATTATATAATGAATACACAGTTATACAACTTCAATATATATTATTTCACAGAATAATATTCTTCACTATATTCATTCAAGTTTGTATTACAGAATATATAAAATAACTTGTTCCTATAATTTAGGAAACAAGTATAACCACTAACTCCATCAAGCCTATTTAAGTGGGTGATCTACAACCTCCTCAACCACTACATAAGCCAAAAAATATTAGTTGTTTATAAAACAACTAATTACAATAGTAATTTCTTTTACATTTTCGTAATTAATAATACACAAACTATATTATAATGTGAAGCACTAAACAAGATATTCCTAACATTCCCCCCCTTAGTGCGAACATGGTAGAAAAACATCCACACGCTCCTCTGCAGTATGCTCACCCCTGTGGCATGTCCAACTCTGTGACTCATGACCTTGATCCAAAAGAAAGGCTCTCTCCTTCCATGGTTTTAAACAAGCTTACCACAAACCTTGACGTGACAGGAACCTCATCAACTGTCCACCTCGTGTGGTTTTATGGATCCTCCCACAAACCCTTTCAAGATCCATGAACTGACTTACTCTGGTGCTACTGTTCACCACTATGCTTATACATCAGGGAATTATGTAGGAAACACAACTTGCATATTACAAAACCACATAATAGAAGAAATACTGAAAATATTTCACATTACTTCCTATAAGAATCGTAATGTTCTTAATCGTAGTCTCTGTCATTGATCATGCTGCCACTCGATCTCGAATAGCATAAGCGCCACTTTGCCACCAAAGCTTTCCTTGACTAAGTCGTTTTGGGTGCAGAATGGGAATGGAACATTGGTATGTATTCCCCCCCACAATGTGAAATTCCACTCATATAGATATTGAGAAGCAAAATGCATTGAAGAACATACTCCTGAATGGATCTTGCTAGTTAGGTCTTGTTGCACATGGTCACTAATGCTAGTGAATGTATTCTTCTCGCTGACCATCTTCCAAAGAAGTACGACAGTCAGAGGACCAAGTCAGTCAGAGGATCACTGACAGTCATCTGTGCTCCAACACAACTCTCTTTCCAACATCCATCAAAACCACACAAAACAAGAACACTGCAAACTGAAGCACACTGAGAAAATGGAAACCACACTAAAAATCATATACTCACACCATACATATGCCACCACAACTTACGTGCGGCCCGTCGTTGTGGTCGACGAGAGGTCGTTGTTCGACCTCCTTCCTCCGATGCCTCCTTCCTCCATTATCATCTTCTTAGTTGGTCGGATGTGATCATGAAGCTCAAAATACCTTGATAATTTGGACGTCACGTCTGCGAAAATGCGTCCAAAATTGAAATGTGGGCAAGTTTTTTTTTTTATTTTTCGGACTTAATACAATGACACAACTTTTTGACGACAGTAAAAAAATGACAAAAAATAAATATCCTAAAATCACCTATTTAACTTTTACGACTTCGACAAGAGGACACAACTAAAATTTTAAAAAGTAATAAAATGAGATTACTTTTTAAAAATGACTCTTTTACATGACTTTGATTCTTTTAACGACACTTTTAGAATGAAGAGGATTTTTGACAAACATAAAATAAAAACTATATAAGAAATGGTCGTGATACGTATAGAATGGACTACTAAGAAACTATAAAGACATGAGACAAATCTACCTAGAAACTACACCACTTAGATAATAGAACCTAATAACAATTAACATCATACTTTGCTCTTGACTAAAGGTAAGTTTCAAAAATAGACCTCACAACCGCTTGATTGAGAATACTTGGCATGATTCAGTTTCTTTGTTTTGCATTGTAATAATGTAGCAGTGGGAAATGCGTTTCCACCATTTCAAGCAACATGATCAAATGCGAGGCCGTAGAAATCAATGTCGGATTTCCATCAGTTACCATGAACTCGAACCTTGCTTATGTATTCGCAGACAATGCGCCAAGAAGGAATTAAAGGTGGAGTCTTCTAGCCGTTGAGGAAGAGATATCAGATCAGACCTTGAAATTTGATGTAAATAGATGTGATTTCTCCAAACGCGAGGGATGTGCTATCTGGAGTATACAAAACACCCAATACCATGCATGCAGCGATGATTCTGATCTGGCAGAAGAAATCTGACACAATGCAGAATGAAACAACTATTCCAAATAAAATACAACTACGTTTTTGGAATTTTTAATCCAATGTAGAGTATTCAGTGGAAATGAAATGTGCATAATAGTCTGAAAATGTGTTCTTCACAAAAAACACGCCCTCACGAGTCTCCTTGTCAAAAAACAATGATTTGACTGCACGGAATATGGATCTAATCATGCATCAAGCCCAACGACTGTCAAAGATAAATGAGTGGAAACTTGTTGTATTCACAAGCAGATCAAAAAAAAAATGCAGTCTTTCAATCTATACTACACATAATTCAAAGAGGAGAAATGACATCGGTTGGAGCAATGCCAAACAATCTAGCTGCCCCTACAAACAAATCACAGATCCATCAGATTATCATCCCGCTCTGATAGCAAATGTAAGCACACAACCAGATTATACAATGAATACACAGTTATAAAACTTCAATATATTATTTCACAGAATAATATTCTTCACTATATTCATTCAGGTTTGTATTACAGAATATATAAAATAACTTGTTCCTATAATTTAGGAAACAAGTATAACCACTAACTCCATCAAGCCTATTTACATGGGTGAGTACAACCTACTCAACCACTACACAAGCCAACAAATATTAGTTGTTTATAAAACAACTAATTACAATAGTAATTTCTTTTACATTTCCGTAATTAATAATACACAAACTATATTATAATGTGAAGCACTAAACAAGATATTCCTAACATTTCAAGGGAGTCTTGGAATGATTTTGTTTGTGATTTCTCTTAGTGTATGCTAATTAGGATCTTTGGGTGTCAAGTAAGCATGATCTCCTCCTTGATAATGGATGAATAACTAGCTTATATGTGTGTTTTAGATCTATAAAACTCGGGTAAGGGTGACTAGAAGTGTACTAAAGGGATATTTCTTAATAAAAGTATCATTGGATAAAAAGGGACCAAAATGGATAGGAAGGGTCATAGCGTACATACATTATGGCCATTTACTGTGTGCTTTGGTCCGGGATGCATGTGTGAGTGCTTTGAAAATTGGGATTGTATTGTGCGAGGGTTTAGCATGATTTTATGGACTAGTATGATCATTATGTGAATAAATGAGATGTGTGTGCAAGAAAGAATGAATGGGATATAATTAGGGATAACATGATTGACCAAGTTGGATAAGTGTGGACTAGTGCAAAGGTGTTGTACAATTTGTGTTGTTGTAAGACATGAATTACTAAAATGAGTGTCTACATTTTCCCCTATTTAAGTATGAAATTGAAAATTGTGTGCTTAAAGGAAAGGTCACTTGAGTGTGTAGACACACTTTGTCTTTGCTCCAAGTGCCTTATAGTTGTGTGAGGACTTTATCGTGTTCCAATTATGTTTGTTTTGTCAAGATGAGTACCTACAGAGAAAAGTGTAGTCAATGTCCATAGTATATGAAATCGAAATTTAACTTGAAACTTTTGAACTTGATGTGAAAAAAGCAATATATGAATTGAAAATCCAAACATAGGAAAGTGTAAACTTGGTTGTTTTTTGAGAGGGGGAGAGAGTACTCTGTTACCGTTGTTGTGGAGGTTTGCTTCAAACTTTGTACTAGAGCTATTGGAAGGACTTGGGGTGATCAATCCCCAAGTGGAATGTGTTGAAGAGAATAGAAAGAAGTGCAAATGCACCCCACATGGTGAAGAGAACTGTATGGGGAACATTCTAATTGCTTCACATCCCTTCACAAAAATATGAGCAATGTGAAGTCAAGCCTACAAGGATAACAATCACCTTGACACTTCCCAAGACCCATGGATAAGTGCCACTACAGATGAACACGAACCCAATTAATTTGTAAATTATGGTACAATGCATTTGGGCAATGATAGCTTTCATGTACCCTTGGTGCCACCATAATTTCAACTATGCCATGCATTCTGTGATTGAAATTGAGTAAAGAACTTGTAAATGTCCCTGAGAAATTATACGAACTAAGAAAAGTATTGAGTTTTCCCCTAGGACATAAGCATATGGAATGTGCCATAACATCCATACACAATGGTACTTGTTGTATGGTTTGGTCCTTGTGTATTTCCTAACTTAAGTTTGTTTTGAGCCATTTTTGTACCTCTCTGATGTTTGATTTTATACCTGTTATTTTGTTCCCTAGTTTTGAGTTGTTATGAGGATTAAATATCATCCGATGGTTGCCCTCTTGTTTCGGGCACACAAGATTGAGAAAATTGAATGTGGCCCACACAAGAGGACTTGTAGCTGATGTGCACATGTGTTGAAGGATTTACTTGGGGAAATAAGGGAGTGTGCATGGTGTATACCATGGTGCATACATAATAGTATAATAGAAAAGCTAGTAAAGTGTTAGTGACAAGCAATAGAAAAACAATGTAGTAGATGTAAGCAAAAACATGCAAAGACACACAAGTAGAATAGTCATGGAAAACAATATGTTGCATGCATGGGACACCATCATAAGAAAATCGAGGCACTCGAGACCAACAAGTATTGAGTAAGTAAATAGGGAATTTCTTGAAAACAAGTGAAAGCATAGATTAAACATGTAAAATAAGAGACAAGCCATATAATGAAAATGATTCCAATTTGGAAGTGACCTACAAAACATATACTACACATGAAGCACCCATTAGCATGTTAAAGTAATAAAGAGTATGACATGATGTATATATTAAGTAAATGATGTAAGATGAAGTAAATTAGTAAATATTGGAATGATAGCACTTGTGTGTAAGAAAGTGTCAAGTGGCCTCCGGTTAGCACAAGACAATTCGTAAAGAGTAGTGTCAAGCATCCTGCATCATGTAACAATCTATGTGTAGCCCGTATTCAACTCAATGTACCATGTGAACGCACATGTGTATAGCTAAAGGATATAACATACTATGTATCAAGCTAACATGATAAGTAAATTGCAACATGAAAAGTATAAAGCGTGCAATAGAAACAACCAAGCAAGAGCAATGCAATTGTTTTTGAATTTTTAGCATATTTGAATGTTTTTGGATTTTAGGCCCCCTAAGGGCATATATGAAAACCTATTCTCTAAAAATAATGAAGGGTGGTCAAAGAATTCCCACATGTGATGTAGAGGGATGAAAACCACTTCTCTTTCTCGAAGCCAAACTAGGCTTCAGGTTTGTAACCCTTCAAATAGGGTTTTCCAAACACATATCTTCTTATAAAGGGTTTTAAATTAAAAGTAAGTCCATTCGGGATACCCTTTATGTCTTTTAAGATTTTCCTAAAGTTCCGGGCTCTAGTTCCCGACTTGAACCTCCCTATTTTGTCAAAATTCAGTTTGGGCAACTTAAGTAGGTCACTAGGCTTGGTGGTTTATAGTTACGTTTGCTTTCATGTGATCAAACCCCAAAACAAAATTAGATTCAATTTTCTCACTCCCTCCCCATGATGTACACCAATTTTTACATGGTTTGGCTGGATAAATCCCTTAAAATCACAAATTTAGAGAATTAGCTCTACGTGCACTTCCAGGCAAGACGAGAGAAGAGATAATTACATATCTTGAGTTTCACAAGGTTTCAAGGACTCTAATCTAGTTCCTTCGGTCTTCCCTTCCCCCATACATATTCTCTCCAAGTTTCAAGTGCTAGTAATGCATATAACAAAAGATATTCCACTTTTACTAATTTGTAAAAGACATGCAAATAAAAAAATCTTCCTATGATAGAGTATTCAAGGAATATAACAAAAGTAATTGCATATGGGAAATGAAACAAGGTAAAATATCCCTCAAACACACACATGGAACTTCCAATAAACTTACCACAATGCTCTAGCCTTCGTTTCATTAATTTTCTTGATTGTTTTGCATACATTTCCTGCTCTTCACATATTTTCCTTCATGAACTAAACCCCTCTGTCTTCTCCTTCGAGTTTCACCATCCAAAAGTGTCTCAATTGAAGTAACTAACTCTCTCCTAACTACTTCCCAGTGGAAAAATTGGTTGATTGCCCATAATACTTCCTTAATGATCACATTTACTTCCTAACTAAGGGTTTAAGCAAGGTTTAGGCAAACATGAAGTCTAAAGAGAAAGGTGGTCTTTTAGACCTTACAAGTATGTGAATATACACTAAAGAAACCTCACGGGGATCTCTACACCTTGGCCACACTTCCTAGACTCTCAAGGACTCTTCATATGGAGTTTAAGAATTCAAATTTTAAACTAGAGTTTGGGGGAAAACTAGAACAAGGAAAGAATTAGAATTTTTATGATTCCTAACCTATGCCAACCTAATAGACCACCCCTTCATGGAGCTTTTACATATAAAATGGATCCTTATTTGACTCGAGTCATGACGCCCCTTTGCATCAACAGGAGGCGAATATATAAATTTTAGTACTTCGATGAATTATAAAGTGTGTAGCGAGATGTGGGAAAGAAATGTTGCCCCCGTGTAGACACCTATTTTCGGTATAGCGCCCTCCCAACATCTTATATTCACACAATTTCCATCCCCACTTCTCTTTATCTTAAATTAAATAAAATCCTATCTATTTGTTCACATTATTTGATTAGTTATCAATGGGCTCCATATGGACCCATTTGATAATTCAATTTTTAGCATCATCCCCATCTCTCACCAATTATTTAATTCATAATGCATATCTTCGACACTCTTTTTTTTAAAAGAGTTCTTTCTTTTAAATTGAATTATCAATGGGCTCCATATGGACCCATTTGATAATTCAATTTTTGGCATCATCCCCCATCTCTCACAAATTATTTAATTCATAATGCATATCTCTGACACTCTTTTTTTTAAAAGAGTTATTTCTCTTAAATTGAATTATCAATGAGCTCCATATGGACCCATTTGATGATTCAATTTTTGGCATCATCCCCCATCTCTCACAAATTATTTAATTCATAATGCGTATCTCCAGACACTCTTTTTTTAAAAAAGAGTTCTTTCTCTTAAATTGAATTATCAATGGGCTCCATATGGACCCATTTGATAATTCAATTTTTGGCATCATCCCCCATCTCTCACAAATTATTTAATTCATAATGCACCCATCGAAACCTTCTTTTTAAAATGAAATCTTTATTTCACCCCCATTCAAATCATGTCCCCCACTTTGCCTAATAAGTCAAATTATGGGACCCACGTTGATCACATCACATCCCTAACTTAGGTTACTTTACTATACCCTGGGTATCATCTAACTTGCAGTTTAGTCTCATATCTAAGCTATAAATATGGGGTTTTCCCCCATATTTAAGGGAGGGATATTTTTAAAGGACCCAGGCGAAAGACTTAGAAGGAGAAAGCTTTGACAGTGTCTCTTATCTTGCCATCTTGATGCCGTTTCATTTCATAACACGACATAAGTTGAGCACTCTTGTTTTTTTAATTTATTGGCAAATAGTTTTTTGAAAGGGACTATACCCTTGTACAACAAGGCTCAGAAGCCAGAATAGAAATAATAAGCACAAAGAAAGGGATCAATATCCAGAAATAACAATAAGGACCAACTGCAGAACCGTCTGCAAAAAAGAAACATGACCAACAACTTCAAGAAGAATTAAACAAGCAAGACGCACAACTTGCGAACATTTCAATGATAGTACACCAACACCATTGGAAAGAAAGCATGCGTTGTAATCCGGCCACAAAAATGATAACCATGTACTCCGGCCGAACACAAACAAAGAAAATCATCCAGACGGATAGCCCTCCTTAAGGGTGAAATTTTTTTCTTCTTGCTAGGCTTCGAAGTCATGCTAGCCTCCCCAAGCCCATGAGAGAGGAACTAACTTCCACAATGTGCATAAGGTACACTTGACTGAAGGAGTCTCCACTGTTGGAGGAGAAGTCAAAGGAGGGGTATTCTCCTTAGTCGCATTTGTCCCAATTGGGACAGCCACAACCTTAATCATATCCGTGTTGCCCTCAACAACTTGAGCATTATTCATGCTGCTAATAGTTTGATTTTCGGATAGAGGGGTTTCAAGGGTAGATTTGGATTCAGTCACTGTTTCTACTTTTGATTCAAGATCCCTTTTAGCATCAAAAATTAGGTGCTCTGGGAGTGCATCTTTCCACCAATTTCTCTTTTCATTTTGACGTTTTTCCATCTCACAAGCAGTAGAGGTGTGTCCTAAGCCAAAACATCTTCTACAGCGGAAAGGTAGACCTTCATAATCAAGAGTTTGTGACCAAGTTCTATTTTTCACTCTAAGATCTATAGTAGCAGGAAGATTTTTATCAGTGTCTAGTTCCACAAGGATCCGGGCATAGGTAGTATGGGTGCAATTAGTGGTTTGAGAATCTATAAAGAGTGTAATTCCCAAGGTGTTGCCAATGGTTGTCAGACAGTCATGACTCCAGAATTGGATAGGTAAGTGGGGTCGCCTGATCCAAACAGGTTTCCATGAGAAAGATTCCGTGTGCGGGTTAAAGGATGGGAACCAGGGTTTCATGACCAAATATTTAGATTGACAAGTCCAGAGTTTGGAAGCAATGTTTTCTTTATCAGCTATTGAAGAGAAAGTCACAATGAAAATTCCCTTAGCACACAGATGTAAGTCTATCTTACCAGTTAAAGTTGGAGTCCAATGTTGAGAGATCCATGCGTGAAGAACAGGAAGGCTGGGCCACAGTCCCCCGAATCTACAAATCAAAGCATGCTCTTTGTAGTAGATCTCAGATGAAATAACATCTTCCCCAAATGTAATACACGGGGTAATGTCTGCAGGTTTCATGGAGGATTCCTTTCCCTTTAGAATGTCTTTGAAGGAGGATCCACGTTTATTCTCTCTAGCTAATGGTGGAATAACAGGAAAAGTACCCTGTTCCAGCCCCCACAAGAAGAGCCTTTCAGCAAGGGTTTGAGAGGGCCATTGTCCAGCATATGCACAAGAGCATCCCAGCTGGAGTTTGAAAATGGTTTGTGCCGCCGTCCTCGGGGCCCCCGCATTTGTGAAGGCCAGATCGATCCACGAAATCACACCTCCTTCATCCCTTTCAATCATCCCGATCCTTGTGTGGCGAGCACACAACAATGCGTGGATCAAGGTGTTTTCGGTGATCTGCACGCTGCCGCCATGAGAAGCTCGGGCCATTCCCCATTTAGGGTTCGTGGGGGGTCCGTCGGAGTCATCTACTCATTTGGTGGGCGCGCGTAGAAACCATTCTTGATCCGAGGCGCGGGTAGAGGCTCGCACGTAGGCGCGGGCATATGCGCGCACGCAAAGCGCGGTGCGGCGTGCACAGGGGTTACCATTAGAGAAGGTCGGAGAAGGGCGGAGAAGGCGCGCACACGCACAAACTGACTATCAGCACTCTTATTATTCCGATTCTTGTCATTTTTACTACTGTTCAAGATCTATTATTATCTTTTCTAACATGGGGGTTGACTTCCTCAAGGAGTTGAAATCCTCTTAGAACCCAAGCCTTATCAAGGCAACCCCCGCATATTGTGTTCTAATCTTATTTGGTTTAAATTTTACTGAGATCTAGCTTCTTGATATCATATATCTGCTTTCTTTGCACCCATATCATCCATCTCCATCTCTAAGGTACTAAGCCCTTGTATATCCGACATGGTCTCGTGTTTCTTGATTACTTGTACACTCATCTGGACAGGAAGCAGGAAACACAGATCTACATTTGGCACGCCCGATGGGACTAGATCCAAGATCTAGTCGTTTCATTTGTCTTGTTCCTTTATTCATCTCGTGCAGGTATTATAAACATACTAGTTCTCTGTGTCATAGTTTTCAAATATCTGTGATAAATATTTCATCTTGTGGACTCACGTTTTTGCAAGATTTGGTGTTATCTTCATCCGTATTAGAGGTTTGTGTCGCCTTTAAGGTAAGTACTCTTCTTGTGTTTAACCGGCTTGGTATTTAGTTTCAAGTTTAGTTTTATTATTAAATACATAATCATACTCAAATAAAAATTAAAAAAATTCATATGTTAGGTTCTACTCACATGGGGAACAAATCCAGAAACTAATCTTATTGTCTTGCTTTTATTTGTGATCTCAGTTGTATAATAGATATAAATTTTTTTTTCCTTTAATGGCCTTTGCTTTGACCTAACAAAATATGTCTATATATTCATCTAGATCTTAATTTCTAATTATGTATAAATCTCACATTTCAAAGCATACTAATCTATGGTTACTTGTTTAAAATATAATAATCTATAGTTATTTATTTTAAAACATAATAGACAATATTGATTTATTTAAAAATAACAATTTAAAAAAAAAACATTATGAAATAACATTAGAATTAAATTATAAAAAAAATGCCATTCAATATTGAAATGTAATCCACATCCATGGAATGTCAACACCATAGTTACTTGTATATGTCTCGTTTAGTTCTCTTTTTCATGTGATTCGCTTTATGTCACCACACATGTAAAAAGTTTGTGTCCATGTGCAGTAGGACCACCTTGGGCATACCTAAAAGTGAATAAAATTTTTCTCAATAAAAAGGTTTGATAAGATATTGCTCCTCATTTCCTTTTCTTATCCCATTATTGTAGATATCTTATCATTTTCATATCTTGTCGGTCGATTATTGTGGGGTATAAGACATTAATAATTTAATTACTTTATAAGTATTCTTATCACTAGTTCACTATACAAATAAATGCAACATACACATTTATATTGTTTTGGTAGTATAGTTTATTGTTTAACAACATATTATTTCTTATTTATATTATTTCGTTAATCTGTGATCATTATTTTTAATGTATAGTTCATTCTTATTTACCTTAGTATCTATTAAATTTTTATTAGGTTGATATTATTTAGTTAGTTTAATTTAGTTAGCAACTTAATTAATTTTTATTTTTATTCTTTATTATTATTATTATTATTATTTTAGAAATTCAGTTATTGACTAGTTTATTTTGCTAATGTCTTATAAATATTGATGTTTAAGTGGTATTGGCTTAAGTTGTGTCATTACACGTAGGTTACCTTTGTTTTCACCCAAAAATTAATTATTTAGAATTTTTTCGCAATATAATTAACTTGATTAGTTATTAAATTTCTTTTCAATACACAAGGTCATTAGGACCATTATATTGCTTTTCTTATCCTATCATCTGCATGAATTAATTGTTTTATTTACTTCTGCAGGTAAACTCCACGACCTTGTAACCATTAAATCACACTGTCAAAGACCATTTTGTAAAACAAAAAAAAAAAAAATAACAAAAAAGAAAATACTCATTTTTACTCACCTCATCTACAACTATAAACGGTGTCATTTTAGGGTACCTAGGTGTTCAGACCTTGAATGGCGCTTCTAAAAACACCATCATCAAGTACTGATCACATAACACCAAGTGATTCTCCAGGTATTTCTCATTTTTCTCTATTTTCTCTTTTCTACATCAAACTTTCTCTTTCCTGAGTGTCTGTATACATCGAACGTCACATTTCATTTTGGTCTAAAATGAACCTTACGCATCTACGATCACATAGCTTAAGCAAAGGATTTAACTCTCTGCTTTTCACCTATCACACACTGCCTAAAATTGCACAAACATAATTTACACATCAAAACATTCCTCTCACCTGGTTAATCGGTTGGGACTTAAACACCCAACAGAAAACAGTCTCAGACATCTCCCAATCCATCCGCCTGAAACTTGCCTTACTACTTAGGCACCTCTATTACTTACTTTTCTTTTCTATTCACATCCTCTAAATTAATCACGAGGCTAAAAAAAATTCTGCTTGATTTATTTGTTAACAACATACATAAACAAATGTTTCTTTACTTCACACCTATTGTCACTCTCTCCCAAATCAAGACAAACAAACAATCTGCTTTATCCCATGATATTACTTCCTCTAATGATCTTACTCAATAGGATTCTAAACTCAAAACCACGTCATCGGTCACCCAATCTCTAGTCTCCATGGTCTCACCTCATGAGAACCATGTCATACAAAATTCTCCCCACCTTGACACCAACCCTCCTATCCCCCATCAAGCCAGTCTTCCTAAATCAATCATACCACCATCTCCTGCTCCTCTAGATACATCTGAATCTCCTCTTAACCCCATATATGACTTCTTACTCCAAAAATCTCCTATAATCTCTAAATCCTCCCAATCTCCTCAATTGGTGGATCGCATTCCACCCACATCCCTTTTTGTCAATTCTATTTCATCCGGTACTAGTATGCCCATCAAACAATCTCAACTTTTGAATACCTACATCCCTACCCATCCTATGCTCCAACAGTCTCAACCCCTTAACACTCATATCCCTACCTACCATCTACCACAACAACCTACCCAGCTTCAATGAACACACCATATTCCTATTATTCAAAGTCAACCTATGCAACAATCTCAACCCATGACACATGTTCATCCTTACCAAGCAGCTCCCCAAACACCCACATATCCACAAATTAATCAATTGTCTTATCAAACCATTCCGTAAACATCCTATCCACAAACTTATCAACCGCTTTATCAAACGCTTCACCAAACACCCACACACCCACAAACACATTATTCGCCTTATCAAACTACCTTTCAAACCACACAGCCGATCCAATCTCAACCTTACAATACCTCGACTAATTCAATTCACGCCTTAATGAATCGGTTAGCAGTTTAGAAACCCTTACCGTACCACCCAAGAACACCTTATCCTATGAACAAATCTGTAACAAACCGATTCATCCATCGGTTCCAATCAAACCTTATCCCCCTCATTGGAAACTTCCTGCATTTAATAAGTTCAACAATAAAGAAGATCCCCAACAACATCTCCTCACATTTAAACACGCATGTTGTCTTATCGTGCATGATCATGATCTACTTCTTCACACTTTCCCCATGTCTTTGTCTGGTCCCAAGTTGGACTGGTATAACAATATCCCATGACATTCCTTATTCTCTTTCACCCAACTTGCAGTTGTTCTTAGAACACTTTTCTATCAATATCGCATGCAAAACCACTATCGCTGATCTATATACCATTTGACAATATGAAAATGAGACCATCACTGACTTTGTCGCACGGTGGCATGCTGTTATAAACCAACTATCCTTCACTATCCCGCAAACTAAACTCATCGATTTATTCTCGCGTTTGTGTGCCAAACATATATCATCCACTTTGCAGATCCAATCATTCGAACCTTTGATGAAGCTTTCACAATGGCTCACAAGCTTGAAACCCATGCCATTGAGCAGGGTCATCTTAAATTAAGTTCAACTAAATCAAAAATTGAATCCACTAAACCATTCACACATAATGGCGAGTTCAAGACTGCGGCCAACACTATGGTCATTGAACCCTCATCCCCATCTACACCAAGCACATGGTCTCAACAACGATCTCCTCAATCAACATCCCACTACACTCCTTTAGGAGAATCATACAGTTCCATATTTGATAAGTTGATGAGTGTAAAATCTATCCAACTGCCTCCCATATGACCCGTAGACAACTCGCAAGCCAAGCCTATTTGGTATCACGAGGCCCACTTTTGTAAATATCATTGAGTCAAAGGTCATGACATTGAGAGATGTCGTTCCTTCAAAGATCGTGTCCAACAACTTGTAAATCAAGGGGATATCCAAATTGATACCTCCAGTACATAGACTAATCAACCACCAACAAATCACATCACCCCCTTTACATCTCAACTATCAAACGCTTGTATGGTTGACACTGTCAATCAAGATCCCATCTTGTCACCAACTACGCATGTTCCCATAGTGGACATTATTCCCATCTCTTATTAGAACCTGTAACACCTACATCAACTTTCACTACTTATGTTGAACCTGTACCTTCTCCTATCCTTGCCACATCCACATCAAATTCAACTATATCATCCATTTCCGCCACTTCAAACATACCCCAATCTATCACATTAGATTCATCCTTAGCACTTATTTCGGCTCCACTCATATCCACACATATCCCTACGTCTCTCACACCCATTCATTCACCGACATCTTCATCAAATACACCTGTTACTACACCTATATTGCTCATAACCATCCCAACTAAACCAGTTCTACAACATGCACCCTTGCAACCCTATCTTCAACATCAATCCCTTTATCAAAAATATCATTCTTACCCCTCGAAACATTTATGAAACAACCAGTCCATCCTGCTTCTACATCCGAAAATGTCCCTGCATTTGCTACATTACCATTACCCATAAGGTCTACTCCATCGGTTATCACATCTCCACATATTCCAAAAGTGCCTACATCTTTATCTATCCCAGCTACCCCTATACCTATCATATCAACAAGTCCACCTATCTCTACCTTGACAACCTTGCCTGTGGCCACAACACCCAGTCTACCCCAATATTCTTTACCCAATCCTCCTATCACACCAACCAAATCCTCTCGATCTGCAACCTTACCCAATATACCCCTTGAATCACCTATTGAACCAACACATCCACCTCGATCAAATAAAGATGCTTTACCTTCTCCCTCTACAAAATCATCTCTTTCCATGCCAAAATTGAAACAATCATGTCTCACATAGATATCATTAATCGCATCATACAAACACCTATCTCTTCATTAACATCTTCATCTTGTTTTAGAATAGTTTCTCCATTAATAACCACACCACCACTATCAGATCCTCCGGTTGAAATTATTGTCATCCCTGCTAGAGGTAAATCTTCTTGGTCGAAGTCTAAGACTGGGAAAACATCCCCGACAGTCCCCTGTACATCCACAGAAACATTCAGGTTTTCCCTCTTCTCAACAATCTAATGCCACAACATCCATGTCAAGATCAGTTTTTCCATCTACGACATCTTGCAATAATCAATCCACATCCAAACAATATCATCCTTCAACCAAATTTGATTTATCCTCAAAACATGAAATTCACACATCTAATCTACATCTACGTTTTCTCCTAACTGTAAGTTGAGACATCCTATCAAAACCCACAAGAGTTACCTTCCCATGACACTTCAATGGGGTCTTACACAAATATATTTTGACATTTAACTCGAACATCTACCATCAAACTTCCTCCTATTAAAGCCTTCAATCCATATGGTCCTAAGCCATCATGGTTCAATCCTAATTATAGTTGTGCTTATCATTGTACCCCAGGTCATGACATTGAACATTGTAAGGCCTTTCGGTCAATCGTCCACAATCTTATTGAGAAAGATGATTTCCTCATTCAGGGGAAAGTTCCTTCTCCATCTACCTTGAATCCAATCCATATCCCATCTATCGGATCTCCCATGATCCCTCCATCCACATCATCCCTTAATATCCATCCAGCCCATTTCATTCCTCCTAAGGAATGCCCTCCATTGTTCATCAATGTCGCTTATCTTACTAAACACACTTGTGGTCTCCGATCATTTACCCCATCCAAATCTAAAACAATCTCATCTAAACTCTTTTGACATCCTTTACCTCCTTCACATTTAACCCATTGGGGAAACAATTTTCCCTCGCCCTTGAGCATCTCATCCGTACAACTCCCTTGTTACTAGGGGACTTTGCTCTTTGACATTGTTTTATCTACCTTATTCACATCCATTCAATCTAAATTAATTATATCCAAATTCTCATCTCATTCTAAGTCCTCCTTTGAGGCCATATTTGTTCTTTTTATGCTCCTTTTGGGAGTATCATCTTTTTCATTGAAGCCCTCCTTTGAGGCCATGTTCGTCCTTCCATTGAGGGACCATTTTCTCGAAGTCCACTATTGTGGCTATATTTGTGTCTCTTCTGGGGCACCATCTATTTTGAAGTCCACCATTATGGCTATATGTGTGTCTCTTTTGGGACACCGTTTATTGCATCAAGCCCTCCTTTGAGGCCATGATTGTCCTTCTATGTTTATGTCTCTCTTGGGGCATCATCATTCATTTTCATCTAAATCCACCATTGTGGTCATATGTTAGTTTTATTTCCTACTTGTCTATCATCTCATCTTATTGCAACTTCAATGTCTTCCCTCTCGTGGTGGTAAAACCAGAGACGTAACCTCTTAATGCATTGCACTTGCGACCAATCTACTGTTAGCATATTTACCAATGAGAAATTAGTTACATCCTTAGATTGTTCTGCCATCTTTATCCCCTTCCATTTATCACTATAATAATCTGAATTATGTGATCCGCCTTCACTACTTTGATGTGATCCTTTAACCATTACATCCATTACCTTCTCATTCTCCTATTGTAGCCATGTGAAGGGTCCAGGGTGTCTCTTGTACATTCCTTATCCCATCTTAAGTGGCTTACTTAGCTATCCCTAGCTCTCCCCATGTAAAGTTAAAATTCAAGTATGTCAAAAGAAAAATCAAAGTTATAAAAAATAGACTGATCCCTCGAAGGACAGTTGTTCATGCAAAAAAAAAAAAAAAGTATACAAATCAAAATCCAAGCAAAATAAAAAGAAATAGACCGATCCCTTGAAGGATGGCTATCATATTATTCTTGCCATCCATATTATGTGTAAAGTAGACCATACCCTTGAAGGATGGCTACTCTGTTATTATGGCATCTGGAAGGTTTTCGCATTGATCAACCTTCATTTTATCAACATTTTCCAAAAGCTTCCCGCATTGATCAGCTTTCTGCTATTGCTCTTTCCCTTTCCCAAAGCTGGGGCATAGACTTAAGGAACACCACCTTTGGAGATCCCTCTTTCGTGTACAAGTCACATCTTCGATCCCTTTGTCATGTCAACATTAGGATTACGAGCATCCTTCATCCATATTTCCCTCATGATCTTTTGGTATAACTAACTATCGTTGGTTATGTATTAACACTCTTATTGGATACAAGTGCGATGCTTTGAGTGGTAGCCTTTTCTTGTTTATCTCAATCGATTGAAACATAGTTTCTGTACACCCTTGCTATAGCTTGTGTTCCATTCATCTCATCGAAATCATCTTTTATAAAAATCACATAAAATTTCACACTATGAATTTTATATCTATCCATCATCTCCATGAATGTTTTTGCAAATACACTCTTTGGTTTGTGAATTCTACTTGATCACCCTTGTAGTTTGCGAATCCTACTTGAGGGTCCTTCTCAAGGTAAGTTTGTTATCCTACAGCTCCTTATCTCTCAACATGTTCAACAACATCTTTGATCCATTGCTCCTCACTCTCCATGTTCACTCATTACCATTTGTCTCCACATCATCCTTCTCACCTTTCTGTCCCCTTACATGATGCCAGATACCTTACTTGTCTTTCCTCTTGAGTTTCTCTTTTACTCTTTGTTTTCAGTTTGAAAATCTTGCTTAACCATCCATATAGCCTAGAGAACCTTAGTTAAGGTATATATTCTTCCTTGGATCCTCCCATTGTAGAAGCTTCTCCACCATTTCCTCTTTCAACAGATGACAAT
Source organism: Taxus wallichiana var. yunnanensis (assembly GCA_018340775.1). NCBI lineage: Eukaryota > Viridiplantae > Streptophyta > Pinopsida > Cupressales > Taxaceae > Taxus > Taxus wallichiana. The sequence continues at coordinate 593,896,941 of CM031244.1, forward strand.
CACCACCACAAATGTCTTTCCACTCCTTTTCCGCTTAACACTCTTGCATCATCACTACCACCATGTGGGCATCCTAGTTAAGGATTACCCTTACACTCTCCATCTACACTTGCATATGTTCCTCCATCCATTCATGTCACACTCCTCTGTTTCCTTGTTATCACCTCCTTTCATCTCTTGTTCCATTTTGGTATACACTGCTCAGTATTTTCATCATTATTCTTCTTCTCGGTTTGTCGATCCTACTTAACCATCCCCATCGTAGGGTAATCTTACTTAAGAGTTTCTCTTAAGAATGGTTGGCTATCTGATCCTTCCATCTCCCATCATCTCTTCCTCATCTTCTATCTTCCGCCTCTCATCATACTCATCCATTCCAACCAACCCTTCCACACCTACATCTAATACAATGTTGTCTTTCTCCTTCCATATATCGTCCTTTGCCGGTTTGGTGATCTTACTTAAATCCTCCTATGGCATGGCGATCTTACTTAAGAGTCCCTCTTAAGCATGATTTGTCATCCTGCACTCCCCCACTACCCCACATTCTCTCCATCTACATTTTCTCGGCATTCTCCATCATCACATCCTTTCACCTCCTCTTTCATTTCTCACAAATACCACTTCCTTCTAGTCCCTTTTTCATCTCCATCATCCGTCGCTAGGTAATCTTACTTAACCGTTGCTTCTTCATTGATTTCATGTATTGTTTCTTCATTTTTCTCTCATTCATTCTCATCCACTGCATCCTCTCCTCACCTTCATCTTCCTACACATCGTTATCCCTCCTTTCTTTACTCTTTCCATTCCATATTCTAGAGTTCTCCCACATATCTATCCCCATGCTTACACATCATTGTCATTGATCTTCCCTTAACGTTCTTTCATCTTCCTCTTTTGTTTCCGTGCTAAGAATTATCGATGGACTTCTCCTAAAAATCACTCATCCCCATTCTGCATAGCATGAATCCTTTTCTTTGACCTCCTCCATTCTATCTTCATTCCTTCCTTCCTCTGTGTCCTCTGATCATTATCGGAGGACTTCTCCTAACATCCCTTCATTGGTGTTCCCCCTCTCGTTCTTCGTTTACTTTCTCCCTTGTCTTATCTTTTCCTATTGATCATTATCGATGGATTTCTCCTAACATCCATTCATTGGCATTGCCTCTCCTATCCCATCCTTTATTTTTCCTTGCCACCTCTCCATCTTCCATTCTTCCTTGCCAATTTCTTCACTGTCTTCATCATACACCTTCTCTCTATTTTATTGTCATCAACATATCCTCATCTCATGCATCTCTGTTTCTTTTCCAATTGATGTCATTCCTTCCCTCAAGTTTCTCTTTATGTTCCTTATGCTTCCCACTCTTTACCAAATATCTTCATTCTTAGTTCACTTCCTTCACATAATTTTCTTTGTTGTCTTCTCTCCTCCTTTCTGATCTTCGTCTTATTTTACTTCCTCTATATCGTCTTTCTCCCCATTTTACCTTGCACTTCCTCCTTACTTCCCCATCGAAAACCTGACTCTTCAGCGTTATCCCATTTCCTTTATCATCTCATCATCCACATGCATTTCCATGCGGTCAGTTCCATATTCTTTGCCTTGGATTTCCTCACTATGATCTATTTCCTTCAATTTTCTTTGCTCTATCATCTCTTTCGTTTTCCATTACCTCTCTATTTTCCTCTGCTCCAATCTTCATCACATCTTTCGTTTTAAATAACTCTCTCCCTTTTTCATGATTTCATCCTCTGCTCTGTTCTTTTCTTGTCTTCTCTTTGTTTTTCCTTCTTTATAATCCTTCTTTGTTATCTTCTTCCTCCCCTTTTACTCTTTATTTTCTCCTCTTCCGTCTCCGTCCCTCTATTACATGTCCTTATCACCTTCATATTCAATCTTTCTTGCTCTTCTCATAATCAACCAATCCTCTGTCTATTCCCTTTTCTCTTTCTCGACATCCCTTACATTTGGCATTCACAGTCAATGCCGATGTTTCTCCATTTATGTATCACCATCTATCCCTTTCATTACCGTTCTTGTTCTTCTCTTTGCCACATTGATCTCTTCTCTTTTTAAGAACCCTGTCATATCCTTTATCTTCGTCATTCCTCTCACAGGGACATCATCATATCTATTTCTAAGAATCTCTTCCCATCTTCTTTTGACATTTTTGTCTTGGAAGATACCATAACGGCCATCACCTATCTAATCTTGTTCTCTTCCTTGAATATTTGTTCTACTTTTGTTTTGTCACAAAAGTATCTCTATCACACTTACCGAAGAAATGAGACTTCTTTGTCTTCTTCACCTTCTAATTTGCTAACACTTATACATATTTCCTATGAAACATGATTGTCATCATATTTATTACCCTTTTAGGGCATTTTATCTCACCTTTCTATCTTATTTGCTCATCTTGTCCACTTTTATGATTATTCTATCTATGGCTTATGTTGGGGCGTCTTTTCATCCATATACTTATCAATATATATAACTCACTTTGTGTCCTTCTCGTGCCCTGTGTTGGGGCATCATTGTCTTCATCCATGTCCCTTTTGTGGACGCATGATTTTTTTGCACAATTCCTCGCAGACAAAGGATTGCGCACATCTTTCGCATTTAGTTGCACATATTTTGATGTTTTCCTATGACCCAATGGTCATCTTGGTTTACATCCATACTACAGTGGTCTTCACCCACTCACTAGTCTGTAGAACATTGTCATTTGTCTCCGTTGAGACCGTAATTTTCCTCTACCGATGTGATATTGGAGTCACCGCCATACTATTTTTTATTTATTGTGATCCTTTTTTTCCTGGGGCATCTTTCCTTTGGTCATGTCTTCATCTATCCTCGGACACATATTTCATCTAACCCTTTTTTTTTTGTCTCGTGGCTTGCTATCGCAAACCACTCAACAAAAAGGGGCAAATGTAGACACCTATTTTTGGTATAGTGCCCTCCCGACATCTTATATTCATGCAATTTCCATCCCCGCTTCTCTTTATCTTAAATTAAATAAAATCCTATCTATTTGTTCACATTATTTGATTGATTATCAATGGGCTCCATATGGACCCATTTGATAATTCAATTTTTGGCATCATCCCCCATCTCTCACAAATTATTTAATTCATAATGCATATCTCTCGACACTCTTTTTTAAAAAGAGTTCTTTCTCTTAAATTGAATTATCGATGGGCTCCATATGGACCCATTTGATAATTCAATTTTTGGCATCATCCCCCATCTCTCACAAATTATTTAATTCATAATGCATATCTCTCGAAACTTTAAAAAAAAAAAAGAGTTCTTTCTCTTAAATTGAATTATCAATGGCTCCATATGGAGCCATTTGATAATTCAATTTTTGGCATCATCCCCATCTCTCACAAATTATTTAATTCATAATGCATATCTCTGACACTCTTTTTTTAAAAAGAGTTCTTTCTCTTAAATTGAATTATCAATGGGCTCCATATGGACCCATTTGATAATTCAATTTTTAGCATCATCCCCATCTCTCACAAATTATTTAATTCATAATGCACCCATCCGACACCTTCTTTTTAAAATGAAATATTTATTTTCACCCCCATTCAAATCATGTCCCCCACTTTGCCTAATAAGTCAAATTATGGGACCCACGTTGATCACATCACATCCCTAACTCAAGTTACTTTACTATACCCTAGGTATCATCTAACCTGCAGTTTAGTCTCATATCTAAGCTATAAATATGGGGTTTTTCCCCCATATTTAAGGGAGGGAGATTTTTAAAGGACCCAGGATGGAAGACTTAGAAGAAGGAGAAAGCTCTGACAGTGTCTCTTATCTTGCCATCTTGATGCCCGGTTCATTTCATAACACGACATAAGCTAAGTACTCTTGTTATTCCAGTTACTTGTCATTTTTACTACTGTTCAAGATCTATTATTATCTTGTCTAACATGGGGTTGACATCCTCCAAGGGAGTTGAAATCCTCTTGGAACCGACACTTTGTCGAGTAACCCCGCATATTGTGTTCTAATCTTATCTGGTTTAAATTTTGTAGATCTAGCTTCTTGATATCATATATCTACTTTCTTTGCACCCATATCATCCATCTCCATCTCTAAGGTACTAAGCCCTTGTATACCCGACGTGGTCTCGTGTTTCTTGATTACTCGTACACTCATTTGGATAAGAAAATTTGGAAACATAGATCTACACCCCTGTGTGTGTGTGTGTGTGTGTGTGTGTGTGTAAATTGAGGTTTGGGTGTGTAACCGTTCCCTTAATGATCAAGTTGAAACTATAAATTGAGTGTGCCATCGGGAAAGGAGGGAGGTGTTGGGTTGTGGAGCAGGATATCTTCATAATGAGCATGCATTGCAAGTGGCTAGTTTACAATAATAGCTGGTGTCGGTTGGCTAATCGATATAGGTTAGAAGATGAATCACCATCGATTAGTAGATGAACCGCCATCATCAACAAAGGAACCACCATCGGTCAAGGAACCGACATCGGTTACCTATGCGTGAAATTTTATATTTAACTCACGGGAATTAGATCTAACTTTTGTTATAAAGTTGATCTAATGGTTATAATGCATAGCTATGGTGCCCTAAGTTTGTATATGCCTATATAAGCATGAAAGATAGGGTTAGAAGGTGAATTAAGAGAAGGATTGAGTTAGATCCTTGATTCTCCTAGATTGAGAGGATGAAGAAGAAGAGAAAGAAAGAACAAGTTACATGAAGACAAAGCTTCCATGGAGAGAAGTTGGACAGAAGGAAATAACAAGTACATCTCAATGGTGAGAAGAGGGTAACATCCTCTCTTTGTATTTCCTTTATATAGTTATTGTCTCATTGTAATGGCTTGTATAGCATGCAAAGCACATATATTTTCTTCTTATAGATCCACATGTTGGTAAGATCTTGTATTGTAGATCCATGAGATCATGATGTATTGTTGATCCATGTAGATCTAGTCTTGTATTGTTAGATCCATAGGTCATTGTGAGATCTTGTATTCATAAATCCATGAGATCATGTTGTATTATTGATCCATGTAGATCTAGATATTGTAGAGGAGGTTGTATTCATGTTTGCATAGGTTGATGTAGTGATGGAGAGAGACTTACTTCTTGGTGCACAGTCATGGTTGCACATTGGTAGACCCATGTGAGAGGTCTTGTTGCAGATCCATAGAGAACTTGGTAGCAGATTCAGAGATGTAGTAGTTCCTAGTTATGTGAGATCTATTGGTGGTGGTTTGGAGGCATGGTTGTAGTGCACTCATGGAGATCCGTTTAGAGATCTGGAGGAGGAGATACTCTTGGAGAGATGCATTGTAATCTTGTGGGAAGAGTTGGTTTGTATGCTTGTTCATTATATATATATGAGATATCTATCTTTGGTGGACATAGCCTACATTGGGTGAACCATTGTACATGTTGTATTATGTGTGTATACTTTTTTTTGATTTGGATTATTCTAGTTTATACTTCCACTACTGTAGATTTTGGGGAATTATTTCCATTTCCACAATACTATATTCCCATCAACTAGTATTAGATCTTTGTTATTTTGAGCAAGGTTTTGCTTGATATATTGTTAGTGGTTTTGCCATGTGTATGAGAGTAGGGTTTGTTTTTCCTGATGTGAAAATCACATGAAGATATTTAAATCTCAAGTGGAAGCTAGAAATGTGAGGTTTTTGGAGAATACAGTGATTGGCGTCGAGTTAGGTGGTAACCGGTGTTGGCGGGGTGACCATGGTCGAGTTCTTTGGGCAACCTAGTTTTAAACAGAAAATCATAGATCTGAAGAAATTGAGAGATGCATGGAATGTTTCTTGTTTACTGAGGTGTCCCTGGTTCTTGGAGGCACAAGTATGTTGGTCAGATTACAGATCTGGATTATAGAGGTATGGTTTTGATTATCTTGGTATTGCAGTGCTTGTATATTTTGGATGCACATGCATGTTTGGGATTATAGATCTAGATCTGAGTATGAGATAGAGGAGAAGTTATGCATCCTTTGGTGCAGTTAGATGCATGGGATTTGTTAGAGAAGCATAATATAATAGCACAAAATGAAGACGAGGCTTCCATCAAAGAGGTAAGTACTTCGGTTGAAGATGTGGTTGAGTGTCTTGGTGTTGGTAAGGTGATGTGTTTCATCTTAGTGCATTTTTATTGCATGTATGATTGATGTTAAGTGTTTGTGCAAGATTTGGGTACTTCTTATAATGAATGGATCATCACAACTATCGGATTTAGTGAAAGTAGGAACCTAGTTTAGTGACCAATGCCAATTTTTGGCATTGTGTTTGTTCAAGAACAACACCAACGTTAGTCGGTGAACCGACATTGGTCACAGAGGGTAATGGTGCTTGGTCAGTAGACCATGGTCAATCTCTATGATAGTGAGTTTGCACAATGTTTCTTATAGTAGAAGAGGGCATGGAATGTTCGGTGTCCTATTTTGGAGGATCAGGTTTCTAGCACAATGTGTACATGTAAAAACAAAGAATATTACTTCATTGTTTGAATTAGAAAGAGGACAGAGTTAGCTCGGTGAGTCCAGTGAGACTTGGGTCAAATTCAGGTATCTCTATATGGTTCATGTTTTTATTTCTTTCATTTGAAGCAACTGGTATTATGTTTGGATTGTGTGCACAAGTAAAATTTGCACCATGGATATTTGGTGAGATTGACTTTTATTTCTGGGATATGTTGGAATCTTAAGGATAAGGATATCTAGTCTAAGGATGGGATCCTCAATGAAAAGTCATGTTTAGACACAGTTACGGAGTAACAAAAGATGTTGAGTACATAGGATGAAAATAATTTGATTCACCTACTTCACAAGAAGTCCAAACTTCTGTGATGTAGAAGTATTCTTTGATAAGAAGGGAATCGGTTTATATTTTCTTTCATTTGTTTTATTTCTCACTGACATATATAGCTTTTGAGCTTGGTGATTAGAAGCAGTGCAGGGGATTTCAGGTTAAGTGGGAGCAAGCCATGGTTGTTGGCATTACAGGTTGGACATATATGCACATGCGGAGTGAGAGGAGTATGCTACATTTTTTGTGTGGCATGAGGCACAAGTTGTTTTGGAGGACAGTCATGGTTTTGCAAGTATTTTGAGTTTATTGCATGATGACGTCACTTCTAGTTTTATTTATAGTGCCTGGATATCCTTATGGGATTGTAGTTGATGGTTGTTCAGCTAGGTTAAGAAGAGAGAGCAATGTTATTGACATTGAAGGGTAAAGAAGGAAAATATGTTTGTTACAGGTTAAAGTGTGACAACAATGTATATTTACATCTTATTGATGTTTCCCTTGTTTGCTTTCATCTTGGATGGTTGTGCAGTAGGTTGATGACATTTTTTGTTGGTATTTGCACTAATTATTAGTAACATGGTTAGTAGGGTTGTTGTTGTTGACATTGATGAGCACAAGATTCATATATGGCTTTGGAGTTAGTCGGTGAGAGACTTGGAGCTTCTCGAGATCCTGATGATATGGATGGATGTATATGGTGAGTTTATACATGTGGATAGATTATATTTGTGAGTCTATGATGATGTAGATTTTTTTGCACATGGATTCAGCCTCGCGAGTGCCAAGAATTTGAAGTCCCCAGTAAACTTAGCCCCTTGAATGGTGATAGTTGCATCCTTTAAGACACCGATGGGAATTGCCTTCATTTTGTTCACCATATACAACACATTCAAAGATGGCTGTAATGTAGGTCTTCCCATCTGATGCCATACATCCAAGGTGAGAACATTGACCTCCGTGCCTATGTCAATGAGGATATTACTAAGGAGCCATCCATCCACGACCACATTTAACGTGATCTCCTATCATAGTCAAGGCTGTGAGGGGAAGGTTTGCATGCAAGACTTGCCTCTCACACTCTTCTCCGGTGTGTGGTACCTTCTCTCTCAACCATGATCCTAGAAAGGGAATAATATTCTCTTTCCTTAGCATTTTACATACTTCCTTGACCTCATCCAGGTCATCTTTTGGCATCTTGACCTTCCTTCTTTGCTCCTCCCTCCTAGGTCGATCGTTTAGACATTGGATTTCTCCTTGTAAACTCGAATAGCGTCCATTGTTTCTTAATATACCTCCTTTTGATGTGGTAGGGTCTAGGTACTTCCCATGTACCACTTCTTCCCTTGAAACCAAGTTCTTCTGCCATGGCATTTCCTTTACGCGCATGGCCTCTGCTCTTGTTATTACCATAAAAGGTTCCAAGCTTGCATCACGTGTCACCTATGACATCCATTGTGTGTCATCCTTCTTAATGCTTACCATTGCAGTGCCCTTTTCTTTTTGATCTCGCTTAATTCATATACTCAACAACTCGGGAAATCCTTATACTTGTGCTTCTTCCCACACCATGAGTACTACAATAAGTCTAGGCACTCGTGCTTGTAGTGGTCGTAGACCCATAATTAAAATAGGTTCCACGTGGGAACTCACTTCTTCCTCCTCCGTGGTTACCATGACCACAGAATCCTCCATGAAATCCCCTTCCACACGCACCTCCATCTTTGCAATCCTCATAATGGTGATCATCACCCTTAAAACTACTGACAATGTTGGTCTAGCACACACCATGATCAATGGCCTCATGGATATTACGGTAGCAAGATACATTCTTCCGAATTATGCGCTATAACAAGGGACATCTACTCACATCATGGTCCCCATGAAAAATCTTACAGTCTACTGCTACGGCACGTACTATCTTTCGGGGGCAACTATCTTTGGCATGCCCTTCTACTTCACAATCTATACACCACATTCCACCATGAGTCTCATGAGCTATGTTTACAGATAATTTTTCCAACTGCTTAGCCATAGTAGTGATTTGAGCTTCTAGGAATGGGCTAACCTAGTGTCAACACTGCCAACATCTTCAGTGCGTAGGGCAGCTTCCAACGCCTCATGCGGGTCTATGAAAGTTTTATGAGATAAAGCCCTTCTAAAAGGGGTTATCAACCCTCCAACAAACCATTGAGCATGCTGTGAAGGGTGAATGTCATATGAAAAATTTGACATGAGTGTTTTGAACCGTGCATCATACTCCCGTACACTCTCCACCATTCCTTGTTAAATCTCCTTAAGGGCACTAATGCTCTTATGTTCAAACTCAGGGATGTGGAATTATCCTAGGAAGGCATTTTTTAATGCGGTGTAATCTACCATTGGTGATGGGGTCATACTTTCTATACCAGCTATACGCACACCCTTGCAACATCGTTACAAACTAGCTTGCCTTCCACTGTGGGGTTATGACCCCTTTTGCGTGTCATAGAAGCTCACACTTGTGGACATGCTACACAAACATCCTCATTACCCTCGTAATGTAGAGACATCTCAAAGAAGACTTGAGGAGGTGGTTGGGGCCCTCTTCCTCCTGATCCAGTTCCTTGGTTTCCTTTGGTGTTTCCTCCTTCACTAGATCCACTAGATCCACTAGGTTATGTGACCCCCAGATCCACCAGTTCCACCTGGATCCACTAGTAGCTAGTAATGGGCCTAAAGCGGTCACACCTAGGGTCCCCAATGTCCCACTAAAGCTGTGTGCCAAGCTGTCTGCCTATGAGATTGTGTCGCTTTAGATGTGTATCCCGCGCCACTCCTTGATGTGTTACCCAAGCCTTGTATATTTTCTCCTTGTCCAAAAATTCCTTCGAATACTGGAATAGTATGCGTAGCCATAGAAGTGGGAAATGAGAAATTGTATCTCCTGGGCATAGATCTGTCACTTCCACTGATACCAACTGGGTTAGCAATACTCCTTCCTTGATATGGAAAACCAAGTGCCAGGGTTTGGTCACTAGGTGGGTTCAGATGCATGCCAATAACTCTTCTCTCTCCATGCGACGAACTCTCATCAGAAGTCGAAGGGGTCTCTCTTATGTGCTTGCCAAGATGGGGTAGCACAGACTGCTCATGTTCCATATCCTCTGCGTGAACTTTAAATCCTTCCTGCAACGTCTGCCTCCATATATCCATCACACTTATAACCTCGCATTGTCTAAAGCAATCATCCTTTCATGCACTTCACTATACTTGAGTTGTATCTCCTCCCTTTCTTTCTCCATCATAATGTCTATCATCTTCCTCCACTCTAGCTTCCCCGTCCAATTCTTAGAATGGTTTAGCCAACCATCGAGAGATGCCTATAAACTCAAGGTAATAATCAAGATCTTCATTTCTAGAGGGATAACACGTATAAACAATCCTCTCCGGGCTCTTGTAAAAACTCGAACTCGGTGACTTCCAGACGAGAATATGTAGAAATAATATACTCCAGAGTGTAGCTATCTAGTACTCCTTTCCACCAATGATCCACAAAGACGAGTCCACATCGATCGCATCCCTGCGGCCCTCGGTATTCTTCTTGGGTCCACATGCATGATTTACAATACCAGCTTGATCTAGACACATATGCCAAGAGCCATTCATATAGCTCTACTTGGAAGCAACAGAAAAAAGTTTCATACAACTCATGGTAGAGGTTATCTTCTACCCATCTACGTGTATCAAAATTAGGTCCAGTGTTGAATCTCTGAGCAAATTCTTCCTCCATGCTTTTGAACCATGATTCAACACTTTCCAAAGTTAGGTGTTCTATCATCACTTATTACACAGATCATGATGTATGCCATTTCCCACTACAACTTTGAAAAGAGGTCCGATAACGGAACCAAGATGTAGTCATTTTTACACCCACCAAGAACAAGGGAACCCCATGTGCACCGGCCTATCACCCAGTGGGCGTTGGGTGCTCACTCGAGCCATGTGCAGTGCCGAGTCTCTCTTTTATGTGAGTTGAGTGGGAAAACATCATCTATGATCCAAACTTAAAGGAAGTGAGTGGAAATGAGACATGCAAGCATCATAGAGCTCATAATGACTTCTAGATCAGTGCAGTCATTCTAGATAGAAAAGTACTTAACAGATTAAGAATTGAATCAAAATAGAAAGGGAAATGTGCAAGGATTCAGAATCATTCCATAAACATGCATAAAACAGAACCATGAAGATATGTAAATGCACCAGAATCATTACTAATCATATTCATATAAAATGGTAACCTCATTACATTCATTAGATTCATTACAGAGCATCATAGAAAGGTAGACCAAAGTCATGCATCATAACTAGATTCCTATCCTTTAACTCTCAAAATGAAAATTTAAACATCCAAGCCCTTGGTACATCCATCTCCTATGTTTTATCTACCCAACCCAAACAGAGTTCCTTTGCAACATTTCTACAGAGCTCGCTCCCTCTTCCTCTCTCTATATCTATATCTTTTCTTCTTTGGGTGATTGTATTTATAGGTATCCCAAAGTTCCAACTCATCCTTCTATGGCCTCAGATTTGGCACCAAGTGTTTAAATGTGTTCCTCCATGGGTGTATTCTCCTCCAGGCCCGAGCTCTCTAATCCTTGTCATGATGGTCTTCTAGGAGCTTCCATCGCATGGCATATTCCTTCCTAGGCCAACCTGTCACCAGGATGACACCTTATCCACTCCACATGCGCAGTTGGGTCACGCTTTTCTCGTGTCCTACCTAATATGCCAAATATGGCTAAGTCCCAAGACCTTTTCATATGGGCACACATCATGGGTTCTACTAAGACCCTCCTAGAACCTTGCCTTGCGCGCCTTCTCCTTGCACGCCCATTTCTTAACTTCAGTCTTGCATACCCATGCACCTTGTGTACTTAGTCAATATTTTAGGGGCCCAACATCACCCCACACTACACCTATTCTCCACCCACAAGAACATTTCTCCAATGAATAAAGAATCACAATAGACTTAACGTCTTGGGAAAAGAATAAGGGAATGAAGAATTTGGGAAAGAAGAAAGAATGGGGAAGTGATGGCATTATTGCAACAAGATAGGAAAATATTTTTGCAAGTCGTCCTCTAACTTTTTCTAGGCATCAAATTCATTTTGCGCTCTCTTGGCAAAGGTCGCCAACTAGGTGCTTACCTCCCCAAAACTCAGTCCATCTCCTTGAGCGTTCATAGTGTCAACAATTTTTTCAACTCCTTGCCCACGTCCTCAAGTGCATCCATCCTTCTAGTAATCTATGGGTATAGCTCCTTTAGCTCGATTCTTGATTGTACCCCTTAGGGCCTCAATAGCTTCTGACTTATTTTCAACCTCGGCTAGGATTCTATCCCATTCTACTTTGTTCCCTTTGTTATTTTCTTGGAACTCTTTAAGCTTTGCTTCATAGTTGGTGACTAGAATACTCGCCACTTTATCTCTATCTACGCAGTTGTCATATGCAGCCTTAGTGGTATGGGTAGAAATCTTTACATCAGCAAGGACTTTGTTGTATTCAGCCATGATTTCTACTACCTTTTATTTGTCCTCCTTTTCTAGGCAATCAAGATGTGATTTTTGGCGAGTATACTTTTGAATTTCTTAAGTGCACGCATGATGGCAAAGACCTATTTTTCCATGTGATTGTATTTCAATTCATACTACTTTGGTTTCCGACTAAAGAAAACCACTGCATGCTCCAGTCCTTGATCATTTTCTTGTGTTAGGACAACAATAACACTCATATCAACTCCATAAGAATAAATGATGAAATATTTTGAGTAATCTGGGTTTATGAGTGTTGGCACGCAAGAAATTTATTACTTTATTTTTTTGAAGATTTCTTTTCCTTCTGCCGTCTATTTGAATCATGTGTCCTTCTTGAGCATGAGGGTGATGGGCCTTACCATTCCTACAAAGTTAGGGATAAATATCCTAACAAAATTAATTTTTCCTAGGAAAGACTGCAAGGCCTTCTTGTGCGCTGGAAAGGAAAGAGAAAGGATGGATGAAACACGTTTAGGATCAATAGCGATACCATCCTTAGAGACAACATGTCCCAAGAGATTTCCCTTCACCACATCAAAGTTACATTTCTTGGGGTTCAAATATACCCCAAATTCTCTACATTTCTCAAAGAATTTTTTCTAGATGCGCCATATGATTTCCGCCATACTTTGAGAAGACAATTATATCATCCAAGTAAACTAGGGTGAACTTATTGATATATAATTTGAAGGAAATTTCCATGGCCCTCGAAATGTTCACACTGCATTTGAAATAAAAATGACATCTTATGATATGCATATGTTCCTTATTTGGTTGTAAATGTCATTTTTAATTGATCCTCTTCCTAGAACCATGATCGATTAAAGCCGAATACCCATCAAACATGGAAAATTTCTATACGCTAGCCACTTATTGTAAAATATTCTCCATAGAAGGAAAAGGATAATGATCCTTTAAGGATACCTTATTCACATATCTGAAATCAAAAAAAAGTTTGATTTCACCATTCTTCTTACGTACTAAAACAAGATTCACGATCCAAGTGGAGTTCTTGATGGGAAAAATAATCTTCGCCTCAATGATTTTAGATAACTCTTTCCTCATGAGGGGCTCTATCCTTAGATTAAATGGTCTTTGCTTTTTTCTGATGGGCTTAATACTAGGATCAAGGTCAATGGAGTATTGTGAAACACTTGGATAATATCATTTGAGGTATTCATAATCCCATGAGAAGATATTATTGTATTTCGACACGAGAGAGATAAAGGCATGCTTCGATCATGCACACAATATTTACTAAGTAATAATTCCTTACCGCACACAATAGAATGGAATACATCCTTCTTGCGCTACATGCATGAAATTTTCTTCACCCTTAAACACATCACCAGGGCTAAAAATTGTCTCTAAAGTGACCATCCATTTAGGCAATTTGTTTGTCTTGAGTTGAATCACTTGGTCAACATAGTTGTCCTGTAAATCAACTTGCATCTTTAAAGAGAACTTAGCTTCATTCTGAATGAGCTGGAAAATTTGTGCATCACTTTCAAACACTTACCAACTGATGTAATTTTCTTGAATAGATGATCTGATCACCATTTTAACATGTTGTGCTATACCTTTCAAAAAATCCTTAGTAGGAGAGAACTACAAACCAAACATGACCATCTCGATATGATTCTTTGTTCATTTTTCTTGGCACCACATGTAGATTCAAAGGATAAAAACCTTCAAGGAGGTCCCAAAATCTATGTTTATAAGCATTGAGAATTTTATTCTTTTCCGTACACTTATTTGTGACATGGTGGATAACCATTTCTGTATACCCAAAAATCTTCAACGCCTTGATCTGTCTTTTTTAGCAATGAGAAGACCATGCACCGACGCTTCGTATTCGATAAATTGTTGGAGCATGTAAACTACAGCTTGTGTGTGAAGAAGAATTTCTCTTCCTTGGAAGAAATAAGAACAACACCGTGCTGTACATTTTACGCTACAGAGTACAAAGTATAACTTCCATAAACCAAATTTTTCTTCATTTCGCTTTAGCACGCGTGGACAACGTAACTTCTTCTTTAAGGATGCAATAAATTCTAAGCCTAGTTTCAAAGGATTCAAGATCTTCAACATATGGATGAAATTTGTTATGCCTCTTTACCCTCTCATCTAACACCAAATCGGGCATGGGAGGAGGAATAGGTCACTCTTCTGAAACTAAAACTTGTTCTTGGTCTTCTTGGATTAGGAAATTGTCTTGGAGAGGGGACGGGTCATATGATGTAACATGATAGGAAAATATTGGCTCATCTTTTATGGTAAACCGGGTACCATACCTTATCTTTAGTAACATATGAGACCAATCAGAAGACAAGTAACCACCCACGTTAGTACTGAAATCTCTTGATAAACACAAGGAAAATAAGGCGGTAGATCAATTATTGACACATATTGAGTTGAGGTTAGACTTGGACATGCATTAAGGGTTAACTCAAGATCTTTGATGACTCCTAGAGTGGTGATAGTTAAGCCATCAAGTTGTAAGATCCCTTTGGACATAGGTCTATACTTAAGGCCTAGGACATTAACAACTTTCTTTGGCATCACAAAAGTGATATCGCTTGAGTTAATCATGTAATTATGGACAAGGTGTTTTCCTATTATAAATGAAATATATAAAGGAGGGGTTTTGAAAAATTTACTTACTTGCATGACAAATATTGACGGTGGCATGAGGATTTTGGATAATTGGATCAACACACGGGAGTTGTACTAGAGCTTCATGCAACATGTCATGTTGATATGGAATGGCCAAGGCATCCCACATTGTGAAATTTACATTTGTCTTCTTCATTTGGTCCAAAATGTTGAATGGAAGTCCCATTGACTTGTGCATTTGAGGCACAACAACATATTTTCTTGATTTTTTTGGTGTAGGCGGGTGCCTTAGTTGGAACAAATGCTTGACTTACCAAAGGAGGGGCATGTACTAATTCGGGTGGAGCATTATGTGGAACCTCATGTGTAGGAAATTGTGTGCCATGACTATTGGGTTGATGAGATTCATCTCTATGTTTTTGAGGATTGGATTATGTGATAGGGCATGCTAGACTCGAGCATTCTCTTATTTTATCTTGGATTATCAAAAACCTAAGTGTGTGGTGTGTTTATATCATCCGTAGCTTGATTTATTGCTCAAAAGTCCCGAGTGCCAAAGAACATAAAGTTTTCTGAGGAGAAACTTCGGCATTTCTTGATTTTCAAGTTCATTCACGCTAGTGGAAGGCTCGTAGTTAGCAAAATTCTAGACCATATAAGCCTACGCACACAAGGAGTTGGTGCAATATTCTAACTATGAGGCATATTTCAAGAAAAACACCATTCTAACTCTTGACCCTTATTCTCCGAATTGGGACACGTGCTTGACTTGTCTTTGGAAAGCTGGAAGAGGTTTCTCGGGAGGAACTACATACAAAGGGAGGTATGCATTAGCATGCCATCTATCATTCTTACGATTCTACCCATATCTTTTATTTTCATATTGATTTACGTAGGGCTCGGTTAGAACCTTGATTAAAACTATTTCTAAAGGCTTGCGCCTGCTACTTTTCTAATGATATAACTTTATTGGATAAGTTCTTAATCAGGGCCTTCATTTCTTCATCTTATTTTTTTTCTGCATGGGAGAGTAGGATATAGATGCAACATGGGGCATTCCATGCCTAGGAATAGGAGCAACAAAAAGTGGGGCACTTGAGACATTTATGGCAATAAGGGTGCAAGTGGCCTAGGATCTAACTTTCTGCATGAATAATACTATTTTTCTCCCTTATTACAATATTGTAAGTAACAGGTAAGGTTTTACCCCCATGGACTGAATCATGATTGATATGTCACTATTAAAATCCCTTAGATAATATAGAAATAATGTTGGGATGTAGGCCTTACCACTTGAGGAATTCTATCCCAAGTCTTCTAAAACTTGATATTAAAATAAGTCATCTATTCATTGGGTGATCTTTTCATTGTTGTCAGTTGCTCCACCAAAGAAAGGTGATCTGACTTATCTTTAAAATAGTTATAAAGAGTTGTTCCAATCTCATCCTAGCTAGCAATAGATGTAGGTATCAAAATTATGAACCGTTGAAGTGATTTTCCCTTGAGAAAAGCTGCAAGCAACCTAACTGCTACATCATCATGTGTGACCAAATAGACAAAACACACATTGGCTACATCTTGGATGTGCTCAATGGGGTGACTTGATTCTCACCGATAAAGTATGGAATACTTTTGAGCACAGCTGTTGACATATCATGTTGCACATTTAGAAGGAGAGGACTTCTACCAGTGAAGTTGGAAAAGTTTCTCGGAGGTGGTGGAGCTTCCATGACAGGTTGTATAGGAGGTCTACCAAGAGGTGGAGTGGAAAGTGCAAAAACTCGGAGATAGATATGCACTCACAATAGCTCTACTATGTGTTATTCTCGAAGATAAGCTGGAGGTACTCAAAGGAATATTTAGCTACTTTGCGCACTCTATTTGATATGCACTCTTCTCATGAAAGGTGTGTGGACTATTAGAAATAGTAGATCTGAGTGTTGGGAGCCATCATATGTGTCTAAAATAAGCCTCTAAAGGTAGAAATCACTAAGTCACACGCTAGAACTCAAGAACGATGAAATTTGAGCTTTCAAGTACTTGTCCCACCGGGCATGCCAAAACCTGTTGGATCTCAAACTTGCACCCATCCCAAATTAGGTTGAACTGGGTTATTGAGGTAATAATGGGGCTATCTCCAAGTTGTGGGGCCTTGCACGCTTGAGAGAGACCTCCAAAGAAGGTTGATTCCTCTACCTATTTCTACTACTACAAGTACTCCTAATGATGAAATCAAATCCTATGCTAGTCATGCCAAACAATCAAATTTAGAAGGATGTGTGGAAAGTGAAAACTAATCTCAAAGGAAGTGATAACACCATGAAGAAAGGGGGTGAAAATGACCAGTCTTGAGAAAAAAGAAGGATAATGCATGAGAGATAGGATAAGAACGTGTATCACGGTCTATAACACAATCATGCAATCATTCTTATGAAGCATAATCAAAAAAATAAATATAAGGGATGAGAGATAGGACATCAAACACACAACACAAAGAAGAGGCAAGGAGAAGTAATAAAACAATTTAAGGAAGAAAATAGCCACAAAACCAATATTCTATTACTTCCAGAAGTGCATAGTCAATCACAATGGTGTATGGTTGATATCCACATGAAAATACCAGATCTAAAGGCCTACAACTCAAAAATGCAAGAAAATACCTAGATAATACCTTTACTAAGCGAAGGAGTCCAACCTTTTACAATGAGCCTTGATATGATATTTATAGAAAAGAAGGAGAGAAGAAGAAGAGAAAGAGGAGGGAAAATCATATTTGAATCTTCAACCACCAATAACCAACAATGAATTCCTAGAAATACGCCTACAATGTTTTCAAATACACCTCCCCATGTTTGTCTTACTTGTAGGAGAAGGAAGGAGGGATAATCAGATCAAATTTGGGTGGTTGGGTCAACTAGACTTATGCATTAAAGGATAAAAACACATTTCCATGATTATCACCTACCAAATCCCACCAACATTTGAACTTGAATGATTTGGAGTATATCCCATGCCAGTATCTTTCCAACAAGACCAAGTGTGCTCAAATCCGAGATCTACAACAAAATTTATGTTGATCTGAAGGTCTGTAGTGTAAAATGGACACACAAGGATATGTGGTGCATGCTAATTGGCGAAGGATTGGAAAACCATTCATCTATTTTGTCATTTTTTCCACATGTCACATGTTGTTCGTCACAATAATTTGACGTCTTGTTGGCACACTTTGATAGGTTGCATGTTGTACAATCAAGTCTAAAATTTTTCCACATGTTAGAGTAAGCCGACACGAGGGGCACACGAAAATAGGAGGCATAAAAGAGGATAATAGAGGACACACATTTGAAGATAATGAGTGCAACAAGAATTGAAGCATACTTGTAAGGGAAAATTATGTGGTCGGGGCATGAGCATCAAGGAATGATACACATCTATAAGAAAGGAAAGGGTCACGAAAGAATGTGCCAGGAACTTAACCAATTTAGAAGGAAAATCAAACATGCACATGAAGGGTGCATTAAATGCTAGGATGAAGGTGGATGTGCTAGGAGTACACACAATGTGAAATGGAATGGATAGAGGAATGAAGAAGGAAAGAGAAATGTGCGCAAGGGTGCACGAGGAATAACAACTAAGGAAATGTGACAAGGGGATAACCAAAGTGCATGGAACTGTAATAATTAGTCTCAAAGCCAGAATGGGGATGCAAGTTGTCAAAATAACTAGGGGAGTTATTTTGGACAACACCTACCAAGTTCCTCCTTTATTCAATTGTTAAGATGTGCTTTGTATACTTAGCCATTATAACATGAATGAAGATACAAAAAAGAATAGAAAAGATAACATATGTGGAAAAGAAACTTAATCAACATAGAAAATCAACAACTATATTTAGATCTCCAAATCATTGTACACATCTCTATTAACTCTAAAAATCCATACAATTTTTCCATCACCATCATAATTCATTCTATTACACAAACTCACTTTGATTATATCTACGGGTGCATACATTGTATATCTTCATAACCACATAGCTTCATCCCTATCTACCTACCTCTCTAGCACCACCTTACATTCACATATATATCCATTGCATGAAGTGTGACACCTATTTATAAATGGTGGAAACTTTTCCTTTACCAGTTACATGCTTTAATTCTAACAATAGTTGTCCTAAATATAGGCTACATGCTTCTAACCCTTGCTTTAATCTTCATCTTGTGCTATCAATAGTTCATAATTTGTTCCTATAAATAGATCTTTTTCATACATGGTATTCATCTATATTTTATGTGCTTTACTTATGGTTGATGCCTTGTTTATTTCTGGACGCTCCATGATTTTTTATGTCAGCTTTTCCTTTTCCTATTTTTAGCCTTCACTTGGAAATCAGCTAACTCCTCAAACCTATGTGTACATGTGTGAACCATAGACGTGCTAACTTTCTCTTCCCCTCACATGACCCTCCGCACACCGAACTATTCTCTACTTGCAAGTGTGCTTCCATGTGTTACTCCAGCTATAGATATTTTCTCTTAGTTCATGCGCTCCCTCCGCATGCGGTCTTCAAATTTCACACATGACTAGTACTTAGCCATTTTATATCGCTCAACATTGTTCAAATTCCTAGAAAACATATCAATCAATTCATCATCATCCAAGTTATTCTTACCTTTTGAATTATTTTCAACTTTGAGGGTTTCTTCCTTCTTAGGAGGTTTATCCACACTTGTTCTCATCTCATAAGTAATCAAGATACAATGGAGCTCATCCATCACTGAGTACTTAGATCCTTGGATTCTTCTATAGCCAAGACGTCCAGATCAAATTTGGGAATGAGGGATCTCAACACATTCTTCACTAACAAAGCTTCTTCCACATCTTCTCCTAATACTTTAATGGTATTGACAACTTGATCTAATATTAGAAGATATGCAACAATGGTTTCGTCTTCCTTCATCTTCAGGATTTCAAACTGACTGCTATAGGTCTAGAGATTTTCCAACTTCACCTTAGTTTCACCTCCATAAATGATCTTTAGCTTATCCCACATATCCTTAGCTATAACACACTACATCATTTTAACAAAGTATTACTATACAAATCCACAAAGGATAACATTAATATATTTAGAGTTATCATTACTATCCTTCTTACCTCTGCATCAATTTGAGGATTTTGAGGAATGATGCACCCATCTACAACTAAGCTGCCATATGTCACATCCCACAAACATAATGTGAGTTCTTATCCTGATACTCCAAAAGGAATAATTTTTCCCATTAAACATAGGATATTTTCTAGTAGAGGAACCAGTTTGTTGACTAACCATACATGTGCTTCAAATGATCTCCTCAAGCTTGTTAAGCTTACTTCAGAGAACCTCTATCTAATACCAATTGTTGGAAGCATAATCACCTTTGGGTGAATAAGTGTGCAATAATAATTTTTATTCACTTAAATATTTACATCCATCAAACATTCCATTCAAATTATCTTAACATGATTCATTAAGACATTGCAACATCCACATATACAAATGAGACATAAGAACACATAAAAAAATTATTTAAGTGGGAATACCTCATGGAGAAGAAAACCCATTTAAACAATTATTTATTATTATAATAATTTAAATTTAGTTGAGCACCAACCAAACAAGGAGAATCAACCCCTAGGTTTAGGGAGGCACAAACCCCACAAGGAGAACCAACCCCAAGGTTTAGTAGAGCACCAACCCTACTAGGAGGAACCAATCCTGTAGATGAATTAGAACCAAAAAAAGTCACTTGATGTGTTTTTCACCTCTGAAATGTTACACAAACAACTGTTGATGACACAATGAAACTCTCATTCCTTTCTTCTTCTTCAAAGTTTCTCTCTAGGTTAACTCACTCATGAGATTCTTCACCAAGTTGATTAGGCCTAATGACCAATCTATCCAACATTATAATACTATTTAAAACATATCCAAATAATCTCTTCCCTCTCTTCATGGTCACAAAGACCTCATTTACCTCTAGAAATAGTCCTCTAGCTCACACTTTTCCTTACACTCTTAATTGACTCAAACGAGCAGGTTCTAACTTGCTTTGATACATGAGTCTTGACATAATTACATATAGGTCAGCCATCATAGGAAAAATTAACTTAAATAAACTTAAAAACATACTATAAACATCATACAAAGGACCATATAGGTCGACAATAACATGAGAAACCTTAATACCTCCATTAGGAATCAAGAAGCCCTAAAGCACTCAAAAGTCCTACTTGCCCAATATGATTGTTCTTAAGAAAACAAAACCATAAAAAAATATGTGAAACCACATAGCCATGTTGTATAAGCCTTCAAAAAACCTCCAAAATGATTCTATATCTCCAAACCATTACAACATGCAAAGACACCACCAAGATGAGCAACTAACCACGGTAGGTCTAAGAGTTACAAAACTAGTCTTAAAAATGAAGCTCAAAACCTCATAAAATCATCTCACCCATGCAAGTGTCATATACCGATGGAAATATTATGACCTCTCAATCATCACCAAAATGCTTACAACATCATCACTTGGATTTTAGAAGCCCAAAAACACCTCTCGTAACCAGATCACCAAAACTATCAAAGTACTCCAAAAACCAGTCTTGAAAAATAGAATTATTTAGGCCATATAAAGCATAAAAATTGTCAGGAAAACATCAAAAACATAAATATTGGGTCTTACCTCAACCAAAATTAATTTATATGCTTTTTTGTTTACAAAATATGAAATCTATACCAATTTCTTTAGAAAATTGACATGTACCAACACTTTTTCTCAATGACCTATCAACAAAAGACACACGAGAGAAATTTAAGAGAGTATACTAGATTCTCTAATAGTATATTATGTCAATAAATCCATTTTGGGTCATTTCCAACAAGATATTCTCCATCACTATCAAACTAGGGTTTTGAAGGGGTTTAAGAGCAGTTTTGGTGTTAGAGTTTGTTCATAAAAGTTTGGGCCTCATTCTTAAAAATAATGTCACAAAACTCAATATAGAACCATTATTCACTTGTCTTGAAGAGATTAGTCTACCATGAAAACATTTCACGTGCCAACAAGCATCATAAAGTCAACTTCAAGCTATGTTTCTCACCTTTAAGAACTTGGTAGAAGCAAAAAGGTGATATCTTGCAAAATATTCAACATTAGGACCTAAAGTTTCACCAAACCTTTGAATCAACATGATAACACATATCCCATGGTCATTTTTCCTCAAATTCACACTGCAGACACGATGAATCCACTTCATTAGGGCATGATTTCACAAGAATAAGGTCTACGAACAGACCTAAAATTGATATTCCATGTAATATGCTCAAATTACCGACATTAAACTTCACCAACATGCTAGAAACATGACCTTCATACTGTTTTGGACTGTTTTCTTCACATTTTGGTCTTCTCGCTTCACTAGGTATTGAATCAAACCTAAAGACCTATGCTAATGAAGTCTAAGACTTGTATCCATGCCTAAACCATTTCAATCATCCTTCAAAATACATGTGATAACTTCCTCTTTAAGAAACAATGCTCAACTCTTCATTAAAAAGAATCATCATGGCAAAAGAACACCTCCATTGTCGTTATTGTCTTCAAATTATTTATTTATTGCATCATGAGGACCTTACAAACCTACGAATTCATCTTCTAAGCACCAACACCTTATTGAAAATGTTACAAAAAATGAAAAACATCAACAAAATCAAAAATTCAAAGAGCTAAGATTGACATCACCACCATGCTTTGTTAGTACTCTTGAACTCAAGTTGACCAATCAAGACACTAACAATCAACCTTCATGATTCTTACCTAATTTCACATAAATGACACTTAGATAACAATGAAAACGCCTACAACATCATTCTTTTGACATCAATAAAAGTAAAATTCCAACAAAGGATAGTAAGGGACATAATATCATGCATCTAAAGCATAGTAATCCTCACTTGTATAAAAATGTAGGGTTCTAAAGCTATGTCTAAAATAGGGTTGGGGTATTACTAGAAAACTAAGGTTGTAAGAATAATGATAATAAGAAAGTTTTAAGATATCCAAGCTAAGGGTCACAATGCAATTTGATAATTAAAAACAAGGGTTTACGAGATAATGTAAAGAGAAAGATATTCTACACTATCACAATCTAATGCATGATACATCCAACATAATTAAGCATATTAACATAAAGGGCATATAATAGTTAAGGATACATGCATATTTATGAATACATTGTTGGCATATTAACCCCCATAGTTAATAGCACCTTGTGAGATATTTTTATGGGTGGATCACAAGAGTGATAGGTAGAGGACCTAAGAAGGTGGAAATTGGTGATTCCAAAGACTTTATAGACTCGTCTTATTCAATTCATATGCTTAGGGGTCCTAGTAAACAAATACTTCAAATTATACTTCCAATTGTAAGTTCAACTAGAACTAATCAAACCACTTGAGCCTTAAAGGATAGAATGACAATCTGAAGGAAATCGTACTATGTAATGATGATTTAGAGATACAACAAAAAATACATCTATTTATATGAGAACATAACCTAAAGTTGATATTTATCATAGTTAATGATATTGACCATGGTTGTTGTAGTTGGAAAGAAATAATGTTCTACTTAACTGCATTGTCCATGGTTGATGGAGTTGGCCCAAAATAGTATAACTAAAATGTAAGGATATGAAAGAGAGAGGAGGTAGAGAAAACACCGAAGATATCAAGTGATCATAAAGATTTATATTTGGAGATAAGGGAAGGTAGTTAGGATGCATGATAAAGAAATTTAGGGTGAGGCAAATAGAATGAATCTCTCAACATGTACTAATGCCCAACCACATTGATGATAATGCCCTTTAAAGCACACACTTAGGGAGATTATCATGTTAATAGCCTGCAAATATAAATCGTTATATTAAGAGTGCAATATAAGGCTTATACATATGACCCAACCAAATATATTTGTGTGTCACAATAGTGTAACATGATATGGTTTCTAGGAAAGAAACATAGTACATTGAAATAAAAGGGAACAACTATACGTGAAGGAAAAAGAAAAGTGAACTAAATCAATATATATATATATATATATAAAAACTTACCTTCTCATGAACTAGGATCCATAGTGAATACCACATCTCAATTGTTAAGGGAGAAAAATTCTAAGTGAACCCAAATGATGCAAGATTGAAAAAAACACTAAATATCAATTTTGTAAAGTAATTAACACCAATGTAAAGGGAAATCATTGGAGG
This sequence comes from Taxus wallichiana var. yunnanensis, assembly GCA_018340775.1. NCBI lineage: Eukaryota > Viridiplantae > Streptophyta > Pinopsida > Cupressales > Taxaceae > Taxus > Taxus wallichiana. Next base: position 593,921,281 of record CM031244.1, read on the forward strand.
GTGCTAATAAAAGTTAAGAGGGATAGGTTAGGTTTGGAAATTCTATGGAATGTAATAAGTGGGTACTAGTTTTTACCTATTAGATTTAATATATGTTTATTGAGTTAAGTATACTAAAAGGAAGTAAAGGGGATATGTAAAGGTTATTCTGAATAATTAACTTCCAATGTTAAATATAAACATCAAAACAATGCATTAATTCTTGCAACTAATGTAACAAAAAGATATGAACTTAAAAACACAAGGGGATGAGTGCACTTAGCTGATTACAAATAAATATGGGAAGTTTGGGGTGTGTATAGTGATAGAAATAGGAGATATGAACCTCATAATGTTTGGTTCATGGAACTACAACTAGAAACTTCCCAGTGCAGGACCGTGCATATATGATAGGATTATCTATACAATTTTGACCCTATTGTATGGATTTTTGACTTGGTTCAAATATAGATTTGTAACTTCTTTATATTTTTGTCTACCTAGAAATGTCTTTTGTTATCAAACCCTAATTGCCAATAATGTCATGAAGTCATCTAAACATTGAGTGAGGTCTCAAACCCAAGTAATTGATTGGAGACCTTGAAAAATACACATTAGTTGAGTTGAAGTGCAATCCTCTTACCACTAATGTCAGTAATACTTCAAATATATCTCATACCGATCTAGAGGATATTCATTGAGAAATATCAATCTATAATCTTCTTAGAATTAGTCATAGGTAGTTGTATTATGTAGAGAAAACTCGAGAGCTTTTCAATGATATCTTGTTTACTAACAACGAAGCACGTATGCAGAGGATATAGCCCACTAAATTTTTGGGCCTAGAAAAAATATGGATTGTGCGCAAGTGACATGGATGCATACACATCCACTAAGTAGACCAACTAAATTGTGACAACTGGCATGAATAAAATTTTGGTTTGTCATGTTGGTATTAAATACTTGTTTACAAATGGGTGAGCCTTGCTATTTGTTGGGTGAGGGTCCTCAACCAAGGTCGACACACTCTTTTAATGGAGGGGTGCCTTTGCCTCTAACCTTTATATTACCATTGTTGATTTTTTCGTATATATATGTTTATGTTTGTATTAAAAGGATGAATGTGGGATAATTTGCTGAGAATTTTAAACATTTTGCATTACATTGGCTTGGTGGACAACCCAAATTTATGTATCAAGATAGCTCGACCGACCGAGTTGACCTTCCCACCTCACCACTTAACCGCCTTCCACCTCATCTCTTATCTCGCCAATGCTTACAACTTATCTCGCCATCTACTCTAACTTCCTCTCCAACTCCTTTATCTCTCGCCAACTAATCTCCATCTTCTCAACCTTGGTGCTAAACCAACGTCACGCCAAACATATCCCATTAAACAACCAACACACAATGTGGATTTAGAAAAAGTTGTCTATTGACCAAGTTTAACTCAACCATTGCCCCATTTTAAATTACAACCTCATCTATACCTCCACACATATGGGACTAAGACCCCAACATAAAAATTATAAGCACTTAAGGAGGCTCAAACTCGGGTCTTTGTGACAAAATGATAAGGGCTTGACCATTGTGCCCATGGTGTGAAAAATTATATAAATGGATTAATTTGTGTTTGAAGGCTATTTGTGAGTAGATTGTGTATGTTCAAATGCTTCTTTGTGGGCGTTAGGAACAAAATTAGGAGAAAATTTCAAAAGTGGCTAGGCTTAACTTTTCAATAGGAATGTGGTGGCAATTGGACAAGTTTTGGATATGTATTTTGAAGCATTGTAAGTGTATTAAGACATTATTTTAATAGATCACCATATTTATATGGACCAGAGACATAGGATCTAACACCAAACTTATTTATTGATTTCAATGACTCTATTTCTCTGTTTACTCTAGTTTTTACACAATACTTACAGACTTTTAATTTTAATTAAAAAAGAAAGTTGTAATGTAAAATTTACTCAACAAAATCATCGTTTAAAGCAAAATTTAAGAGTGAATGTTACATTTCTCTTATAATTTTGGATCATTTGGTATCATAATTTGTCTATGATCGGTTTAATGATATTTGGATTACAAGTTGTGTTAAATGTTAACAAGGTCCCATTCTAGAAAGGGTGAAGGAGAACTAACATGTGTTGATCCAAAAATTGGTTCAAGAAGATCACGAAGTCTAGTGATGGAAGAATGTGAAGAAGAGTTTCATCAATCATTCCTTCAAATGAAAGAGATGGTGGAGGAATTGTACCAATATAGGAGAAGACAGATGGAAAAGGAAGCCAAAAAGGTAAAAAAAGATGGATCTTCATCTGATTCTGATTCTCCTAAAGGTGAGAAACAAAAATATGATTTTCCTAAAGGTGAAGCACAAAAATATGATTTTATTCCTTCATTAAAACTAGATATCAAGTTTGAATTTCTAATGTATAATGGGGAGCTTAATGCAGAGAAGCTATATAACTAGATCAAGAAGATTGAGATATATTGAAGTGTTCAAAAGTTTTTTAGGATGAGGTAAAAATCCATTTGGTAACTCTTCTAATGGGTGGAACAACACTCATATGGTGGGTGAGTAAGCTTCAAGAAGTAGATGAGAAAAAGGTAAAGAAATATCTTCCTGGTCTGATTTTGTTTCTGATCTAAGACAATAATTTTATCCTCTAGGATATAGGCAACAAGCTATGATGGATTGGAAAACTTTGAGACAAACTAAGGGATAAATTTTTCATGATTATACACAAGAGTTTAGGAAAACGGATCTTATTCTCGGTATTTATATTCATACACAATAAACATTACTTAAATATATTGGTGGATTACATAGTTATCTCGAGACATATGATTCTTATTCTAAATCCTACTAATATTGATGCAAAGTGTGTGTGCAAGCTACACATTTGGAAGCATGAGGTAAAATGAATAAGGAGTATTCCTCCTCAAAATACAAAAAAAACCATCTAAAGGCAAAGAAAAAGGTTTGAAATAACAAGGAAAAGGAAAGGGTAAGAAAAATACTAACTCTACTGTTAAGAAATAATATGAAAAACCATTTTGTAATCATTGAAAAAATAATCATGATGAATCTAAGTGTTGGAAATTACATCCTAAAATGAAGCCTAAGTGGTTTAATAATAAGAATGGAAAAGAGAAGAAAAAAATATTGTGGTACATGATCTTGGGTCTGATTCAAGAGATGAAACCAAGATCACGGCCACAAGATTTCAAGGTTGTAATTTTTCCTCTTCTTCTAACACTAGTTCATCAAATGTTGCATCTTCTTATAATCAACAATCTATGCATGATGAAAATAAAATAAATAAGCTTTTCCACCTTAGAGTTTTTTCTGAACATACAAAAATAAACACACTTTTTGATAGTGGATCTCAAGCTAATATGATTTTAGAGGAGGTTGTGAAGAAATTGGGACTCTAAACCAAGACACATCATAAGCCTTATCCTTTGGGTGAGGTTTGTGATGATGCAAAATTGTAGGTAACAAAACTTGTAGATTTAGATTTTCCATCATAGACAATTTTATTGATGAAGTTGATTTGGATGCTTTTATCATAGACATTTGTGGTGTGGTTTTAGGAAGTCCTTATCTATATGACTGTAAAACAATATTCTATTGGGAAGAGAATAAATAATTTCTTTTTAAGGTCGGGATTGACTATATTATTAGAGCTCATCATGTGTAAATAAGTCTTTCCTTAGTTAGTGCGGGGTAGAGGAAAAGGATTGTAAATTCAAGAAAGATTTTTTTACTCATGGTGATCAAATCCAAAGAGAAAGATCAAAAAAATTCTTTTGAGGATAGTGATCCCAAACATCATAATGAATTGGTAAAAAATGTTTCTAATTGTGATGATGTTTTTCAAGATCCTGAGTTCTACCTCCTAAAAGAGGGGTTCAATATGAGATACAGTTGTTGTAGGATGAACCTATTCCTAAAATTGGTATGTATAGATTGTCCATGGTTGAAAACGAGGAAATCAAGAAACAAGTGATGGAAATTTTGGCAAAAGAAATAATCCGTCCAAGTTCATCTCCTTATGGTTCATCTATAATTTTTTTGCCAAGAAATATGACACGTGGAGGATATGTGTTCATTTTCATGCCTTGAATAAAATCATTGTTAAAAATTGTTACCCTCTTCCTCCTATTGATGATTTATTGGATCAATTAAAGGCGTAGTTTATTTCACTAAGTTAGACTTAAGAAGTGGATATCATCAAGTAAGAATCAATGAAGGTGATATTTGGAAAACTGCTTTTAAAACAAAATAGGGTTTATTTGAATGGCTTGTTATGCCTTTTGGATTATGCAATGTACCGGATACATTCATGTGTGTGATGAATGACGTCTTTAGGACATTCATTGATGATTTTGTTATACTTAGATTATGTTATGATTTTTAGTAAATCATGGGATGATCATGTCATTCATATTCAAAAAGTTTTAGATGTTTTAAGAAAGGAGATATTATATATGAAGATGTCTAAATGTGAATTTGGGAAAACATCTTTGGTTTATTTGGGTTATGTTGTGGGACATGGTGAATTAAAAATAAAGCTTGCAAAAGTTAAGGTCATTGTTAACTAACCTAGACCCAATAATCGAGCCGAATTAAAGGTTAGGAGCGTCCTAGGCAATAAATGAAGTGGACACCCCTCTTAAAATTTTGGTTAATAATTTTCCCCATCAAATAAATAAATAAAAGCTACGTACATTATTGTACTTTATAATTTTCATAAGGATCATAATTAATCACTAATTTAGATAAATTGGTATAGAAAAGGAATTAAAACATCCTATAAAATTATAAAATAAGAACAATTAATAATCCGTGGATGGAGAGAATCAATTTTAATAATTTTTAATAGAGAATTAAATAATTTTTCCTTCAATTATAAACATTGCACGAACATTTTCTAAGAAAAAAATACACACTTGAATTGTCTAGAGCTACATTAGAGAATGGGTAACAAAACCAACAAAATTGTATAAGCTTAAGAAGATATATTATTATTATTTATTACAAAAGTATTCTAGTACCTTTTATGTATATGCACTATATATATATATATTACTTTATAATAATATCAATGCAAGGGTCAATTAATATAGACTTGGTACAACCATTAATGTTGACTTCAATAATAGTTAAAAATATTGGAAAAATTTAAATTTAGGTGCCCCTTGATTGGTTCGCCCAGAAGTTGCCTAGTTTTCCTAGGGCTTAATATCCCCGCCAATAATGTAACGAAAGTTATAAGATTTTTGGTGTAGTAGAATAATGTAGAAAAGTTATTTCTAACTTCTCATTTATTGCATCTCCTTTGCATTCTTTGACTAGCATTAAACATGTATTTTAGTGGGGAGGCAAATATCAAAGATATTTTGATACACTGAAAGAGAAAATCGATCGCTCTCCTGTCTTAGCACTTATATATTTACAATAGTCATTTAAGATCAATATGGATGCCAATGAATATGAAATGGGGTAGTCTTGATGAAGAACATAAAACCTATTTGTTACCATTTTGAGACCTTCACGAGTGCGGTAAGAAATTATATAACCTATGATAAAGATTTCTATGCATTGGTTAAAAGTTCAAAGAAATGGAAAAATTACTTGATGCTAAAATAAACAGTAATTCATACAGATCTTCAACCCTCTAGTAATTACAAACGCAAACCAAATTACAACATTCAAGACACTTCCGTTAGATGGGATTCTTGCAGCAGTTTTACCTTGTGATCAGGTATAAGAAAGGTATACAAAACAAGGTTTCGATATGCTATCTAGAACTCCAGTTGTTGTTGCATCTATTCTTTTACAATATAGTTCTTTATCTCATAATAGTTATAAATAGGAATATGTTTATGATTCTAATTTTAAAGAAGTTTATGAAGATTTAATGAGTAGAAAACAAGTAGGAGAATTGGATTACCATGTGCATGATGGACATTTGTATCATTCTAGTAAAATTTTCATTCTTGTAATGAAAGAGTGCATATGATTAGGGAAGCTCATAATTCTATTATATCTAGACATTTTGGTGTTGGTAAAATAGTTACACATTTACAAATGTATTTTTCTTGAACTAGAATGCAGGAACATGTAACCATGTATATACAAGGATGTGTAATTTGTGCCATGAGAAAGACTAACAAAAAGAAGTTTCTTTTTGTTCCTACATATCAATGGGAAAGTATTTCCATGAATTTTGTAGGATATTTTCCCATGTCAAAAACGAAACATGTGGCTATTTATATGTGGTTGTGGACAGATTTAGCAAAATGTGCGCGTTGATTCCTTGTACTAAACACATAACTAGTGAAGGGACTTCACATTTTTTTTCAGTTGGTATGGGTTCATTTTTTGTTTGCGCAATTCTATTATTTCAGATTGAGATCCCAAGTTTCTTGGGGAATTTTGGTCAACTTTGTGGGGTTTGATGGACACTAAACTAGAGAAAATAACTACTTTTCATCCACAGACTGATGGTGAAACAAAGGTTTTGAACCACACAATTGTACATCTACCGAGGGTTATTGTGCTAAACATCCTTAATTATGGGATGAACATTTGTATTATGTGAAGCATGCTTATAAATTTTCACTACATTCTTCTACTATTAAGTCTCATTTTGAGACTTGTTTTAGTTATCTACCTAAATATTTATTAGTTTTCTCTTTTGGGTATTATTATTAGTGGATTTAGTGATCTTGAAAAAAGCTAATAAGTTTTTGCATAGAATAAAATAGGTCCATCAGTATGTCCGAGAAAAGTTGGAGAAAAGTCAAGAAAAATATAAAGCAAGACATGATAAACATAGAAATGCTTATAAGTTCCAAGTTGGTAATTCATTTTGGTTTCACATCAACAAAGAAAGGTGACATGTGAAGGTTAAAATTTAAAACCAATTTAGTATGGTCCATTCTGAATATTGGAGAAAATCGGTAATAATGATTTTCGGTTAGATTTACCTCCATACATGTAAATTTATTCAGTTGTAAATGTTGAAAATATGAATTTGTATGAACCGCTGTTATTATTGATCATGATGCTAATGTTGTACCTTTTGTTGATGATTTTACACCGAATATTTGGATGATTTGCAGGAAGACATCATTCTAGATAGGAAGGTTAAAGCCTCGTGAAGGGGTGATGTGGAATATATTTGTGTGGGTTTAAAAGGCATGCATCCAAACAAGGAAAAATGGATGGAAAACAGAAAGGTGAGAGAGAAGTTCCCTCACCTCTTTATTAGTTAAAATAAATTTTGGATATACAAAATTTTCTCGGTGGGAGGATTGATTTAGAGGATCCTTATTGAGAAACAATGATATATAATATTCTCAAAATAATTCACAAAGCGAGTTGCATTGTGTAGAAAAAATTGAGAAATTTCCGACGGTATCTTGTTTTTGAAAACAAAGAATGTATGCGTAAGATATAGCCCGCTGAAATTTTTGGCGCCTAACAAACATATAGATCGCACATAGGTGACATGGATGAGTGCACATCCACCAAGAGGACCAAAAATATTTCGACAAGTGGCACAAGTGCTATGAATAAAAATTGGTTTATGACGCTGGTCTTCAACACTCATTTACAAATGGGTGGGCCTCATTATTTTCTAGCTAGGGGCCCTCATCTAGTGTCGAAACACTCTTTTTAACAAGGGTGCATTTTCCCCAATCTTCATATTACCATTGTTGAGATTATGTATATATATTCTCATTCTTGTATTAATAGGATGAATGTGGGATACTATGCTTAGAATTGTAAACATTTTACATTGCATTTTCTCGGTGGATAGCCCGGCTTGGCGAGTCGAGCCAACTCAGCCTAAGTGGCGAGTCAACATACCCACCTCACCACTTAACCATTTTCCACATCATCTCTTATCTTGTAATGATTACAAATTATCCTCCATCTCCTCTAACTTCCTCTCTAACTCCCTTATCTCCTCACCAACTACTCTCCATCTCCTCCAACTTGGCACTAAACTAACCTCATGCCAAACATAGCCCATTCATGAACCAACACACAACGTGGATTTAGAAAAAGTGGTATATTGACCAAGTTTAACTCAACCACTGCGCCCATTTTAAACACCACCCTCATCTATACCTCTGTGCATGTGGGACTAAGTACCCAACATAGAAATGCTAAGTGCTTAAGGAGGCTCAAACAAGGGTTATTGTGGAAAAATGATAAGGGCTTGACCATTGTGCCCATGGTGTGAAACATTATATAAAGGGGTTAATTTGCATTTGAAGGCTATTGGTGAGCGAGAATGTGTATTTTCAAAGGCTTATTGTGGGATCTAAAATTCCAAAAGTGACTAGGCTTAACTTTTCAAGAGGAATATGACTGAAATTGGAGAAGGTCTAGATATGTATTTTTAAGCATTGTAAGTGTATTAAGACATTATTTTAGTACATCATTCACCTTTATATGGATTCGAGAGACATAAGTCGTAATGCCGAAATCCATTATCAATTGTGGTGACTCTATTTATCTGTTTAGTCTGGGATTTCTTTGTTTAGTCTCGGTTTTCTCTGTTTTATACAATACTTACTGATTTTTAATTTTAAATAAAAACATAAAAAGTCTTAATGTCGAATTTACTCCAAAAAAACATCATTTAAATAAAAATTTAAGGGTGAATGTTGTATTTTCCTTATGATTTTGGATCACATACAACACATAATTCTCCACCTAGCATGTGATATCTGAATGAATACAAATATGATTTGATAATTAGAAATCCTTGACAATGCTTGAGTTGAGTTTAGATATTGCTAATGCTTGGAATGGGGATGTTTGAGTGTTTACAAATGAGATAATATGATTCGTTAACCTAGTATGATGCTTCATACCTATATTGATTTCTTCCCTAATGAATGTTCATAATATTTGGTGTGGTATAGGGAGTCTTGGGTGAATTTTATGAGTGTTGTAAGAGAGTATGTCAATGAAGTGCCATATGATTTCTAGGTTAATAAATGAGTTGAGTTTAACCTACTTATATAGGGCTATGAAGGTGAACATTCCAACCATGGGAACTAAATGATCCATAGAAGAATGTGAAATTGAAATAAAAGATGGAGGATATTTTGGTTAAAACTGAAAAAAGTTAGTTAAGACTAGATATCATAGGCTAACCAAACTGGATGTTTTTGCACAAGAATGAGAAACACGAGAATTGAAGTTTGCATCATAACAAGTGAAATTTATCTATGGTTTTTATGAATTTAATTCTAAAAAAATGTCATGCTATCAATGTGCATAACTAAGCAAGTTATAAAATAATCCTTGGGATGTATTGAGTGGGGATATAAAAAGTGTGTTTCTATTAGAAAGAGTGCTTTATCGAACCAACAATATGAAAGAGTAAATTACCAAATTTGAGTTTCTACATTTTCCCCCTTTAAGTTGTTGGGGTTAAACCATATAATAGTGTTGCACAGATATATAATCAGATAAAGCATACAAGCAATGAATGCAGAAATAACTAGAAGATAAAATAAACAAGAGAAAGATTACACTAGATTTAACGTGGTTCACCCAGTGTGGGCTACATCCACCAAGAAACAACCAATATTATTATTCAGTGCTTTATAGAGGAAATACAATGAAGATCTACTTTGTCTTCCAACACCTCATAGGATGTTTAATGCTTTTCCCTCACTCAGCTACTCTTTCTTGCTCACCAAGAAAACTTACATGCAAACAATTGCTATTTTTCTTCTCTTCTTCTTACTTACCCTCATACAATGCATACATGCATATATATCTATTTTGGGTAACTTAACTATTCTTTTACAATCAATAAATCATATTTAAAACAAGTGATTTATTCTAATTTTCATAAAAAAAAAAAAACAACGTCACATAGGTAACCATCGACGGTTACTACGTGACCGTCGATGGTCACTTCTTGACCTAGAGTGATTGATGCCGGTTACACCCCGATCGACGCCGTTTACATCTTGGCGACGCCTTGATTCTTGTTAGAACCATAACATGTAAAAGAAAGTTTCTTGTGAAGCAATTAAGCTCCATACTCAACAATCTCCCACTTGGAGATCAATTTTTGCACTGTATATTGTACATCACCATCCTTGGTTCCTTTTCCTTGGCCCGTTTCTTCCTCTTCAAGTCTTAAACTCGAAGACCAATAGAAGTGGAGTGAAGCTCCAACTTCTCCCTTACCAATGGCTTCGTTAGCATGTCTGCAGGGTTCTCATCCATATGGATTTTCTCTAACTTCAGTTTTCCATCCTCCAACACCTACCGTATGAAGTGATACCTCAACTAAATATGTTTCATTCTTGAATGAAATGTTGAGTTCTTTTCTAGATGAATCGCGCTCTAACTATCACTATATAATCTACAATCCTCTTGCTCCTTACCCAACTCTTCCATGAACCTACTCATCCATATCATCTCCTTGCTAGCTTTTGTAGCTGTAACATACTCTTCCTATGTAGTGGACAAAGCCACGACCTTCTACAATCTCGAAATCCGGCTAATTTCCATTCCACCTACTAGAAAAATATATCCAGTGGTGCTCCTCCCGCCATCCAAATATCCAGCCATATCTCGAATCAAAATATCAATGTAAATAAGTATCGACCCTCCATAGCATAACTCCATCTTTGGATGTCCCTCTCAAATACCTAAGAATCCATTATAATGCTTTCCAATGTTCTTTACCTGGATTAGCCATAAACATGCTCACAACTCCCACTTCTGTGCAATGTCTCTGGTCTAGTAAAAATCATGGCATACATAAGAATTTCTCTTTGTTGAAGCATAGGGAACATATGCCATGTACTTAACATCCTCATGTGATGAATGACACCGATCTTTTCTCAATTTAAGTGTCTAGTCATAGGTGTACTAATAGGTTTTGATTTTTGCATATTAAACCTTTCCAACACCTTATTGATATAAGCCTCTTGAGACAAATACAACTTCTTATTTTTCTTGTCTCAGTAAATTTGCATGCCAATGATTTTCTTTGTAGCTCCCAAATCCTTCATTGCAAATGTTTGATCTAACCTTTCTTTAAAATTACCAATGTCCTGCATATTAGATCCTACAATCAACATATCATCCACATACAGTAACAAAATAACATAGCTCCCATTTCCAAGCTTTTTAAAATAAACACAATGGTCAGATTCACATCTCTTATAACCATGCTCATGCATAAAACCGTCAAATCTCAAATATCATTGCCTTGGGGCTTGCTTGAGCCCATATAGGCTCTTTTTCAATATGCACACAAGTTTCTCCTTACCCTTGTCTTCATAACCAAGCGATTGCTGCATATAAATCTCTTCCTCCAAATCACCATGAAGAAAGTTCGTCTTAACATCAAGCTGTTCTAAATGCAAACCTTCTGTTGCAACCAAACTTAAAATAGTATGAATAGAATTCATCTTACTACAGGAGAAAAAATCTCATCAAATTCAATACTTGATTTCTGTGCAAATCCTTTTACCACAAGCCTCACTTTGTACCTTTTTAAACCACCCTCTTCTTATTTGATTCGTAAACCCATTTGTTCTGCGGTGTTTTCTTATATGCTTTGGAAATTTAACCAAATCCCATGTCTGATTTTGTTCCAAGGAGTCCATCTCCTCATCCATGCCATGCTCCCACTGCTCGTGGGTATCTACCTGCATTGCTTCTTCAAAGTTTTTAGTTCACCACTATCAGTCAATAATAAATAAGAAAAGGAAGGTGAAAATCTCTCTGGAGGTCTACTTACCCTTTGTGACCTTCTCACTGAGATCTGGGGTGTCTGGGGCTCATTTTGTGCTTGTTTCACATTCATGTCAATCTTTGTCGCTGATCGATGCGCCACCTGTAACCGACCATAGTTCCTCGCCTATTGACCATTGTGGTTTCCTTATCGACATCGGTTCTAGGAGTACCGACTTCGGTTCCTGTAGTTGACTTCTCTAAACCTGATCCCGCTCGGTCGAAGTTATCTTGAACAACATCGGTTCTTGTAGAGCTGATGTCGGTGTCTATGGATGTCTGCTTTAGGTCTGAAAATTGATTTTCCTTCAAAATCTCCTCAACCTATTCATGTTTAGGCACCAAAACTTGATCCCTGTACATTATTTTTTCATTCCAATCAACATCATGACTCCTAAAAATCTTAGAATATTCTAAATCCCAAAATCTATATCCAAAATCACCAAAGCCATAACCAATGAAAGTACATATCTTAGATTTAGCATCCAACTTCCTCCTATTTTCCCTATCAACATGCACAAAAGCTTCTGAGCTAAAAAATCTAAGAGAAGAAAAATATACCTCTTTTCCAGACCAAGCTTCTTCTGGTATTCCACCATCCAGTGTTATTGAAGGCCCATGGTTGATCAAGTATCTTTGTTGTATCCACTTTATCGCCTAAAAATTCAAAGGCAAGCCGACATGTATATTCATGCTTCTAACACGTTCCATGATTGTTCTGTTCATTCTTTATGCAACTACATTCTCCTGTGGAGTTCTAGGAATTGTTCTTTCTCTTCGTATTCCATTCTTTAAAAAATAATCATTAAAATCCTTGCTACAATACTCACCACCATTGTCAGATCTAAGACACTTCAATTTTAAATTTGTTTGATTTTCTAAAAGGGATTTCCATCTTTTAAAAGTTTCAAAAACATCATATTTATGCTTAATACAATAGATCCATACCTTCCTTGTGGCATCATCAATGAAAGTCACATAATATTGGGATCCTCCAATAGAAGCTACCTGGGCTGGTCCCCACACATATGAGTGTACAAGCTCCAATTTCGATCCTTCTTTGTTGACCCAACCTTGAGAAATATCACTCTCTTCTGCTTTCCAAATATTTAATGCTCACAAAATTCAAGATCTAATTGTTTCAAATTTGATAACTTACCCTTAACCTTTAAGATCTGTATTCCCTTTTCACTCATATGGCCTAGCATATTATGCCACATGTTTGTATTTGAATCTATAGTAGATAGCACAGAAAAGGAATCAATGATACATGTAGATAGATATAAAATTCCACCTTCTTACCTCTTGCCAAAACAAGAGATCCCTTTGTAACCTTCCAAGAATCGGTTGTCAATGTAACCATGCATCCAGATTCACCAAGTTTCCCTGCAGATATTAGATTTATTTTAAGGCTTGGCATATGCCTTACATCTTTCAATACCCATGGGTTTCCATTCTGCAACTTTAGATAAACATCACCTTTACCAGTAATATTGCATGGCTCATCATCACCTAAATAAACTTGTCCAAAATCACCCTGAACATAATTTCTGAAATAACCCTTATTAGGGGTAGCATGGAAAGAAGCTCCAGAATCTAACACCTAAGATTCTAATTTATTATCCAAGGAGAGAATAAGGGCATCTTGTTGTACCTCACTTGAAACGTTTGCCTCCTTACCTTTTTCTTTACCTTTTTCTGATTTATTGTCTTTGTTTTCCTTAGACCAACACTCCTTCTTTACATGTCCTCTCTTTCCACAATTCCAGAAAAGTAAATATCTATACATGGATATAGATCTACCATGTCTTGACTTTGATCTCCCATTATTCTTACTCTTAGATGATCTCTCTTTAGATCTTCCCCTGATTTCAACAGTTAAAGCATTTCCAGATGGTGCTTCTCTTGAGCTTTTCCGACGTATTTCCTCATTAAGGATTACACTAACCACATCATCAAATTTAAATCCTTTAGAAGTAGTCGTTGTATTACTAACAACCATTACTAAGGTATCATAACTATCTCGGCAAAGAGCATAATAATAAAAGTGCTTTCACTTCATCATCAAATGGAATTTCTACCGATTTTGATTGACTTACAATATACCAAAATCATTCAAATGATTAGATACGATCCACCTTCTTACATCTTAGAATTTAACAAATTTTTCATCAAATATACCTTATTTGAAGCACTATAAGTTTTATACAAATTTGCTAAAGATTTCATCAACTCTACTATGGTTTTTGCATCTGCAAAATTCAAAGCCATCGATGCTTCAGGCTCAATCTTATAGATCCCAGAGCCTTTCTATCAAGAACCTTCCATTCTTCATCAGTCATCGTACTCAGATTTCCATGATCATCTAATGGTAAGTATAGATCTTTCTGATACAAATAATCCTCCACTTGCATCTTCCATAGTTGATAATTATGACCGTCAAATTTCTCTACTTGGTATTTACTATCTTCTACCATTGCTCTGCTCCCACTCAATTAGAAAACCCTCTATGAGTAAATCCTGTCAACACACAAAACCTCCAAACAAAGCTCTGATACCATTTTTTGGGGTTAAACCATATAACAATGTTGCACATATCTATAATCAGATAAAGCATACAAGAAATGAATGCGGAAATAACCTAGAAGATAAAATAAACAAGAGAAAGATTACACAGATTTAACGTGGTTCACCAGTGTGGGCTACGTCCACCAAAAAATGAACAATATTATTATTCAGTGCTTTACAGCGGAAATACAATGAAGATATATTGTCTTCCAACACCTCATAGGATGTTAAATGATTTTCCCTCACTCGGCTACTCTTTTTTTCTCACTAAGAAAACTTACATGCAAACAATTGCTATTTTCTTCTCTTCTTCTTTCTTACCCTTATACAATGCATACATGTATATATATCTATTTTGGGTAACTTAACTTCACTTTTACAATCAATAAATCATATTTAAAACAAGTGATTTATTCTAATTTCATAAAAAAAAGAAGCATCATACGTGTAATCACAATTCTATCGCCGATCGTCGACGGTCACTTCCTAACCTGGGATCGACCGACGTTGGTTACACCTCGACCGATTGTTAGGATATAAGAGATAAAATATGTGGAATAATCCCTCATGCATTCATACAAGAGAAACTAATATGTAAAAATATTATAGATCTCAAACTAAAAGTGAATAATAAAATAGCACAACATAAAGAGATAGTATTTAACGTGGTTCACCCAATTTGGGCTACATCCACCAAGAATCACTTGCTCAGATTTTATTACAAGCCACCACTCTCTCAATATAATATCCAGATCTATTTGGAGCTATGCTCAACAAACTCTACAGCATTCACACCGGAATTCAAAACACATCTGCAATGATACATAATTCCTACCATATGCATACAACCATATAAGTAGACAACCGCTTAAGCAATTTCACAAAACCATGGGTATTAAAACCATGATCCAAAACCGTCCCATAAACCTATGGGTCAAAAATCCCGCCATATGAAAAAACACGTTTCCCAATATATCGGGCACGTTTTAAGGCAAAAAAAAATTGGGGGCTGCGCCTTTGGACCCCTGCTCGCCGTGGCCCAACCCGGCCCTAAACTCCCGGCGAGATAAGCGTGGAAAGTGTACAGACTCGTAGTGTATAGTCTTCAACACTTTCTCACATGAAAATAGGCTCTACAACCTAACATCGACGTTGGTTACATCCTCGATCGACGCCGGTTCTTGTCGAGAACCAAGAACATGTAAAAGTAAGTTTCTTATGAAGAAATTAAGCTCCATACTCAACATACGTATGAAATGAAAATTAAATTCTTAAAGCAAAAGATAGATGAGTGTCTAGACACACTATGTCTTTATTTAGAGTTTATCTTATGGTGTCCAATTGTGTTGGTGTTGGCATGTTACATGATAAAACATGTAACACAAAGTTTATTCAATGTCCATAGTAAATCATTTAACTTTAACTCAAAATGTAAAATGTAATATGTAACACTTGCATTTGCATAAAGTGAAATAGATGAAAAACATGGATATAATACACTTGTTTTTTTATAGAAGGAGAAGTTCTTGTTATTTTCTTGCACTTGGAGATTCAAAATGTTAAAATTATTGAAGGATTGGGGGTGATTGTATACACCTAAATTTTTTACGCTTTCTATTTTCATACTTGTTACTAAAAATTCTCTTTTTAGCTTAGAGGTTCATTGATGCATCTATCTTTGGAACGAGTGCCTTAAGGGGATCGATTCGGGATAGGGGTATGGTTATTCATGTAGCCATTGGGTTAGGGATCATACATGGAGAGAGAGAGAGAGAGAGCAGATTTTGGTCCCATTTATGTATTTATTTTTCTTGTTTTCCTATTATTTAGCTTCTCATCCTTCCGAAATCTTTTTGATAATGACCCTATATTTTTGTTTTGCATTATGCGTACTTCTCATGTCTCATTGCAAATATTCCTTTGATTTTTCCTCCCTTTTCGAAACCATCGCTGCGGGTGATTGCATTGGTGCAAATTCAAAATCCTTGCCGATGCCTTCATCCACGGGAAATGACATCGGTATAAATACCCCATGTCTCATTTGCACATAAATAACAAACATATTTACATACAGAACTTGCCATTATCTTTTCTCTCTTGCGCCAACTTACACCTACTCACTTAGATTTTATATTTATTACATCTTGACTCTTGGCTTGGAGATTCTTCTTGCTTGGATTGGTTTGCTTGCACTTTTGGGTCAACTATAGTGAGCTAGGACTGGATTGTTTCCCCTTCTCCACCTGAAATTTGTTCTCTCTTGGTGTATGGTCCTTTGGGAGATAAATGCATCAACGACTACCCCCAACAGGTAAGTGCTCTAACTAAATTTTTAATTTTGTATAGAGTAGTTTCCTACATTTTATGCATGCTCTATGTTAGCTTAGTATTTTATGGACATGCTAGGTTAGTGTATTGAATTTTAGTTATCTACTTCATGTTACATGATTTCCTTAGGTTAGCATAATATTTTCATGCTTCTTTTATCTTTCATCCCCCATAGTGTTGATACCTCCATAGGGTTCCTTCATCTTCTTTAACCTAAGGCCTTGGAAACCTTAGTTTTTCCTAGTGTAAGGGTTACTTCCCTTAGGGTATGCGATCATAGCGGTCCTTGTACCCCCTTTAATTCTATCTTTTTTGTGTTGGTCTTGATGTGTGCTCTACTCATTTCCTTGAATACCATAGTTGAATGGATGATAAGAGTGTATGATGTCTAGACACACTTTTTTCCTGTCATAAATCCTTAATGAACCCGACATGAAACTTATTTTTTCCCATATGATTGAGAACATGTCATTAAAACCACCAATTTTTCATTTTTGTCTTGTTTCAATTTTAAAATTCCTAAAACCTTGAAATTAAGTTTTCTCGGATGCCATTGGCCCTTGTATCATTTTGTATAGGGTCAATCATGTTTTTGATTTATAAACCTCCTACCAAGATGCCTTCAGCCCCTATGTCATTTCTATATAGGTTCGATCCTATTTATGTTTTCTAAACCTCCTCTCATATGCCATTAGATCATGTGTTGTTTTTCATACGAGTCGATGTTTTATGTTCTATCTAAACCTCCTCCTAGATGCCATTAGACCCTGTGTCATTTCTATACAAGGTTGATCATGTTTTTCTCGGTCCAGTTTTATTCCTGACACCATTGGCCCCTATGCTAGACTTGCACATGGTCGATGGTGTCTGTTTTAGTCATTTTCCTTTCCCGACGCCATTAGCCCTTGTGCAAAATCTGTGTATGGCCAATTGCGTCGAATCTCAATTTTCTAGAATTCTGTTTTCAACATCCAACATGTGCTAATGTTTTCTCTTAGGATCTTCTTACCCAGTTGAATCCTCTAAATTTCTCTATGGCCTATTCATTTATACCCACATTCCCTCTTCATGCTCCAAATTAATATAGTTCTCTTTTCATAAGTGATAACTTTTGTTGTTTTCCTAATCTTACCCATGAAGCTCTGCTGCCCTCACCTTGTCCTTCGATAACTTAGAAAAAGGTCATTGAGTTGAGTGTAATGTGATTGAAACCGAGCATATCAATCCTAGATCCATCACTAAAAATCTCAACGACAATGAAAATTTTATTCTGACAAATACGAGAGGTTTTGAGGGATACCCACCAAGTCTGCCATGGAAATAACTAGGCCTCATTCTAATCAAGAAGAACTCATTCATGATCATGCTTCTACCTACGAAATGATAAGAATAAGTCTCCTAAAATTCCCGCTAATGAGCATAATAATCACAAATAGACACTCAACTCTAAAGGTCACTCTTTTCTATAGAATTTAACATAGTGATAATCAAACTCCTAGAACAGATGGCCTTATCCTAGGCTACCACCACAACTAGCATGATTTAGATACATAATCAAATGTTACAGTTAATATCTCAAAATGTGGTGCCTAACATGCCTTCTCATACACCTCCCCCACTAATAGGTTTGCATGGGAATCATATTCCTCCTTCACCAAGCCGAAGTTAGATATCACAGAAATTCCAAAATGAAAATAATCGATGTTAGAAAGATATCATTCCAATCGTAAAATTCAAAGTGTCATACAAGCCCTATGGAAAATATCGTGGGCACCATAGAGACTTCATACTATCAACACACCTTGGCTTAAATGAGGTCTTCCAGATTTGAAACCAATACCATTGACATTTCCTATGATATAAGAACACCTATTTACCCTATTGTACCTCAGCCACATGCTTCCTAAGATAAAAATCCTCTTCTTCCACACACCTTTTGCCTCTGTGAAAAATCTTCTACAGGCCGATGGTGTTGGAAATTGTTTTCCCGATCACATACACCTTCGGTCCCTGTGAAAAATAAGCTACATGGTTGATGATGTTTGAAACTATTATCCTACCCACAGACACCTTTGGCCCCTTTGAAAAATATTCTACGGGGCCGATGGCATTTGTAACTATTTTCTTGGCTACAAACAATTTTCGGCCCCTATGAAAACAAAACTCGTAGGGCGATGGATGGTGTAAAAGCGAGCATAAAACTATTTCTAAAGTCTCTTTGGATATCCCTACTTCTTTCAACATTGTTATTTGAAAATCCCATCACTCTCATCCCACTACACAAGACAAACATGACGAATGGGGTCATCTTGAAGCACCACCCAACTATCTACCCAAATTCCTCCCCTAAAACTCATGATTATGTCACCTCGCCACCACGAGCATCTTGTGATAGCCCTATTATTTATGAACATATTCTTTCCTCCCTCTTTAGGGAAGTGTCCCACATGTCATAGTTCACGGGAAAAATTGCACCGTCAATGTGAGATATTTCTCGTGTATACCAATCTCATCATGGATGGTCAATATGGCACATGTGTCACCTCATTAAACTTCACAAAAATTTTGGTTCCTCCCCTGCATGTACAACCGACCCACGTTAATATGTATCAAGATAGAAGTCACATCTTACATCGTCTCGATGACAACATCACAAATACTCTACAATAATTTATCTCTCTTTCTCCCCGAAATCTCCTACTATTGGAATGTTGCGGTCTTGATCCACTTATCTTGGCCTATTTTTCCTTGAAATATCCTACCATTGGAATGTCATGGTCTTGATTCACCTATCTTTGCTTAATTTTCCCCCGACATATCCTATCATTGGAATGTTGTGGTCTTATGCATCCTCGTTTAGGTTCTTAACCTCATTTGGATTTATCTTTCTCTCGACAATAATAACTCTTTCACCTTGGCCTTTCCTATGGAATCACTTTGGTCTTGTGCATCCTAGCTTAGGCTCATTGTATTGCATGTATTTATGTACGTCTTTGTAGCTTCTACTATTAATTTCTTTTACAATTTTCATCATTTCTACCCTCCACTTAGCTTTGACATTCTTTGATATTCTATCTCTAAATTCCAAATCCAAGAAATACATTCTATGTCCCCTAGCTAGGTGATTTATGTCTTATTATAGTAATGTTCCTTTAGTGTTTCCTTTCATTTTTCTTCTCCGTGGTTCCAATAACACCGATTGCTCCCATACGTACTAGGACAATTGACACTACCAAGTATGCATTGGTGGGTATATTTCATTTTAGCTAGTACTTTATTTCATTTCCAAATTTACATTTAGTCTCGGTGTTATGTATCGTTCTTTCCACTAACTACCCCATGTTTTTCTATTACGACATGTAGTAATCAAGCAGTTGGGGCATATGTATACACCTAATTTTTTACGCTTTCTATTTTCATACATGTTACTAACAATTCTCTTTTTAGGTTAGAGGTCATTGATGCATCTATCTCTGGAATGGGTTCCTTAAGGGGATCATTCCAAGATAGGGTATGGTTATTCACGTAACCATTGGGTTAGGGATCATACATGGAGAGAGAGCATATTTCGGTCCCATTTATGTATTTCTTTTGCTAGTGTTCCTATTATTTGGATTCCCATACTTCTAACATCTTGTTAGATCATGAACCCATTTCTTTTGTTTTACATCATCTTTTCTTCTCATCTCTCTCTTGCACATATGCCTTTGCTTTTTCCTCCCTTTTTGATGGCATGCATGTGGGTAATTACGTTAGTGAAAATTCCAAATCCGAATCAACGTCTTCACCCATGGGTAATGACATCTCAGTATAAATACCCCAAATCTCATTTTCACATTAGGACATCACATATTTTCATATAGGAACTCACCATTAGAATTTTCTCTTACACCTACTTGATTAGCTTTTAGATTTCTTACATCTTGAATCTTGGCTTGGATATTCTTCTTTCTTGGATGGGTTTTCTCACACTTTTCGGACAACTATAGTGAGATAGGACTGGATTATTTCTTCTTCTCCACCTAAATGTTGTTTCTCTTTGTGTATGATCCTTTGGGAGATATATGCATCAACGGTATCCCCTAGCGGGTAAGTGCTCATACTCACTTTTTCATTTTGTATAGAGTAGTTTCTGAATTGAATTCATGCTCTATGTTAGCTTAGTATTTCATGGACATGCTAGGTGAGCATATTTCATTTCAAATATTTACTTCATGTTACATGCTTTCCTTTGGATAGAATAATATCTCCATGCTTCTTTCATCTTTCATCTCCCATATAGTGTCAATACCTCCATATAGTTCCTTCCTTTTCTTCAACCTAAGGCCTTGGAACCCTTAGTTTGTATTATTATAAGGGTTACTTCCTTTTGGTATGCGATCATAATGAGTCCATGTAATCCCTTTAATTCTACTGTTTTGTGTCGGTCTTGGTGTGTCCTCTACTCGTTGCCTCGAATACCCTGGTAGAATGGATGATAAGAGTGCACGCTTTCTATACACATTTTTACTCATCATAAATGTTCCAAGGAGAAACTAGAGTTTGGTGCATGTAACCCAACACAAAGTGGAGAGGAGAGAGAGAAGAATAATGAAGCACCCTATGAAGGAATAAGAGCATGTATCAAAGCTACTAAAAACTATGATATTTTCACCTTTGAATATAATAGGAAAGAAAGGACTTCCTATAAATAACTTAGCCGATTTAATACCTTCCATAACCATATGTACCACACCATTATAGCCGATCCATGCTCAATTATGTAAATATGTACACATAGTAGAAAAGAGAATGAGTTCCCATGCGCCCTTCCAATGTGCCACACAACTAAATAAAAATGTTTTGTATTGTAATGTAGATGGAGAATGTGTTAGGAATAATATTTATTAGTGCTCCATTTGGTTAGTAAAGAATAAAGTTAATTAGAGATTGATTTGTTACGTGAGTAACAACAGTCTTGTAATAGGGAAGAGTTGTTATAGGAGTTGTTATAGCTTCCCTATAAACTAGGAGATGTTACTCCTATATAATTGTAATATGTTGGGTGAATGAATAACGAAGAAATAATTTGTGTTAACTCTGTCCAAATTCAAGATTTGGTATCAGAGTGATAATCATTCTGTGCCTATGAGTGAAGACTAGGAGAATAAGTGGTAGTCTTATATTATGTTTTGAATTTTGTAAATCTTTAGTGCTCGGTGCATCTGCTCAACATATGTCTCCGTGAATGTCAGATCTTGGGGCATTCATTATTAGCCCCACGTATGAGGAGAATTTATCTAATTTATATTAGGTTATTTTTAATTATATCTATGGTTTTCCTATATATTGGATCGTTGCCTTTGACTCAACCACATCCCCAAAAACAACTAAAAAAATTCACCTGCGTGTTTCTTTGTGGTCTACTTTGAATACTTGGAGGAGTGGCAACTTAAAGATCGATCCAGCAGCCAAGTTTCTGTATTGATCAATTTGATTTAGCCTCAAGTCTTTGTGCTAACCGCATATATATCCATACATGAATTTATTACCATATCATTGACTGTTCATGGGTTCATGAATTGTCGATTTGGAGTTCATATTTATGAGATATGTATCTCTTGTCAATTTGGAATGCAAACTCTCCAATTTAACATGGTTTGGTACGAGCCCATGGTTTCAATAAGGCACGTGGTATTTAAAAGAATCAATCCTAGACTTATTCCTCAGGAATCTAGCCATGTCTCAAGATCCTTCGCATTGGATGACTCTGCGAGGATTTAAAGAAAGATCCAGTTTTGTATTAGATCATTGGGTTATGATTAATCATTCAATCCTCCTACACACATTATATTCTCTACCGTGCATGAGGAATTTATTATTGGAATAATATCGGAGAATATTTTCAGTAGTGTCAATCAAGTTACTACATGTATTGTGTCAGACGTCAGGGGAAAAGATCATGGATATTTTACAAATTTGTGTTGACCTCAAGGTGATCAAATTCTGAGTGGATCTCATAGATACATAATATTCAAATATAAATTTTGTTTCATTATACACTTTCCTTATATGTATTTCTAGGTTGATCTACTCTTTTTACTTAGGATGTTTCCTTCCTTTATGATTCCTTCATTTTTCATTGCCTTTCTACACTTTCTACTCCCAAAATAAACTCTAAATTTCATATACACTCTTAGGGATTCCAAAAATTCTTTACTTTCTTGGTCTTACTTCTTCGCTATGATCCTTCACACTATTGCACGTGCCTCATTTTCTCTTCTTCATGAAATTTATATAAATGATTGCATGCATGAATGTAAATTTTGTCATGGAAAACATATATGTGACGTTATTTATTTTTGAACTAAGTATACAACGTGTACAAATGTGCAAATTAGTGGTATTACATAAATTTAGTTTGTCTAGAATGGATTTATATGTTACTATTTGATAGTTGTGATTAATTTTTTATAATATTTTTCTATTAATTGGTATAAATATAGTTTTTTGTTCTCTCATGCCATCCAAATTAGTCTTTTTATATGCATTTTTACAAAAATTACACTTTGTGGTGGCTACAAATACTATGGACTCTTGTCCGAGTAGTTGTATGGGCTACACATGCCTTTCTCTACATCAGGAGATAGGATTTTATGATGGAATTTTTCCAGAGGAAGCAATCCTATCACGTCCCAAGTTGGACATTAGACTGTGTATGCGAAAGGATTTTAAAGTAGCCTAACGAGTGTCCTCCACAAAATTGTATCCTCGATGTTATGTTGATGTGATATGTTATCTTCACGTGTCACTCTTTTGTCCTGATGCTCTCTATATATTTTAAAACATTCATGAATGGTGTAATCACATGTATGCCATTTTTTTGCAAAATGTGTTTATGTACACAACTCGTGATGCTTAATAGTATTCTCGATTTGATAACAAGTTATGAAATTACTTCCCAAGTGTTAGCATATGGATTTGCACGCATGTAAATGACATGCAACAATGTGGGAATGAAGTCCCTCCTCAATGAAGGTGAGGCCGCCTTTATTGAAAACCAAAATAGTATTTACACTGTACATTCAAAATTGTATGTGGGGGTGTTTTTGAACATCAATGGAAATAAAAGTGAATGATGGAGATGGAATAGAATGAAGTGAAGGAATGGAATGAGAATGCATGGAAGGAACATGCAAGAGTTAGGTAAAATCGAGTCTAATATTGCATGGAAAAGAACAAACAATAACTAAAACAAATAAAACAGAGTTTGCAGATCACTAAACAAGAATGAGTAAAAGGGAACACACATGAGCAAGTACATAACAGAGCTTGATCACTGTGACCAAGAACAACACTTAATAACATTGACAATAAGATCAAAGATAATATTTGCATGCAAGATTTAAAAATCTAACATCTAATGAACATAAGAACATCAAATGTTACAAGAGACAATGAATGAGACACAAAGTTCTTATTTCATTAACTCCAAAATGTTTACACAAAAGAACAAAAAGTTTCTTCCCGAAACAAAGCTTGCACACAAAAGTATTTTCTCCTCCTCTCTCAAAGTCACCCTTTACAGATGAGCCACTCACTTCCTTTTTATAACCCAAAAGTCAAGTTACAAAGGAGTTAGGGTTTTACATGAACATTAAAAAGGGCACTTAAGTGACCTTGACTTTTTCAACTAACTTTATCAAAAGCAAATGAAAATAGAAATCACTTAAGTAATTCAAAGTTTTCCAAAAGTGAGTTCAATAATAACACCATTTTAAAATACCACTTTATAACAAAAAGCAATGGGTACATGTGGACCCCACTTAAATGAATTGGACACACACATAAACATCTTATTCAACAATGCACCACCTAGATCAAGACACCTAGGATCAATGCCTTATCCATTGGGCCATAGAGACTGCCTATCCCGGTCATACGGGAATGAACTCATTGACCATGCTCCGTAATCCTCCAGTGTGACAAGAGAGAGCCGAGCTTGAAACTTAAGCAATTCATCCACCCCTCCATTCGAGCAACATCATGGTGTGAGCAAGTTTGTCTTCATTCGTATTCACATTCATAATTACACACAATTCTCCACATGCTCAGAATAGCCTTCTATGATGAATTATTCATTTGTTGCGAGACTGTAGTCATTACGCCACCTGGCTTCGTAATCAAACTCTTGATCTTTTGCCATTGAGAAGATCTTCCAAGATCTAAAATTATAATTCACTTCCTGGAGTTATGTCTTTTGTATTTGTCACCATCCCGAAGTGTTGCCATTTTGATCTACTCACAATCGTCTAATTCGAGAACGCTCCAACTTTAATACTGGTCGATGAAGTATTGTGCCGTTGCTGTTAACTAAAAAGTCGACAGGACACGCTTGAATGATGTGATCTTGCTTGATGATCTACACAATTGTACTTATCATTGGTCTTGGTTTTTGATGAATATATCCGTACAATGATCAAGTGAAGATAATTGATGTAGACAAGCTTCTCCCATTATTGATCTCTACCGATAATAATGGCTTTTGACTCCGAAGAGACCTATGCCAATAACTGATGACTTATACCGCATAATATGGAAGTCAAAGGTTGCTTCCGCTTCAGAGCCGTTGGATTTGAATCGCCATACTATGCAGGTGTCATGGTTCATCGATGTAAGTGATGAGAAATTTGGAACAAGCATTGGGAAAATTGTGACTCGCCTTCGGTTGATATGCAATCGCAGAATCGACTTACGTTAACGTGTCTCAAGTTGGTATCGACGATGTTCTCATATTCTGAATAGAGTGTCGAGGTAGGTATAATGTCTTGGAACCTATACCACAACATTTTTTTGTTTGAAGATGACATGATTGTGACAGAAGCGTGATTTCAAGCTATTACTTCAGACTTCAAAACTGAACAAATCATCTCAGAAATTGCCCTAGGAAAAATAACAAATCTTATTCTAAGAAACTCTCACTGGATGAGGAAGTATATTAAGGTACCACAATTTTTCATGTCAAAGGATTTTTCCCAATCAAATTATTCAGTCAAATATTAAAGATAAAATTTGACTCTTTTGAAATTGCTAGGAAAATGTAAGCATAAAACTGTGAAAATCTTGTTTAGTTTTAGCCTAAGAAAAATACCAAATGTCACCCTGGACATATAAAAATTGGTAAGGGAGAATATTGAGGTGGGGAAAATTGAACGAAACAATTCTTTTCTCTTGACGATCACCCGAGTTCAAAATATTAACTCTCAAAATGAGTCACCTTGACAGTTGAAAATCGTGCGTGCAGGCGCAATAAATCATGCAAACTACATTTTATTTGACTCCTGAAAAATATGAAATGAAGTGCCATACATTTGAATTTTTACAAAGAAGTACATGAAGTTGGGAATAATTTAAAAAACTCAACCGTTTCTCTTGACAATCATCTGAGCTCGAGATATGGATTATCAAAGTAGGCCTTTCGCCAAGCAGAAATTGTGCGTGTGACAAAATTGAGCAAAATGAGTTTTTCTTAACTTCATGAAAAATATAAAACAAAGTGTTGTACATTTAGAATTTAGAAAATGAGCATACGAAGATGGGGAGAATTCAAAAAACCAAAATTTTCTTCTTGACGATCATCCGAATTTGAGATATTGAGTTCCAAAGTTGAGTACTTCAACAAGCACAACCTGCAACACGTTCTTTCCGCATCAATTGTTTTCTTTATCAAATTCATTTTTCTTTGTGCCGATATGCATCGCTAATGCATTTGAATGCGCGATATTTTTTCTAAATATGTCTCACCAATGCGTGATGAAAATGATTTATATTTTAAATTAAATTCTCTCGATTTTAATGACTTCACACAAGGTTAATTTTGATATACTTTTATTAAATTCTCTTGTGAAGTTTATTCACCAAAAGCCTCTGCGTGAATACTATCTGGTTTCAACTTTGCATGAAATTTGGACTCTTTACCAACAACGTTGGCTCCTTGACTTGCTAACAGTGTAGCAAATTGTTGTTTGCCTAAAATCTTTGACATGGAAATTCAAAACTGTAGCATTGAAAGCCCTTTTTTATTCTTACCAGCAACATTGGATTTTCTTCTTTGCAAATTATTTCAACATGGATGATATTCCTCTTGCACGCATTGTACTTTGGCTCCATCAACTCGCTCTTCTCCTCCAACATTGGTTTCTTGTTTTCTTTTGCAAAAGAAAACAAACAAAAAACAAATTTTAATGGAGTGTTTCTTTTTTCCCCCATGTGGACTCTTGGCTGAGCTTTTGACCAATGAAAACATGAGCTGCTTCCTCTTGAAAATGCATTGAACCTTGCTACAAAAATGCACGGGCTATGTTCTTCTTAGGCATGGAAACCGTTGTTTGTTTTGGTAAATGTGTGAAATTTGTAAAAGAAATGCGTTGAAAATTCAAATTTTCTTGTCTTCTTCCTCTCGCAATGTGTGGACTTGTATTTCTTAGGCATGCGCAGACTTTATGCTTTGACAAATCCTCCTTAGGCATTTGGATTTCCTCCCGCTTTTGCATGAATTGTTTTTATTTTTCTTTATTCAAAATTGTGTGGACAATTGTGAATTTGTATTTCTATTTATTTAGAAATTGGTGGAAAAAATATCACAAGTGGGAAATTAAAATAAATTTTTCAGAAAAGGGAAATCCGGTTTGGGAAGCCAATTTGGCATTCCCAAAGAATCGAAGCAAGCCTACTTCCCCGGCAATAAAATTAAAAAAATTGTCGAATGACTTTTAATAATTATTATATTAATAGTTATTTAATTAAAAACCCCAAATTTAATAAAAATTTGATTTTATCAAATAAAGGATAATAAATTAATTAAATATTAATTAATTAATTATTAATGCATTTTAAGACCTGGCGGGAGGAGTTCTCACCCGAAATGGATGAAATGAAGACCAGAATGATCACAAAAATGAGACGATCATGATGAGAGAGATAAATCATGCAAAGTAACACTTTTGAAAAATTTCAAAATTTCCATTTTTTTAATTAATTTTGCGCAGTCAAAATTAGCTAATAACAACTATCTCTTATTAGGTACAAGGACTTTATGAACGCAACAATGGACTCGAGATCAAAATATTGATGAACATGATCTCAAAACGATGGGGCAAAAAAACTGGGATGATATAAGAGAGGAGACCGAAAGATGGGGAAAAGAAACAAACCAAAATCCTAATTACCTATGTACATACGGGGGACAACCCGTTTTCAATTTTGATAGTGCTTGAGATATTGCCCATTGTAGGGCAAAGGCAAATGAGTTCCATCGGGATACACCAAGTAATAAGTGCTATCTCCACATAAATTTCTGATCTTGAATGGGCCTAGCCGCAGTGAATCAAAATTCCCATGCTTTCCTTTTGGTTCACATCTTTTGTCCCAGAAAAAGTAAGTCATTGATTTGAAATTGTGTCTCCCTAGTTTTCTGTCAAACAATTTCTTTACCCCGGATTGATGTTCCTTGATCCTATTTTCCACTTGACTTCTCTACTCTTTAAGCCTGTTTATGAGCATGATCCTTTTATCTAACGCATTGGCGAAGCATTCATCATCAATTGCCTGAGCTAGTCGTAATGTTTGGTAACTCAATGTGATGGGAATTTGAGCATTGGTTCCATACAAGAGTTGGAATGGAGACATCCTGATTGCTCTTTTGGGAGTTATGCGATCAGCCCACAATGCATCATATAACTTTTTGTGCCAATTTCTTTGATTTTCTTCACTAACTTTCTCACAATAGTAATTATGTTTTTGTTCATGGATTCTCGCTTTACCGTTTCCTTGAGGGTAGTAGTCTGAAAAATGAGATAAAGATATCACATACCCATAACAAAAACCTATAATCTCTGTAGAAGAAAAAATTGAGGCATTGCCCATTGCGATCTTGTGTGGAACTCCATAACAAACCAATATATTTTCTTTGATGAAGTCATAGATTACCACAAAAATGTTTATTTCACTAGTATAGCTTCTACCCACTTTGTGAAGTAGTCATTATAGTTAGCAGTGAGTATGACCAGCACTAAAATTAGGATTCAAAACCCCAATGAAATCTAAACCCCATTGTTGAAAGGGCTCTTTAATGACAACTAGATTCAAAGGAAAAGTTGCCAATTTTGGTCATCTAACAAATTCACGACAAGCTTTGTATTTTGCTACCCATTTCGAGCATCGGAAAACATAGTGGGCCAATAATAATGTGCTCGCAAAATTTTATGAGTTGTCACTGGGCCAAAGAAATGACCACCACAAGCATGATTATGAAAGGCTTTAAACAACCTAGGTTTTTGTTCCTTATCAACACATCTGAGGAACATGTCGTCAATTCCTTTCTTAAACAAAGTGTTGTCCCAAATGATGTACCTGGTAGCTCTTAATTTGATAGCTCTCTTTTCCTTAGTTGTCAGATTCTCAGGACATTCACCATATGTGAGAAATTAGGCTATATTAGAATACCATTCATCTATGGTACTAACGAAAACTACCAATGGTAAACCTTCTTGAACTGGTTCTTCTTCAGAGTCATCTTGTGGCTCATTCTTCCGCGATGAGTTGGTAGAGTCCTCTTCCATGAACTAACTTGGTAGGCTTGATATCCAAATCATACTCCTAAATCTTGGAGACCCAATTACCTCTTTTAGATCCTGGTTCTTTTTGTGTTAACATCAATTTAACTGCAGTGTCTGGTACTAAGACTTTGGTGTGAGAATTTAACACATAGTACCTGAAATGTTTCAAGGCTCTCACCACCACGTACGCATGCCTCTCAAGGGGAGTGTAATTGAGTTCATGTTTCTTGAATCCATAACTCATGAATACAATAGGGGATTTGATTCCCTCTCGATTGTGTTAGGTCAGGATGGCAGAGATTGTGTGCGGTGAAGCATAACAATAGATTATAAAATCCTTTTTAAAATCGGGACACACCAATGTAGGGGATTTTGCAATAGCACACTTGATTTTTTCAAATGCTTCTCTAGCTTCCTTCAAAAATTTGAAATATTATTTTCCTTTCATCATATCAGCGATCTCTTTGGTCAGCTCAGTGAAATCTGACACAAACCTTCTAAAAAATTTCACCTTCCCAAAGAATGAGTGAACTCCATGCTTACTCATGGGCAAGGAAAGATTTTTGATAGCTTGAACGCACTTAGGATCGATTTTAGTTCCTTCTTTAGAAAGAATATGACCTAGGGGTTTACCTTCCATAACTCGAACACAAACTTCTTTGGATTCAGGGAAATCATATGAAGTCTGCACCTTTGCAATATTTTCTCTAAATCTCTTAGGTGATCTCCTCATTTCTTTGAGAACACTGTCAAGTCATCTAGATATATCATGATGATCTTTTCTTTATAATTTGTGAATGCCCTATCCATGGCCCTTTGAAAAGTTATGCTAGCATTGATCAAACCAAAAGGAATCCTTCTATACGTGAATGTACCCCAAGGGGTGGTGAACGTAGTTTTATGTTGGTCTTCTCTAGCCACTTCAATTTGATCATAACCAGAGAAACCATCTAGCATAGATAACATTTCTGATCCAGCATTGCCTGCAAAATATGGTCCATGACCAACAATGGATAGTTATCCTTCAAGGAAGCTTGATTAAGATTTTGGAAATCCACACAAATCCTAATTTCCCCATTTTTTTGAATCGGTACAATATCAGTTATCCAAGTCAATTGTCAAATAGGAAACATTATCTCGCACATCTAACATCTTTTGAAATTCATGGAATATTGTGCCCGCTATCTTGGGATTATATTGTCTTTGCTTCTGCTTTAATGGAACTGCACTAGGCTTTAAGGGTATGGCATGCTCCATTTCCCTAGGTTGGAAAGACTTCAAGTCTTCATATGAGTAAGCCAAAATGTCAGAATATTTGGTAAGGAGGCTTATGAATTTCTTGCGCTCCTTAGGTGAGCAACACTTACCGATGTTGACTAGGAAAGGTTTATCCTTGGTACCGATGTTAACTTGCTCATAGTTAGCAGAATTCGTAGGTCCTGCCTGCTCTTTCTCTTTAATAAACCTGTCATGTTTATCAAAAAGTTCTTCAAGTGAAACCAATCCTTTTGGAATTTTATTTCCTTTGAGTTGAATGATGCCATCACCAGGATCTTCATTCTCAAATCCTTCTTGAATGGGTGAGGTCGTCGATTCACGAAATGTAGAATCACTTCCTTCAAAGTACAATTGTTTAAAATTACCCCTTTTTTCCAAGAAAGCAATAATTTTTGATCATCATTGAATACTTGCCAATTTTTTCGTATTGTCAGAACACTTGGCCTAAAAACCATTTAGATGGTGTATTTTTCTTTATCAAACTTTTAATGAGGAATCATTAATGAAGGTAAGATCGCTAAAGAATATGCTTTTTCATTCTTTTTGCGAGGGATGAATTTTATGGAAAAAGCATCGTAGAGACTTCTATCGTGTCCCACACTTTATTTCGTAGTGTCTTAAATGATCATTCTTTACTTGGAATTGATTTTTAACTTGTTTCACAATCAACTCCGCATCTCCAAAGACTTTCAAATTTTTGATCCCTTTCTCTTATGTAGCTTAAAGGCCAAGGATTAATGCCTTGTACTCTACAGTGTTGTTAGTATTTGAAAAATGGAGTTTGTAAGAAAAAGGAAATATTTTACCATTCAGAGATATGAGCACTACTCCCGAGTCGAGAACCTATTGAGCAAAAAATTCCATCAAACTCAATAGTCCATATCTCATTGGAATCTTGGCAAGTGACATCAGGGGTATGAATTTCTGCAGTCATCATATAATTACCCATACTTGAGCCTTGGAAAAGGATTTGTGTGTGAGGATGTTCAGTTTTAGTTACCATGAACTTTTCTTGAGTTTTTGGCATTGGCTTCTTCATTTCTCCATGGATAGGGATCATGGTGTGAGACTAGTCCATTTGAATCTTGCCACCCAAATATCTGTAAAATTTCCTACTCAATAACATACCATATGAAGCAGGAATGTCAACAACTAGATTGGTTACCTTAACTCACTTATGAGGAAATTGGGCTAAAACCAATTGAGTGTCTTTAATCTTCCCGATGAAAGGAACTTGTCTCATCTCCATTGAGTAACAGGATCTGAATTTTCTTGTACAAGTCAACCCAACAACATGTGCTATTTTTGCAGGCATCACATTATTCGAGGCTCCAGAATCTATAATGCAATTACTAAATTTGCATCCGTTGATCAGAAAGGACACAAAGAAAGGTTCAATATTTTCATTTGAAGGTGTAGTGGCCGCCACAATGTTTTGATGCATTGGGGGTTTCTTGACTCTTTCCTTTGAAGGAAGTTTTCTTGAATTTTGCCATGATTAAGTCATCTTCAATTTCTATGGCCAAGGATTAAGCAAGTTCCAAAGTAGCCACTCTATCCCTTCTCAGCTGATAGCACACTTTTGGTTGTTGTGCATTAATAAAGAAACAAAAATGTCCATCAAGGTTTGGACGAATCCCGGCAGGAAATTTGTTCACCATTTTTTTGAACTTAGCCATGGAATTCCTCATGGGTTATGTTGGCTCTTTCTTCACTTGAGATAGTTGGGAAAGAAGAGAATGTTCATCTTCTGCCATCTTGAATCAATCTTCAAACTTAGTTTTCATATCATTCCAATTTGTCATGCATTCATTTGGAAGATGATGAAACCAATCTATAAAGAACATCATGCAATGTTTTGACGAAGAGGCGAATATCAACATCTTCATATTCTACCAAAAAAATAACACATACAATAAGAAGGTAGAAATATGGTCATCTGGTGACGTCTTCCCATCTCCATCGAGCTTGGGAAGAATATTCCGTGATCCTCTTAGGAGGTCATGTCGAGCTGGTAAGGCCAATGGGCCTATGGCATTTCCCCATGGTACATTGACTGCCATTTTGGGAAAGGTGGTATGTAAAGGCAAAACAATGTGAGCAAGGACAAGTGCTTGACTGGTAGTGATTCCTTCCTTCCTTGCTCTTTCAGGACTTGATGCAAGGCTTGCAGATCTACAAGGTGTGTTCTTCTTTAGAGGAGATAACTTGAAACCAAACTTTCCTTTAAAGTCAAAAATGGGATCAGATTGACCTTTAGCTTTCTCTCCTCGCGTAAACCTATTTGCTGCCATTTTGAAATCTTTACTATGAAGGGATCACTAGCATGTTTTTATTGGCTCTAGCCTTTTCTCTTCACTCTCTTTCTTGAGCTATTTACGCTTGAATAACTCTAGCAACTCTCACGGCTTGCTCTTCTTTGTTATCTAATACTGATGTGGCGAGATGAAAATGATATTTGCTCGTGCACTTTTCCCGTAAAAGCTTGCCTTAGATCTAATGATATATCTTCTTGATCATTCGAAAAAGAAGATTTGGTTGCAAGATAGGTGGGTTACCTGTAATAGTCATACAAATTATTACCTTGGTGGAAGAGGGCCGAGTTGATGAAAAATGATCAACACGTCCGGAGGTCTTCTCGCCACAAGTGCGGGTACTCTTCTTATAAGGTCTTCAATGTAGATTTCTCTGTCAATGGCTCTATCAACAACCACAAATTACTGCAAACTTTCATGGTTTTCCCAAGCTACTATTCAAAGGTTAGCAGCAATGTCTCCTTGAAAATCTTCATCGAGCACAAGATTTGGTTGAAGAACTGGAGCTTGTGCAGAGGGGATAGTCATAAAGATTTAACCAAGCACTAGTTAATGATTCTAGAATCCCCAGTAGAGTCACCAAAAACTATTAGCATATGGATTTGCACACATGCAAATGACATGCAATAGTGAGGGAATGAATTCCCTCCTCAATGAAGGTGAGGTTGCCTTTATTGAAAACCAAAACTATATTTACACTTGTACATTCAAAATTGTATGTGGGGGGTGTTTTGGAACATCAATGGAAAGAAAAGTGAATGATGGAGATGGAATGGAATGAAGGAAAGGAATGGAAAGGAATGAATGGAAGGAACATGCAAGAGTTAGGTAAAAGCATAGCCTAATATTGCATGGAGAAGAACAAACAATAACTAACACAAATAAAATAGAGTTTGCATCAGCTAAACAAGAATGAGTAAAAGGGAACACACATGAGCAAGTAAATAAAAGATCTTGATCACTGTGGAACAGAAAAACAACTTAATAACGTTGATAATAAGATCAAAGACAATATTTGCATGAAGATTTAAACATCTAACATCTAATGAACATAAGAACATTAAATGTTACAAGTGACAATGAATGAGACACAAAGTTCTTATTTCATTAACTCCAAAATGTTTTCACAAAAGAATACAAAGTTTCTTCCTAAAACAAAGCATGCACACAAAAATATTTTCTCCTCCTCTCTCAAAGTCACCCTTTACAAATGAGCCCTCACTTCCTTTTATAAGCCAAAAGTTGGTTACAAAGTAGTTAGGTTTTACATGAACATTAAATAGGGAACTTAAGTGACTTTGAATTTTTCAACCAACTTTATTAAAAGCAACTAAAAATAGAAATCACTTAAGTTATCCAAAGTTTTCCAAAAGTGAGTTCAATAATAACACCATTTTAAAATACCACTTTATAAAAAAACAATGGGTACATGTGGACCCCACTTAAATGACTTGGACACACACATAAACATCCTATTCAACAATGTGCCACCTAGATCAAGACACCTAGGATCAGTTCCTTATCCATTGGGCCAAGAGTCCGCCTATCCCGGTCATATGGGAATGAACTCATTGACCATGCTCCGTAATCCTCCAGATGACAAGAGAGCCGAGCTTGAAACTTGAGCAATTCATCCACCCCTCCGTTTGAGCAACATCATGGTGTGAGCAAGTTTGTCTTCATTCGTATTCACATTCACAATTACACATAATTCTCCACATGCTCCGAATAGCCTTCCATGATGAATTATTCATTTGTCATGAGACTGTAGTCGTTACGCCACCTTGGCTTGTCAGAATCCAACTCTTGATCTTTCGCCATTGAGAAGATCTTCCAAGAGCCAAAATTATAATTCACTTCCTAGAGTTATGTCTTTTGTCTTTGTCACCATCCCGAAGTGTTGTCATTTTGATCTACTCACGATCGTCCAATTCGAGAACGCTCCAACTTTAAGACTGGTCGATGAAGTATTGTGCCCATTGTTAACTAAGAGCTGACAGGACACGCTTGAATGATGTGACCTTGCTTGATGATCCACACAATTGTACTTATCATTGGTATTGGTTTTTCGATGAATAGATCGCATACAACGATCAAGTGAAGATAATTGATGTAGACAAGCTTCTCCCATTATTGATCTCTGCCAATAACAATGGCTTTTGACTCCAAAGAGACCTATGCCAATAGCTACGACTTATATCGCATAATAAGGAAGTCAAAGGTTGCTTCCGCTTCAGAGCTATTGGAGTTGAATCGCCATACTATGCAGGTGTTGTGGTTCATCGATTCAAGTGATGAGAAATTTAGAACAAGCATTGGGAAAATTGTGACTCGCCTTCGGTTGATATGCAATCGTAGAATCGACTTACGTTGACATGTCTCAAGTTGGTATCGACGATGTTCTCATATTCTGAATAGAGCGTCGAGGTAGGTAGAATGTCTTGGAACCTATACCGCAACATCATTTTGTTTGAAGATGACATGATTGTGTCAGAAACGTGATTTCAGGCTATTACTTCCGGACTTTAAAACTGAACAAATCGCCTCAGAAACTGCCCTAGGAAAAATAACAAATCTTATTCTAAGAAACTCTCATTAGATGAGGAAGTATATTAAGGTATCACAAGTTTTAATGTCATAGGGATTTTTCCCAATAAAATTATTTAGTCAAATATTAAAGATAAAACTTGACTCTTCTGAAACTGCTAGGAAAATGCAAGTGTAAAACTATGAAAATCTCGTTTAGTTTTAGCCTAAGAAAAATACCAAACGTCACCCTAGACATATAAAACTTGGCAAGGAGCATATGAAGGTGGGAAAAATTTAACAAAATAATTATTTCTCTTGAAGATCACCTGAATTCAAAATATCAACTCTCAAAATGAGTCACCTTGATAGGTTGAAAACCGCGCGCACAACGAAATCATGCAAACTACATTTTATTTGACTCCGTGAAAAATATGAAATGAAGTGTTGTACATTTGAATTTTTACAAAAATTATATGAAGTTGGGAAGAATTCAACAAACCAAACCATTTCTCTTGATAATCATCTGGGCTTGAGATATGGATTATCAAAGTAGGCCTTCCGCCAAGCTGAAATTGTGCACGCGGCAAAATTGAGCAAACTGAGTTTTTCTTGACTCTGTGAAAAATATCAAACGAAGTGTTGTACATTTAGAATTTGGAAAATGAGTATAGGAAGATGGGGAGAATTCAACGAACCAAACTTTTCTTCCCAACAATCATCGAATTTGAGATATCGAGCTCCAAAGTTGATTACTTCAACAAACACAACCTGCGACACGTTCTTTCCGCATCTATCGTTTTCTTTATTAAATTCATTTTTCTTTGTGCCGATATGCATTGGTAATGCATTTGAATGCGTGATATTTTTTTCTGAATATTTCTCACCAATGCGTGATGAAAATGATTTATATTTTAAATTAAATTCTCTCGATTTTAATGACTTTGCACAGGGTTAATTTTGATATATTTTTATTAAATTCTCTCCGTGAAGTTTATTCACCAAAAGCCTCTCTCGTGAATATTTATGCGTCTGTTTCAACTTTGCACGAAACGTGGACTCTTTACTAACAACGTTGGCTCCTTGACTTGTTGGCAGCGTAGGAAATTGTTGTTTGCCTAAAATCTTTGACATGTAAATTCAAACTGCAAAGATTGAAAATCCTTTTTTATTCTTACTAAAGAACATTGGCTTTTCTTCTTTGAAAATTATTTCAACGTGGATGATATTCCTCTTGCACGCGTTGTACTTTGGCTCCATTGAACTCTGTTTTTCTCCTCCAACATTGGTTTCTTGTTTTTCGCAAAAAGAAAACAAACAAAAAACAAATTTTAATGGAGTGTTTCTTTTCCCCATGTGGACTCTTCATCGAGCTTTTGACCAATGAAAACACGATTTGCTTCCTCTTGAAAATGTGTTGAGCCTTGCTGCAAAAATGCATTGGCTACGTTCTTCCTAGGCATTGAAAATTGCTTTCAAAACATGCATGGAAAATGCTTTGTTTGTTTTGGTAAATGCATGAAATTTATAAAAAGAAATGCGTTGAAAATTCAACTTTTCTTGTCTTCTTCCTTCTCCGCAATGCATGGACCTATATTTCTTAGGCATGCACAGATTTTATGCTCTGACAAATCATCCTTAGGCATTTGGATTTCCTCCCTGCTTTTGTATGAATTGTTTTTATTTTTCTTTTATTTGCAAATTGTGTGGACAATCGTGAATGTGTATTTCTATTTATTTTATTTGGCATGTGGTTGGAATATTCACTTGCCTTTAGCTTTCAACGTGGCTATCTCCTTCTCCCAAAACAAATGCTTTGGATCGTTATCAACCTATTTCCCTTGTGCATGGATTATTTTGGTATGGAAATTGCTTTGCTTCTCTATGGCCACTTGAGTTATCCTCCTTCTCACGTTAGTTTTCTTCTTTGTTTTAACGTGAAAATTCTTATTTATCTTGAGTACCATGGTGATTTGTTGAGGGATGTGATAAAATATTACTCTGAGACGTTCCTTCAGAAGAAATAAGAAGAAATTGGAAAGCTTCACACGACTTCTTCCAACGCGTTTGACGAAAGGATTTTATGAGGATTTGGGAAACTTCCTCGCAACCATATCTTATTACTTCCCTATTTCCTAGGTAGTGGCATTAATTGCTAGGGGGAAGTGGGGAAATAAATTTCCAATTGCCAATGGAAATGGCAAGGTTGGCTGGCAATCCTCGTTTTATTTCCCCATGTGGGAAATTGTGAAATTTTTTTTTCCTGTTTGCCAATTATTGATTTGGCAATTGGTGGAAAAAATCCCACAAGTGGGATATTAAAATAAATTTGCAAGGAAAGGGGAAATCTGAGTTTGGGAATGCCAATTTGGCATTCCCTGCAATGGAAGAAGAAGCTTACTCGTGGCAATAAAATAAAAAAATTGTCGAATGACTTTTAATAATTATTATATTAATAGTTTATTTAATTAAAAACCCCAAATTTAATAAAAATTTGATTTTATCGATAATAAGTTAATTAAATATTAATTAATTAATTATTAATGCATTTTAAGATTTGGTGGAAGAAGTTCTTGCCGAAATGGATGAAACGAAGACCGGAACGATCACAAAAATGAGACGACCATGATGAGAGAGATAAATCACGCAAAGTAATACTTTTAAAAAATTCAAATTTTTCATTTTTTAATTAATTTTTTGCAGTCAAAATTAGTTGATAACACCAAGAAAATGTCAAACACTTGGTAAAGATGGATTTCAAA
The DNA here is from genome assembly GCA_018340775.1 of Taxus wallichiana var. yunnanensis. NCBI lineage: Eukaryota > Viridiplantae > Streptophyta > Pinopsida > Cupressales > Taxaceae > Taxus > Taxus wallichiana. Next base: position 593,959,436 of record CM031244.1, read on the forward strand.
AAATTAAAAGAATTTTCCCAACAAGAACCACTATCAAGAAAGAAAACAAAAAAAAGTGTAGAGAGAATATATGGTGAATTTGTTAATATGACTACGATTGTTAGAGCACATTTGTTGGTTACACTCTTAAATCATGTTGATATGAAGGAAACATTATAATTATTGGGTGTGGATTATGAACAGGAAAAGTCACAACATATGGAAGAATTTTTTTTGCGAATGTGTCTAAGGGAATAATTTCCTTGGGTACAAATACTAGGTCTTCTAATAAGAGTATTTCTCATAAAGAAATATTAACTTCAGTTGTAAGTGAAGATACGACAAAGAATTGTCATGTTATTGCCACTGCTAAGGTATTGGGTTTATCTAGAAAGACAGTTAGTAGGTATGCAAATAGGAGGACGACATTGGATAATTCTACTATGGAAGAAAATTGGGCACTAATGTGTAGAAATCCACATTCTAATAAAATTGAGGATAATATTATGAAGATAGTTTCTGATTTTTGGACTGAGAGGAATTGTCCTTCTCCAAATGTGAGGGATGTTTTAAAACACAAGATAGATTGCAATAACTATGATGAACATATAAAACATTGGCTTGAAATAACTCAACATGATATGTACATCAAGTTTATACCAGATGTTAAGATTAGACAATTAATGTTTGAGAATTTGAAGTCTTAGTATGTGAAATCTGATAAATTCCTTGAAACATGTTGTTACTAGTATCACGTTGAGTTTTATTATCACTATCAGGTACAAAAAAAAATATTACATATATTGAGGTGTGCTTTCATTTATAGGATTATTAGAAATTTGATTAAATTTTGTTTTATGAGATGTGATTTAATTTATGTATTTCAAAATCTATATTTTTTCAAGTGTATAGAAAGTTATGAGAAGCATCAAATGGTCCAGAAAATTCCCCCCTACACATGTGAGTGAATTCATTGCTTTATTCTTTGAAAAATATCTAATGATAATGTCACGGTCAGTATGGCTTGCATCAAAGGTGTTTGTGACAAGTGTGGGGACTTGAAATTATTTCTAGAAACAAATGAAGACTTGGACACAGTTTAAACGGTGACTTACAAGAGGTGATTAATAAATTTTAAAAATATATAATTATTTTAAAATTTGGATGTACATATTTTATTTTGATACCGCAAATGAATATATCAAGTTGTCCATTATGTATTGATTTTATAGCTTCAAATACATAAAATATTCAACACAACTTGGAAAGAATGTAACTGAGAGTTGGATTTGGTAGAAGAGGAAATCCTGTTTCTACATCCATGCAAAGTTTTCAAGTTTAATGTGTCCGTACATCAAACATTCTCACTATGCAAAGTGGCGGGATACACAATTCAAGACCTATAGAGACACATTACCTATTGGTTCCATATTGTTCGTGGTTGATTTTGCTGAGAATTACTCCTTTTATCATCAAAATGAGATTCAAACACAATATTATCATACTGACTAGGTTACCATCATGGTTCAAGTATTTTATAGGCATGCACAATTGAATTTAGATGGGGTTGAAAGTACATATGTGAAGCTAATGATCAAGGAGTATCACTTCTATATAAGTGATGACAAAGAACATTCCACCCACTTTGTGTAACATTGTTTTGGTTTGTTTTTTCAATATCTTCATCAACAAGGAATAAAAATAGATCAACATTATGTTTGGTCAGATGGTTTTGCATCACAATTAAAATCCTCTTTCCCTTTCTTTGCACTTAGTCACTACCATCGTCATCACAAAATACCTCATTTATGGAATTTTTTTAAAGTGGTCATGGGAAGTGAGAGAACACAAAGTGCGGGTGCATGCATCAAATGTTCTCTAAAAAAATAAAGATTTGATTATGAGGGAGATCGATTGATTTTTGCCCACACCATTGTTGAATGGTGTAGGAAACATTTTGCAGTTCAGGCTTTAACCTTACAGGATTCATCCCCACACAAAGTGTTTTGGGAGATAACAGGTACACGCCATTTAAAACATATGTATCTTGATGTGAAATTGATTACAAGTTACACATAAAAGTTTACGAACATACATACAAATTTAGTTTTCTTAATTTTTATTTATTTTTTTAAAATTATTGATTTTGTACATGATTAATTAGGTATTGATTGAAGGAAAAAGTATGGATGTGAAAGGATTCCTAATTCTAGGTCTTTGCACTCTGTGATGACTGTGGATAGTAATAACTAGACAATCAGATAAGATATTATTATTGTTTTTGTTATGAATGCATGACAAAATCATATTCAAAGTGCAATAGTAAAAAATGTGGGTATGTAGGTGAGTGGAAACAAGTTCCTTTAGTTGTGGATGACTCATATGGATTAAATCATGATGATAGTTTTAAATATGTGCCCTTGATTTCACTTGATTATGACCACATATCTGGACTTGTTAAACAAGGTATTTTTTTGTTTAAAAGGATTTTATTTGATCATTGAATTAATATATATAATTTATTATATGGATCATTGAATATTTCTTTGCATTTAATTCTAACACAAAAACTTGTTTATACAATGATTTTTTTGTAGGTGATGTATTTGCAATCATTGCAGAAGAAGACAATATTGAGAAAGTGGAGTACTACTTATTGCGTTGCATAGAAGAGAGAACAAAGCTAACATGTGAAATAACAAGTGAGGAGACAACATTTTATATTGGCTCGGTTGTAGTGTAGGGAACATATTTACGGCAAGTGAAATCCCTCCAAAGTGGGATTCACTTTGTTGATTATGAACCAGACAAGAAGGTGTATCATTACACCCATCACATAGTTTCTACCGGGTTACAATTACATCAGGTGAAGAATGCACATGGTCCATGCAAATGGAGACTAGATGTAGAAGATCATGAAAAAATTTTACAGGTCATTAAACAATGAGCTGAGCCACTTGGTATTATATAGAAGGACCTATAATATTATATATTGATGTCTTCTAAATGGAATATTTTCTCTATTTTATTTGTCACTTTGGCATATATATTTGAAAAATTTCTTTCTATGAATTAAAACTTATATCCTCCTCCTATATATGTTATGGATTAAAATTTCTTGCTATGAATTTAAGCTTATACTATGGGGTTATGATTATGTATGTATGTGATGATTCTTATTTTCTTGCACATTATATGAATGAAGGAACTTGTGTCTCTCCCACTTCTCTTGAATGAAAAATTAGTTAAGTTTATTACTACACTTCCACTCCTATTACACATGATTCTACATATGTTTCTATTCTTCCTCTAAAATGAAAATATAAAGGTCCATTGATTATAACATGTATATGGGATCAAACTCATTAGCATCTGACCACTTTCTCCAACATGCTCCTTGCATATTAGTCTCTTGTAGGATTATACCCTATGCTATCTAGGCTCAAAACTTCTCTTCTCTCTAAGATCAAATTAGTTGAGGTATACAACACACAAATAAATTTTCCCTTCTTAATTGGATTTTAAAACATCTCAAGATACCTTTTATGAATGAATATATATTGATTGAAAATGAATGATGGTGACAAAATTATAAAGCACTTTGATGCCTTCAACACTTCTATGTTATTTTTCATACTCTTGGGATTATATAGTGGTGGTAATCACTTATAGTAATGTAAGCTAAAAATGGATGAGATAGTTGTGGCCTTATTTTTATAATAAGTGATGCTATTTGAAAAGTATGGCCATAAAATGGTGTGTATGGAAAGTTGAGAAAGGTTAAGCTTTCCACAAGAATTGTGGACACAAAGGAATCATATAAGGTATACATAGTGTACTATACAATTATATAGTTTCCATTAGAGAAATTTCATTAATCAAGTGTAATTTCATTAATTCAAAATGCCCTACTATATGGATATATCTAGGGATGATCAATCCACCTATGATCCTTTTTTGTAAAGATATCATAATAGACTAGGAAAGGATTTGATTCAAGAGTTGGACCATATACCAAGGGAATTGATATATTTTCTTAGTATGAAAAATTGGTTAGATTGTAACCTCTTCTTATATATAATTGTATATTTAAATGGTGTGGGACTATAAGTAATTTGAAGTAATGGAGGAAATTTAGCTTTATTCCTATAAGAAATAAAAACACACTATTTTCAAGAGGATATAATGTTAGCTTTAGACCTAATTTGCAAATAATTAGTTAAGAACATATTTTGTGAATGTTACTAAATTTTTGGCGAAGTAAAATCCTATGAGCATGAACCTAAAAATAGGGAATCAAGATATTAAATAAGGATATTAAATATTATAAATTACTAGTATGTAACAATAGTGTATCTAAGTTTTTCATCCTTAAGATTCCTTAAATAAGGATTGATGTTTTCCTACCAGGAATAGTAGGCAGAATTAGGTTAGTGCTATAATTTTTGGATTAATTTTTAGGATTTATATTTTCCATTTTCTTCGATAAAAATAAGGAATTAAGTCTTTAGTGGATAGTTCTTTATAATTGCATGTAATTTTTGGAAATTAAAATATTTGGTAATGTGGTATATTTTCTCTAATTTACCCTTGTTTTATGTAATGAACTTCAATCCTTATTAGATGTTGGTTATTACGGATTTAAGCCTTAATACTTGGAATTAGATATTAATTTATGCTTATGATATATATGGTATGATAATGTTTAAATATTGAGCATTTGAGGTTTAGATCATATAGGAGAATCTAACTAGACTGTTAGATCTCAAATCCCAAGCACACATCACAAAAATTTCTCAAACCAATAATCAACAATCAAAGTAAGAAATAATATGATATCATTTATCTTACAACCATCTTAAAAACTCTAAATATTCTTCACACTTCTATCATTATTGCAAACTACACAAGTTCTTGTTAAATAAGTTTTTTCAAGTTTTTTTCATAAGACTTGTTCTAGGATGTTCGGAATATCCCTTCATTACTATGTGGGAGAAGAGATTAGATAAAAAAAATGGTGGGGGTATTTTGTTAATGAAAATACATAAGCTTCATGCAAAATATCTCAGACAAAATTAATATATTCATATTCTCTATACATGTTCTAATTATATTTTTAATTGAAAATGTACATCTAACTCTTATTAAAATATCTTACATCTACATCTACTACATTTTATGCTACACATTTTATTAAAGATCTTACATCTAATACACATTTTATGCTACATTACATATATCAAAATATAAAATTCATGTCTAATGAATATATATACATGTCTAAAATATCGTGTAAACACATAGATGAAAACAAGTACAACATGTATCATCAAGTCTTTGTCGTGTAGTAGGGTGAGTACTAGACCCCTCACTAGGCTCTACTACACCTGCATTTATAAAAAGAAATATGCACATCGAAACTATATATATATATATATATATATATATATATATATAACATACCATATATTAAAATTTATAAGAGAAATTCTACAACAATTTCTTGATTAATTGAATAAATCATATAACAGAGATGTAATTGATTACCTCAATATCTATCTCTAGGTGGATGTTGGGAGTATCTACACTATGTGTAGATCTCTATCTCATAGATCCCTATGAAACAAAATAAATTAAATGTAAGAAGTTGATAAACAAGTTTTTTGAATAAAGTTCATTAATTTCACACATTTCAATTTAGATTAAATATTAATTCTAAAACACAATAAAAATAGATATATCTCTACATGTATATACCTCTCATGGAATGTGTCTCCAAATATATGGGATCGCCACCTTTGACAACTGTTTGATGCTGACCCATGACCTCAACACCAACAAATAACTCGCCAAGTGAGCCAAGATGACTCAGGCCCTAAACATCAAGATCCATGTTGGGCTCATTCAAGAGTTGTGTATATGTCATATGGGGAAATGGTGTGGGTTGTTCACCAACATGTGCTAGAGTAGAAGCCTAAACACACAAGTAAATGTTCAATATTAATATTAATAAATTGTAAAGTAATGATGAAATAAAATAAATTTTAATTAAATTAAGGTTTAATTTTCACACACCGGAACATAAATGTGTTGAACATCGGCTATGAGGATCCTGAGAACAAGAGGTATGATTGTAGTAAAGCAACTATATTAGTACCTCTGTATAGAAGATACATTGCCACTCTACTCTATAAAATATAAAACCCCAATAGAGGAATGCTCAAGTGTTTTGCAATCACCTCATATGCATGCAACAAGTCGTTAGCCATGATGCATCCCGGTTGGACGTGTTCGAGTGGGATTTGTAACTTCCTCAAAGTCATCAGGGAAAATCAAATGTGCACGATCATATACCTCAAGACATACATGCATCACTTTGTTGCTACTAGCTCCTCCACTTCTAGTACCATGTATCTCAAGGTACTAATCCACATGGTTAGAAGAGATCAATTAGGTCTCGTAAGCAATGCTCGCAAGACCCTTTATAGCACCGTGATGGACACATAACAACATGGCATTGCAACATCATAAAATCCTAGTAAGAAAGGGCATGACCTCACAACATAAAAGAAATGATAACCAGATTGTACAAGCCAAGAACTCGGATGCTAATCAAACACCACAATCAATAATATGAAAGCAATTCACCGAATAACTTTACATAAACCTTTGCAAACAAATGAGCAGCAATATCATATATTATTATGGAACTCAATGAAATGCAATGAGAATGGGCCTTGCTTATATAGTAAAGGAATAAAAATATAAGAACGGTCAAGGTCGTAGATTAATCCATAAATCAAGGAAATAACTAGTCATCACCATAGATCAAGGAAAGAACTATACCTAACAATTAGATAATATCCCCTAATATTTAAATAAATAAAAATAAATATCCACACACATAACTAGGTGATGATAAATACAATAAAGGTAAATAAAGTACCTAGGTGAACATGAGCTAAGGTAAATACCTAATCTAACACCCCCTTCTAGTGAAGCTACCGGCCAAAATAGAAGTGGCATGTCCACAATATGAGTCCCGACAACTAGGCTCGATGAGGTACTCATACACAATATATCCATGAAGAAATTTTGAACCAAAAGAAGGAAAGAGTCTGCTAGAAGGAAAGATAAAAAGAATAAGAAGGAAGATCTTCTCCGAACACCCCCAAGAACAACTTCGAAACCCCAAGCATTCCATGCAACTCAAGGTAATGAGGTGATGCAAAAGGCTTCATAAAGATGTCGTAACATGTTCTTTGAGTCGAATGTACTCCAAGAAAAGAAATTCATCCTGAATGAGTGACGAATGAAGTGTATGTGTATCTCAATATTCTTGGTCCGTTAGTGCTCAACAAGGTTACGAGAAATGTGAATTACACTTTGGTTGTCACACCAAAGTACATCTGGTGAATCCTGTGAGAATCCAAACTCTGTCGATAATTTTTGGAGTCAAAGAATCACTGACTCATTGTAACTCACGCCTTTTACTCTACCTCTGAAGATGACAGTGTAATAACTTGTTGCTTTTTGCATGCCCAATCAACTGGAGAAGAACCAAGACAAAAACAATAGCCAGAAGTGGAAAGTATGTCATTAATAGAACCTACCCAATCTAAATTTGTATACCCAATCAAATTACTAGAACCCCTAGTGTAATGTAGGAAAAAGTGGGAAGTGACCTACAAATAGCGCAAATTTATTTTAGCATCATGTCGGTGATTACTATGAGGAGAATGTGAAAACCGAGATATAAGCCCTACCGCAAATGAAATATCGGGGTGAGTATGGGTCAAGTACATGAGACTCCAAACCAACTACCTATTTAATGTAGGATCACAAAGTGGTGTGGTACATGTGGACATAAGAGTAACCCCAGATTGAAAAGGAGATGGAATTGGCTTACAATCAGCCATATCAAAGCATTGAAGAAGATCATGGGTGTACTTTTGCTGACTCAAATGAATCCCTAAATCTGTCTGAGAAATCTACAATCCAAGGAAATAATGCAATAACCCAAGATCTATCATGTCAAACTATGTAGAAAGAGCCCTCTGAATAGTTTGAATGTGGGAAGAAGAGCTATTAGTAAGTAACAAATCATCAACATATAAGACAAATATCATAATATCCTCACCAACATGCTCAAGATACACCTTTGTATGATTGGAATGGAAATGAACAAAACCCAGTAGTTAGAAGAAAATAATCCATCTTCTCATACCGATCCTAAGGGGCTTGTTTGATACCGTAGAGAGACCTTCAGAGCCTACAAAAAAGAGAATAATCCTAAACAAATCCAGCCAGTTTCTCCATGTATATTTCCTCTTGTAAATCTCCATGTAAAAAGGAACACTACACATCCATCTCGGTATACGGACCACCCTTGTGATGCATTAATAACAAGTATAAGGCATACATAATCCATCTTGGAAATGGGTGTAAAAGTATCAGAGTAATCAATACCTTCAACTTGTGAAAAATATTTGCAACAAGACAAGACTTATACTTGTCAATGGATCCATCAATCGCACATTTTGTTTGGTATACCCACTTACACCAAACCATATTTCTTCCTTTAGGAAGAGATACCAAATCCCGAGTATGATTCTTCATCAAAGAAGAATACTTAGTTGTCATCTCATCATCCCACTCATGTATCCCATGATCCTTTTAAAAGGACTATGGTTCGAAAAAAATTCCTAATACAAAATTCTAAAACTTGTAGAATGTGCGTGATGATGCCTAGTGGGTGGAAGATCCTGTATGAAAGGTGTTGCCTTAGAAAATGTAGTACAAGCTCACTTAGGCATAATGACAACATCAGTGGGAATAGGATCCTCAATGGAATCTATAACCTCCTCATCAATCTCCTCAAAGAAAGGATCCTCAAGATGAGATGAAGAAGAATGAGACATGGAAGAAGATGAAGAATCATGAGGAGTGAAGCACTCATCAAACTGAACATGTGTTTGAAAAAGAATGTCATGAGTATTAAGATCTAAAAGTCAATAAGCTCTCATGTCCTCACAATATCGTATAAAGATCAAGGGTTTTCTCTTCTTATCCAAAGATTTCCTTTTCTTCTTTGGCACAAAGGCCCAAACATGGCTCCCAAAGACTTGAAAAAATGAGACATCTGGCTTAGTGTTGGACCAAGCTTCCTCTGAATTCAAATGCTTAAGTGCTCTATGTAGTGTGTGATTACGCATGTAGTTAACACAATTAACTACTCGCCCAAAGAGATAAGAGGTAAATCTCTAGAATGTATCATATAGTTAGCTATTTCCTTCAAATTTCTATTCTTCCATTATGCTAAGCTATTATGTTGTGGATTATGAGGAACATATTATTGCTGAATAATGCCTTGAGTTGCTAAAAATTTAGAAAACTCATTGTTGAAGTAATCCCCTATTATCAATACGAAGGTTCTTTATGTGACTAGAAGATTATTTCTCAACCAAAGCCTTGAAGACTTTGAAGTGTCAAAAACATCACTTTTGTACTTGAGAAAATAAACCCAAGTACCCTTGAGAAATTATCAATAAAGGTAAGTGCATACTTAGCTCCATTGAAAGAGGGGATAGGAAAAACCATCAAGTCACTATGCATAAGCTCAAGTGGTGAAGAAGATCTCTTAGAAAAATTATTAGGAAAAGGATCTTGGTGTTGTTTCCCTAATGCACAGCCATGAAAAACTCCTTCAAGACAAGAAACTCTAGGATGACCATCTACCATGCTATGAGTGCTCAACTCCTTTAAATATATATAATTGAGATGTCCAAATATTTCATCTTGAATCTGCATGAGAAACCAATCATGTCCATATAGAGGAAGTTTCATCAAAACCCTCAAAGTTATATATCTAGAATTATGATCAACAATACCCGAGAAACAAATGAATGAGGATCCAAAAAGTTCATACTTCTGCCCCATGTGGCATACAAGTCACTATTTTTCCTTGATCACAATGTTAAATTTGATATACATTAAACAAATTTGTTGTGATGTTAGGAACATATAGTACATCTTAGATCTATGCAACCATCAAGATGTATATCACCTTTTACTTTAATAAAAAGAAAGGAATAATATCCAACCTCAATTTTGGAAGTAAAACTCAAACCTAGAGAAACAAAAGACTCCTTAGAAGAATTCATGTGATTAGAAACACCAAAATAAATAACCCAACTTTCTACAAGTGGTGTGGTGAGATCTCCCAACAACATTAAGTGCATTTCCATGTTGATTAGAAGGAGGTGGAGAGGAGATAGAAATTTCATGTTTCTTAACGCATCCTCTAAGGCTTGCATTCACTTATAACACCTATGTTCTTCATAACCAATACCCCCACAAAATTAGCATGAAAGGCTAGACTTATTCTTGGATTTAGAAGACTCCTTGGGTTTAGAGTTGTTTTCTTTGGGTTTAGGAGCACTTTGAGATGGAGAAGGGGTGGATTTGGTTTTACTTTTGGTTTTACCTTTCCCTTAGGATTATATGCAACTAACTCCTTTTGAGAGGCGAAAGACTCAAGGTGAGGCAATTTAGATTCTTCCTAGTAATTCTTTCACAAAATGTTTCTAAGTCGGGAATTTTGAATGTGTCACTAAGCATCCATGCTAGATAAAAAGGTTGAAGCAAAAAATTGGAATGGTCCTCTCAACTTAGATAGAATCAAGTAAACAAACTCTTCATCTTTCTTATCTCTTCCACTCCCCTTCAATTATGTCAATAAATGCTTAAAATTGGTAAGATAGTCTATAATTGTTGGAAAATATTCGGGTTTAAGAGAGGTGAATTTCAAGTTTACATGACTCTCATATGATCTAACTTACCAAATAAATTTTCCAATTTCTCCCATATTTTGAAAGGAGAGTCACATTTTTCCAAATGAAACAAAATATTGTCACTTACATAAGTTCCTATCAAACCCATACACTCATCAAATTTGCATTGGTACTAAAATTTCTCATATTCTCTAGTGAACATTGGTTGTTCTAAAGAAGTTAAAGCCCATAATCCTTTCTAATTAATTATTGTTTCCATTTTTGTTTTCCATATGTGGTAATAATTATGTGTTGTTAATGGCTTAACATGATCTAATGCAAAAGTAGACGTCATTCTAAAAAAATCACCAAAAGAAATGCAAGAACCAAACAATGCAACAAGAGCCCCCCAGATTTTGGCACTTTATAATGAGTGCATGTTACAATATGACACTTTATAATTATATTTTTATTCTCAAAATAAATATTTCCAAAGGAAAAAGAATGAAAAAACAATTACTTTTACAAAAAACGGAACTCAAATCCGAGTTGCCAATCAAAAGATACAAGCTTTACAAGTTTATGCTCTGTTATTTATTTTAGTTGCCACTAAAACAAAATAAAATGCTCTTGTCTTCACCACACAAATAAAATGAAAAGGGGCTGGATTTAAGCACCTACTAGTAGGAATCACAAGCTTTAAGCCCTCATATGACCAAGGGCTAAGGATTTAAGTGGATTATGGCCCGCGGACCCCTGCCAAAAAAGGAAAGAAATGTCTTTCAGAAGCAATTACACGGAAGGTGAGAATGTTGTAACATAGAAGAAAAAAACCTAGTTCAGATCTTGAAAACCATGAAAAAAAACTATAAATTTATTTTCAAGGTTTTTCTCTGATTGACACAGATTCCAAGACAAACCAGTTTGCATCTCTGCAACAACAAAATAACCCGAAAAATGACTGCCTCTAGAAATGGTTGAGTTTATAGTCGATCTTAGGGTTTTTCCACATTCTGAATCCAATGGAAGGATCTGTTTTGCATAAAAATGCACGCACTAACAAAATACAAACAAATCCCAAATATATGAATATATAAAAAAACTTATTTGCAAAATAAAACTTACAAATAGATGTCAATAGAAATCTCCTACTCTGATACCATAAAAGGAATGATAACCAGATCGTACCAAGCCAAGAACTCAGATGCTAATAAAACACCATGATCAATAAGATGAAAGAAATTCACCAGAATAACTTTACATAAACCTTTGCAAACAAATGAGAAGCAATATCATATATTATTATGGAACTCAATGAAATACAATGAGAATGGGCCTTACTTATATAGGCAAGGAATAACAATCTAAGAACTAGTCAAGGTCGTAGATCAAGCCATAAATCAAGGAAAGAACTAGTCAAGACCATAGATTTAGGAAAGAACTAGACATCAAGGATCTAGTCAATACCATAGATCAAGGAAATAACTATACCTAACAACTAGATAATATCCCCCTAATATCTAAATAAATAAAAATAAATATCCACACACAACTGGGTAAGGATAAATACAATAAAGGTAAATAAATTACCTAGATAAACATGAGCTAAGGTAAATACCTACTCTATGAGATGTCATGCATCAACAAATGAAGGAGCTCCTCTTGTCGATATGTAGTCCTATGGCTAATGTGGCCACGTCCCTACTTGTAATAACTAAGGATATCTAAATAGTTCACCTTTAGGTTTAGGTGAACCTCAACATGTAGCATCAATATGAAATATAATGGTAATTGGTCATTATTCAAAAATTGGCCTTGAGAGGCCACAAATCTAGGATAAATCAAGCATGCACAAAGGGGACATGAACATTTGCTTACATAATATGCCCTTTTTTTTACCTTGCATAACTACTCCAACATGACATCTTAACGAATTCCTTACCAGAAGTCGTAATATAACCTCATTATATCCTACATCGCTTGACACACTTGATTTTAATGAATCCATAAATTTGTTTAGTGACTCAGGCTCGAAAGGGTTGTATTTTTTCAAGTTTATTTCTATTTTTCGAAGATCAACCAATATGTTTTCACAATGGGTTTTATAGTTCCCAACTGTAGTTGTATCCTCAAGAATAGATTGAAATTTTGCTATCTCTAAATCGGCCATCTCAAACAAATTAGCAGGAGGAGAAGCCATGATTGTAAAAAGTGGAAGTAAAATTAAATTTAGAATACTTTTTTGAAAATGTAAACCCTAAATTGATAAAATTTCACATAAATTTAAATTTATTTTCAAAAAAATTAAAACATATACTTTTCCTACATGCTGAAACAAAATTCCTTAAAATATTGTGTATATTTATGTTAAAATATACTTTTCATTTTCATGATCTATGATACATGCAAACTCCTAAGTACAAACAATGATTAAGGCTATATTAGATATTTCCCTATGAAAACCACTAGAAAATATCATACATGAATTATAACAAGACTAATTTAACGTGCAATAATATCATATCTAATATAATAAGATTTTCCAAAAAGAAGGAATATATCTAACCTAGAAGGCCATAAACATACACAATAGTCCCCATTAAATCTAATTTTTTCCAAACACATGTACAATAAATCAATAGTTAAACAATATGTAAAATATAATAAAGACTAACACAACCCAAAAGGTTACAACAAAAATAGGTTCCTCGTCTAAAATATTATTAAATACATGTAATTCCCTTAGTTATATGTACTAATTTTGTCAAACCTTAGATCCAATTTCCAATAGGGATCATAAAAAGAGTGGGATCATTAATTTAGTATGTAATTCCTTAAGAATTTAGTGGTGAATATGAAAAAAGGAACTCTTTCTCTACTTGGCTATATGTTGTCTCATAATCAAGAAGAACGTGACATAAAAAAATGTGGCTCTCTCTTTTCCATCTTTATATTCTTATGATTTTATGTAAACAAGAAAAAATGTCTCATAAAAAATTAGAGGATGGTCAGAGTTTGGTGGTGTGATATTGAGAAGAGACAAGAGAAAACTATTTACAAACTCAAAGGAATTTTGGAAATCTTGTGTCTAAATGACACCACTCTACTTTTTTTGAAGGTTTTTTATGGATGGAATGCATTAGTGAGGTTAGGTATGAACCTTTTAATAACTCCAATATTACCAAGAAATGATCTGATGTGATACTAATCCTTCATGGGAAAACATCTCAAGAATAACATGATTTTTTGTAGGATCGACATCAATTATTAATGAGGAAATGGTATATAAAAGTATATGTATGCCTATTATTTTGAATACACATTCTTCTTGATTCATAATGATGCAATATTTGATATGAGACTTTAGGGTGATCAACCCTCTTCCTATATTTTTCTAAAATATCATTCACATATGAATCAACTATTTTTTAGATGAGATTATAAAAAAATTAGTTAATGGAACTACAAAAGGTAACTCCAAAAAAAATTGAAGGGCGTGATGGCATAAGAGAGTATTATCCAAGATATTGGAAAGGAGATTTTACTTTTGTCTTCCTTAAATATGTGAATTTTATTATATCCCAAGAATTTTATTATATGTGAATTAAATATCTTCAATATATTGGCTGGTCTTCAATATAGTGCCTAGATGGTAATTTTATCCTCATAATGAATGGTCCATAGGTCATAAGGGAAGATAGGATCATTGGGATCTTAGGAAGGTCTTTGTTAAACTTCTAAAACTCACATCATGTAAATGAAAATGAATTCTTCCAGTTGCAAGCAAATTTGATACAGTTGTAAGCAAGAACCAATTTGCCACGGAACTTGGGATCTAAACATTTGAATATTGACTCTGTTAATATTATATTAACATTTAATGCCATATAGTTGTGGTTGTAGTATCATTAATCCCCAATTTGAATATGGTGAGGCACAAAACATTGTTTGACTAGAATGAGACTGGGATGGTGTTGTGTCAGAAAAAAATGCATCCCCACAAGTCCTCTCCATCTCGGGGTTTGCTTTTCTCAACGAATGAGTTGATTTTCAAGTAAACAATGACCAATGTTCCCTTTAACAAATTTTTTTCATATTAATTCAGTCCACTAGAACCCTTAAAATAGATAAAATTATGCTCAAATTTCTTTTTCAAGGGGCAAAATTGGCTTTTGGGCATTTTATTTAGAATGGGAATCTACCCATTAAATATAAGACAATGTAAAAATGCTCAATCAATTTTATAACTTTATACAAACCATGAGAATGGGTACCCATTCTAAACACAATAAATACGAAAAATAGTGAACATTACAGGTGTCTAAATAGGTATGAGATTAAATTCTACTATTTTTTTCATTATTCAAATATCTATTTAAAACATTTAAATGGGTCCAATCAATTCAAATATCTTTTAAAACATTTATGATAGACTTAGGATATTAAAGCATTTAAGCATTAAAAGGTGGTGATTTATTATTGTAGGATAATACGTAAATAGTACAATGTATTTTCTCATTATTTTAAAAACATCTTTAAAGTTTCATGATTTCATTATTAAAACATATTTTCTGTAAATGTGGACATTTTTAAAACATTACATGTGTCTAAATAGGTATGACAATAAATTCTACTATATATTTTTCATTATTCACATTTCTATTTAAAATCAATTCAAATATCTAAGCATATTAAAATATTTAAGCATTAAAGGGTGGTGATTTGTTAATGTATTATACATTCAAATTTTGAATGTATGTACAAAAATAGTACTATGTATTTTTCATTATTTTAATACCTCTTTAAAACATTTAAATGTTTCTAAACATTGGGATAATAGCATATTAAAGCATTTAAATATGTACCCTTTCGTGGTTAAGTATTTACGATAGACTTAGGATATTAAAGGCATTTAAGCATTACAGGGTGGTGATTTATCATGGTAGGATAGATTCAAATTTTGAGACTTGGGATATTAGGATATTAAAGGCATTTAATCATTAAAGGGTGGTGATTTATTATGGTAGGATATTTTTAATTTTTAATTTTCGGCATTTTTTTAGAGGCGATTTTTCTTGGTCAAATACTTTATAAAAATATTGAATTTTAATGGTTCGAGTTTTTATTTTTTGCTCTCTTACAACCAAGTTTTTATTTTTTTCTCTCTTACGACCGGGTTTTTTTCATTCAGATATTTTGTAGGAGAAATATGAAGTTATGCAAAAGGATTTGGGTTGATTGGATACAAAGATTGTTGAAAAAGAAACTTGTTGCAGAGCTTATAAAAAAGACAAAAATATAAAAGTGGTACTGAGTCTATGTAATCATTTTGTCACGCCATAAATAGGTACGCATTTTATACCTTAAGACATTAAGAAAAGAATGAAACAATTTTGATTTGTATATTTAGTATCTGTTACATTTAGGAATGTAAACAAATTGATTTTTTTGTTTGTTTGCTATTAAATTTATGCATGGAAAAGAATCGATCGACAAGAAAGACTAGGCACAATATCTAAGGTGGTCCCATCATAGAGCACATATGACTCTAAAAGAATTTCCTTTAAAAAAATCTTCATTTCTTATAAAAGGGCAATTATAATCAATTTTTCCTATCACAAAAAGCCTCCTATGAAGCCATAATTGCTTTAGTGCTTCTAGAGATTTCTAGTTTTCCCACCTAAAGATGTGGAAATACATTGTTTGGAAAATAGAGAAGATAGGCTTAGTCTTGATTAATCTTCGAAGAAGAGAAACTTGAACATTTTGAGTTTTCAATGGTCCACTATCATCTCCTGCATCTTCAATATCGAATAACATCCTCAAAAAATCCTCATTGGGGCTGTCAAGTCGAATATTTTATTCAAATCTTCAGATGAGACCTCCTTCGAGACTAGTTGCCCCAATCACCCTCGCCATTTGCAAGAACAATGAACTTGACAAAAGCTTCCCGCACTTAAGTATGAAGAAATTATGCACATTTGCAAAGGAAGTGGGTCGAATTTATAGTAAAATTGAAGTAGGCAAGATGGGTTAAACAAAATCATGGCAATTAAATCACTAATGATTTCCGATTGCATCCACATGGACTAGGTAAAGATGAAAATAATGTACATCATTTGAAGAGAAAGATAATTAAGTCTGAAATTGTGTTACGCATGAAGGATTTCTCAAATTGAAAGGATTTGATAATCATTATGCATAATTCAAAGCTAATCCCTGAAAGGAAAGATTGATAGATGTCACATCTAAAAATTTGGGGATGTTCAAAATGTTTCTAAGAAAAGTCTCTTGACTTAGCTGAAAAAGAAATAATTAAAAAATGATAAAAAATGGTAACATGACATCCTAGTCATTCTAGGAGAGTGAAAAATACAAATCATTTGTAATTCCTCCACATGGCATCACGAAATTAGAGTATTTTCAAAGGAATGATAGTAGATCAGATTGTGTGCTAAAAAGAGGAATATTATTTTGAAAATTCACATTTTGGGGGAAAAAGGAAAAGGTAAGAGAGAAAGAGAGTTGTATATATATGAGAGGAATGTTCTCGTATCGGGGGTTAATTTTTTCAAACTTCTTAGAGAAAATAGAGCAAAACCGATTGTACTCTTCTTGAAGAACCTGAATCAAACTGAGAGACCTGTGAGTTATTTTATTTTGTCCAAACCTTCTATGTCCAAGATGATTACAAGTGTACATTCATTGGAAAGAATTGAGGCCATAGGCTTTATGGCCCCTTGTTGAGAAATTTGAATTTCTTGAAATTAACTATGTGTTTTCTCTTGAGCAATGTTGTCTTTGTTCCTAAGGTAAAATACTTTGAATCAACTACTTGCAATCCCTGTTGAAATCTTATGTTGATAGTTTCTTTGAAATATATTAGATCTTGTCTTAATCAGTGGCATTTTAGAAACTATAATTGCACTGTAGAAAGATATTTCCTTTTGTGGCATGATAAACAATTTTAAATTCATATTGTCTCTGCTTGGTTGAGAAGATCTTAGTAAGCTTTTGAGTGTATCTTGAGCATAGTTGAGAAGGAACTGTTAATGTTTTATTGAGATTTTAGCACAAGATTTTTTGTTTGAATTCTCAAAAATTGTGTGAAATATTTTACTCTTGGCTTCCATGAGTGCATACCTTCTAGTTAAAGGGTTGCTACTACTTGTGCGATGTGTTCCTCTTGCCTTAGGAAATTTCCAAACATTTGTAAAGTTTTCTTGAGAAACTTGTATAATCAAATTTATCATGCTTTAATCTCCCATTCATACACAAAAATTACAACCTATAACTATTAAATCCTTCTGAATTACCCATGTTTTCCCTACCTATAAACATTTTCCAAGGGAATTTTCCATTTCTACCCTCCCTTTCCATAAATATGCAGAAGAAAGCTAAAATTTAAATTGTCTAGAGTAATCGAGTCCTATTTTGAAATACATCTGCATTATTTAGTGTGACAACTCATGAGAGTTAAATGATGCTTGCATTGACCATGTCTATTTAGGAATATCCTTCATATTTCCAATAAAAATATTAGAGACTGTAATTTCATCCACCGTTCTCACAATTACAGGTTACAAAATGGGTCCTCTCACCCTAGTAAAAGGAAGAACCTAAAGTAGGATGGAAGGTCATCCCTTCATGAGTGCAATCCAATCTCTCCCAAATCA
Source organism: Taxus wallichiana var. yunnanensis (assembly GCA_018340775.1). Taxonomy (NCBI): domain Eukaryota; kingdom Viridiplantae; phylum Streptophyta; class Pinopsida; order Cupressales; family Taxaceae; genus Taxus; species Taxus wallichiana. Next base: position 593,977,863 of record CM031244.1, read on the forward strand.
AGTCTCAAAGAGTCATTAGACATGTCCTGGATACAAATGACTAAATATTTAGTTTATCTTTCTCTAAGCATCCAACTCAGTTTGTCAATGTTTCTTGACTCTCAAGGTGGTGCAGGGTGGATACCAACACTAGTTGGACTATCCTGAAAATCCAAGTGATGCACTACATACCCTTGAGAGGGATCAAGTTTTATGTATTTATCATCATACAATATATTTATATGATTGTAAACATTTTAAGAATGGGTTGTGAGAATATCTACTAGTGGAAAACATACCTACATTATATGCTAAAACAATTGAGGTATATATTCGGTTGAACCCATAAATACAAGACCAAAATGTTTGTTTGACTGAGAGTTGGAATACACCCATTTTAAAAATTATAATTCAAATAATATAATTTGAACTTCATACAGACCACTACGTCTCTCAAAGGTGATATTATTGGCAGTGTATTATAAATACAAATAACCTAAAACATGGCTATGAAAAATGTTAAAAATCTATTTTTGTTTCTAACCATGACAGAGCGAGACCACCATGAAAATATATTGTTGACCACCATTTTTCCATTAATTGAAGGTAATTTTTGTAAAAACACCTCTTCGATCGATCATATACAGAAATTGGAGATATTAACGCATGCAAATGACATGCAACAAGTGTGGGAACGAAGTCCCTCCTCAATGAAGGTGACGTTGCCTTTATTGAAAACCAAAACAGTATTTACATCTGTACATTCAAAATTGTATGTGGGGGGTGTTTTGGAACATCAATGGAAGAAAAGTGAATGAAGGAAATGGAATAGAAAGAAGGAAAGGAGTGGAATGGAATGAACTGAAAGAACATGCAAGAGTTAGGTAAAAACAGAGCCTAATATTGCATGAAGAGGAAAGATGAATAACCAACACAAATAAAACGGAGTTTGAGTTAGTTAAACAAGAACATGTAAAAGGGAACACATATGAGCAAGTAGACAATCAGAGCTTGATCACTGTGAACTAGAACAACTGATTACTAATGTTGACAATAAGATCAAAGATAATATTTGCATGCAAGATTTAAACACCTAACATCTAATGAACATAAGAACACCAAATGTTACCAGAGACAATGAATGAGACACAAAGTTCTTATTCCATTAACTCCAAAATGTTTTTCACAAAAGAACACAAAGTTTCTTCTTGAAACAAAGCTTGCACAAAAGTATTCTCTTCTCCTCTCTCAAAGTCACCCTTTACAAATGAGCCCCTCACTTCCTTTTATAACCCAAAAGTTGGTTACAAAGTAGTTAGGGTTTTAAATGCACATTAAATAGGGCACTTAAGTGACTTTGACTTTTTCAACCAACTTTTAAAAAGTGACTAAAAATAGAAACCACTTAAGTTAAAAGGTCATTTAAGGAAAAATACATAAATAAAAGAAATGGGTACATGTGGACCCCACTTAAATGACTTGTATGCACACGTAGACATCCTAGTCAACAATGTGCCACCTAGATCAAGACACCTAGGATCAGTGCCTTATCCATTGGGCCAAGAGTCCGCCTATCCCGATCATACGGGAATGAACTCATTGACTGTGCTCTGCAATCCACCAAATGACAAGAGTGTTGAGCTTGAAACTTGAGCAATTCATCCACCCCTCTATCTGAGCAATATCCTGGTGTGAGAAAATTTGTCTTCATTCGTATTCACATTCACAATTCTCCACATGCTCGAGTACCTTTCCATGGTGAATTATTCATTTGTCACGAGACCGTAGTCGTTACGCCACCTTGGTTTATCAGAATCCAACTTCTGGTCTTTCGCCATTGAGAAGATCTCCAAGAGCCAAAATTGCAATTCACTGCCTGGAGTTATGTCCTTTGTCTTTGTCACCATCCCAAAGTGTTGATCTCTCGAGAAGAATTTGTGAGACTTCAGAGTCTTGGAAATCCATCTCCTTTGCCCCATTGTGAACGAGTGGTGTTGAGGAATCATCGAAGTGATTTATGAATTGTTGACACACACACTTTAGCGTAGTATTTGGTCTTTTTGGAGTGATGGATTCTAACATTTACGCAATCACTTCCAAGTTTATCACTATTGGCTTGATGACCCTCTTTCAATTCTTCAGGATATCATGTAGCCAGGTGGGAACCTCTCCAAGTACCTCATTGTACATGGTTCTCGTGTTCGTTGGGAATTGATCTTCATCATTTGAAGGGGATCACCTTCGGGTGTTGCTGAAATTGGATCTTCTTGTTGTGAGAAAGATGTTGTCGCCATTTTCTCCATTTGTGGTGATTCTTCAAATGTAGGCGGGAAAGAACCGGATCATCAACTTTTGGTTGAGAAGTTGTGACTACTTCCACAAGTTGGGCTGGTATATTTTGAGGTACTTCATCAACGAGTTCCACCTCTAGAAATTGTGTGATATAGATTACAGGTGCTTGTGCATGAACCAATGCTTTGAATTATAGTGTTGTGTTGTTGATTAGGCCTGAAGAATTAGGGCAATCATGCAAAGACGAATGATGACTGGAATGAGAAATTCTCGAGATGTGCTCCTTCTTCACTTAGGTGTTTAGACGACTCAACTCACGAATGAGCCCTCAATCGTATCGCTCCTAGCTTGATTGTGAGCTCATGCATTTTCAACTTGAATTCGGACTCCCATGGCGATCCATGCCCTTCGTGTCATCTTACCTTCTTTCCGAACCGAACTCCCTGAGTTCTTCTCTGGCTCAACTCACTTGAATACCGAGCTTAACCCAACATTTTTGAAAAGAATGGTTTTACCACAATGCTCACGGTTCTTCCTTATTATATAACACTTGTAGTAAGAATGTTTTGGCTTTGCCATAATAAGCACAATTGTACCTTCCAAATGATGAGAAAATGCCATTACCGATAAAGACCTAATGCTGCCATGATTATGACCCGTTAAAGATGCTCATATAATGGCAAAGCAAATTGTGCTTCATGAATATTCTGATATGAAATAGATCCACCTCTATGAGATTCCCTTCCATGAGTTACATCGTAAAACAAGTAAGGTCTCAATAGAGAATCTTTGTAATAAACTTCATCAGGTCTCCTGGTAACACTCTCACTGTCACTTAATTCATTTTGATAAAAATATCTTGAAGGAAAATCCCGAATTTGAGGATGCATTCGATTCTGAGCGGATAACAACATAGTTGGATGACCTGCTTGTTGGAAGCGCTCAAAAAGGCTTCTACTATACTGCAACATGCCTGTTGCCCGGCTAATTACTATTGCCAGGGCGATTCTTTGTGGATCCCGACAAGAACACGCCTTGCAGCACCCAATGAAAGTGGAGGTAACACGCCAACTTCACTAGCTTGTAGCTTCATCTATAACCACCATATCAAACCCATGGGCTAGGCACTGGAATAACTTCCGGCCACTACTAGAAAGAAACATAGTGAACACAATCTCTCACCTCATTTGTAAAACTTGCCTCAAGATTTGATCCAGCTTCTTCCATGGAAGTGACTTTCCAAAATGAAAAGGTGAGACAACTCAACTAGAACTTTATCTCGTTCTTCTACTACAGCTGCAAGATTTTGCAACAACTGATCACGACTGTGGTCGCGTGCAACCAGAACATCAGGATCAACACCAACGGTTCCTTGGGATCGCCCTGCGGCAGTTGTCGCACTTAGCTCTCTCTGGAGGCCACTGATTTTCTGAGATAAGTTTACTTCTCTACCCCGTAGCTGCTGCATATAGCCAATTACTTTCTCACGGCACTTTCCTAGGAGAATTTTAGTTCTACGCTCCACTGATACTACCTGTGCAACATGATTTTGAGAATCCACACCCACCCTCGCAACATCAAGGCGATAGACCTTCATTTCACCATCAATGAATCCACGATCCGAACACTGCTGTAGCTTGATTCATCATTGCATTGGCATTTGATGGAGCACAAACAAGCATTCGTGGTTTAGGGAAAAGTTTAGGAAGCATACGGAACAGTGTGCGATCCATACTCTGAAGAACATCATCGATTGATCCTGTGCCAATACTGTCAATACTGTTTGCATTATTATAGGATTGCCTGTAGCTTTCAGGAGCAAGTTTTTCTTAAGCTTGCACAATAGTGCTGATATTGAACAAGATGAATAACATTCAACATTCCCAGATAAAGATTTCTTTGTGTCTTGTGGACTGGTGGACCTTGCACCAAAGTGAAGGGCCAGGGTTCAGGTTCTGTCGTTTAGAAATTGAGACCTAACTCCATTGGATAATTTTAGTTCTAGCGCTTGAGAAGCGTGCAAGGTGACAACTCATTATCATTGGTGAGATGCAATCCAAATGCAAGTGCAACATTAGCATTGCATGCAAGCATTTCCTCATTATTGAAAATCCTATGAAGATGGTCGATAAAATTATTTGAAACATTCTCCTCCTTTGCATTCATGGAAAGAGGTTGTATTCCCATAGAGCTCTTCGAAAACTCGTCATTATGGTTCATTTGAGATTTTGGTCTTTTTTTTTTTTAAGATTTGCTGTAGCTTGGAGGAGCATCTTTTTAAGTAGTGCACCATAATAGTGCTGATTTGAACAAGATGAATAACATTCATTTGCTTGTGTGTGTCTTTCTTCTATTCACTAGTGGATTTTGAAGGGCCGGGGTTCTTGCCGTCTTTCTCTGTGCCATTTTAAAGCAACATCGTGTGAATATCAGTTCCTCACCGAATTGTAGGGCTTTTTGGACCATTTTTCATTCGATAAAATTTGTGTGAAAATTTTGTTGTTTTCTTCCTTCATTTGGAAAGTGCTCTACTAAAACTTTCTGCCAATGTGTAATTTTCACTTGGCTCGTGGCATGGAGTCTTTTGAATGGGTTTCTCCTTCAGCGTTTGAAACTCTATTCTTTCTTTTTCTTTGTTTCTTTTGTTTTAAAAACTTTTCCTTTCTTTTCCCTTTCTGAAAGTCTTTTTTGTGTGGAAACTTCTCCTTTGGCGTGGCTGCTTCTCCAAAAATGTATTGAGATCTTATCATCGCCTCCTCTTGAATCTTATTTTTTTTGCACCTCCTTTGTTTTAAACTCACAATTTTTTTTTCCTCTACGTCGACAAGCTTTGGGTGGTGTGTGGAAGGCTCCTTTTTTTAAATTATTTGTTTTAAAACTTTTCCTTTTCTCTTTTCCTGTAGGCGCATGAAAGTCTTTTTTTTTGTTTTGGAAACTTCTCCTCCTACCTTATGGCGTGGCTTCTTCCTCCAAAGTGTGGAAACCCTTAAAAGAAAAGAATTGTGTGTGAAATTCAACTTTAGATTTTGATAAAACCTTTTTGATGAATGCGTGGAGCTTGAAAACAAAACCAAAAACCTTCTTGTATTTCTTCTTCACAATGGCGTTAGTTTCTCTTGCATAAGGCTGACAAAATATTATGTCTTCTTGAAGAAAAAAGAAGCTTCTGATTTTTCCAACGGGTTTGATGGAGGAAGTTACGAGGATTAATTCAACTTCCTCTCATCCCGGGTAGTGGCTTAAGTGCCGGGGGAAATGGGAAAAGTAACGGGCAATTGCCAACGGGAATGGCAAAATGGGTTGGCAATCCCCGTCCAATTTCCCCATGTGGGAAATTGGGGAATTTTATGCCCGTTTGCCAATCCATGATTTGGCAATTGGCAGAGGAAAACCCACGTGCGGGAAATTTGAAGGAAATTGCCAGGAAAGTGGAAATCCGGGTTCGGGAAGCCAACCCGGTAGTTGGAAACAAAAGCTTACTTCCCCGGCACTAAAACTTGTCGAATGAACTTTAATTTATATTTATTTAATTAAATACTCCTTAAGTGATTTTTAAAAATTAATTTAATCAAACAAGGAGCAATTAATTAATTAAATATTAATTAATTATTTTAATGTATTTTAACGCGTTTTATAGCCTGGCGGGAAGAGTTCTCGCCCGAAAATCACGAAACGAAGACCGAAACGATCACAAAAATAAGACGATCGCAATGAGTCCAATGAACCACGCAAAGTAATACTTTTCAAAATTTTCTAATTTTTAATTTTTTAATTGTTTTTAACAATTTTGTGAAGTCAAAATTGGCTGATAACAATTGGCTCTGATTGGGGACAAGGACTTCATGGACGCAGCAACGGACCCAGACCAAAATAGTCATGAACATGATCACAGAATGATGGGGCACAAAAATGGGGCGACAAGAGAGGAGACCGAAAAACAGGAAACAAACAAACCAAAATCCTAATTACCTATGTACATACGGGGAACAACCCGTTTTCAATTCTGGTAATATTTGAGATATTGCCCACTGTAGGGCAAAGGAAAATGAGTTCCATCAGGATATGCCAAGTAGTAGGTACTATCTCCACAGAAGTGTCTTATTTTGAACGGTCCCAACCACAGTGAGTCAAACTTCCCATGCTTTCCCTTCGGCTCACGTCTTTTATCCCAGAGAAGAACTAAGTCATTGATTTGAAACTGTCTCTCTCTAGTTTTCCTGTCAAACAACTTCTTTACCTTGGATTGATGTTCCTCGATCCTGTTGGCCACTTGACTTCTTTGTTCCTCGAGCTTGCTTAGGAACATGACCCTTTTATCTAATGCATTGGTGAAGCATTCATCATCAATTGCCTGAGCTAATTTTAACGTTGGTAGCTCCAATGTGACGGGAATTTGAGCATCAGTTCCATACAGAAGTTGAAATGGAGACATCCCAATTGCCCTTTTGGGAGTTATGCGGTCAGCCCACAATGCATCGTATAACTTTTTGTGCCAAGTTCTTTGATTTTCTTCGACTAACTTGCGCACAATGGTAATGAGGTTTTTGTTGCTGGATTCAGCCTGACCGTTTCCCTGCGGGTAGTAATCTGATGAATGAGACAAAGATATCCCATATCCATAACAAAAACCTATCATCTCTGCAGAAGAAAAATTTGAGGCATTGTCAGTCACGATCTTGTGAGGAATTCCATAACGAACCAATATGTTTTCTTTGATGAAATCACAGATTACTGCAGTAGATGTTTGTTTCACCGGTATAGCTTCTACCCACTTAGTAAAGTAATCAGTGGCGGTGAGCACGTGGGTATGACCAGCGCTAGAATTAGGATTCAAGACCCCGATGAAATCTAAACCCCATTGTTGAAAGGGTTCTTCAATGACAACTGGCTTCAAAGGCAGTGCTGCCAACTTTGGTCTTCCAACAAATTGTTGACAGGCTTCACATTTGGTCACCCATTTCTGAGCATCAAAAAACATAGTGGGCTAGTAATAATGTGCTCTTAGAATTTTATGGGTTGTTCTTGGGCAGAAAAATGACCGCCGCAAGCATGATTGTGGAAGGCTTCCAACAACCTAGGTTGTTGTTCTTTATCAACACATCTGAGGAACATGCCGTCAATTCCTTTCTTGAACAACGTGTTATCCCAAATGACGTATCTAGCAGCTCTTAGTTTGATAGCTCGTTTCTCTTTAGCTGTAAGATTCTCTGGACACTCGCCGTATGTGAGGAAGTAGGCAATATCAGAATACCATTCATCCGTGGTACTGACAAAAACTACCATTGGTAAATTTTCTTCAACTAGTTCTTCTTCAGAGTTATCTCGTGGTTCATTCTCTGCAATGAGTTGGCAGAGTCCTCTCCCTCGAACCAACTTGGTAGGCTTGATGTCCAGATCATATTCTTGGATCTTGGAGACCCAATTACCTCTTTTAGATCCTGGTTCCTGTTGTGTCAACATTGATTTCACCGTGGTGTCGGAACTAAGACTTTGGTGTGAGAATTCAACACGTAATACCTAAAGTGTTTCAGGGCTCTTACCACCGCGTACGCATGTCTCTCAAGAGGAGTGTAATTAAGTTCATGTTTCTTGAATCCCGAACTCATGAATGCGATAGGAGATTCAATCCCCTCTTGATTGTGCTGAGTCAAAATGGCAGAGATTGTGTGTGGTGAAGCATAGCAATAAATTATAAAATCCTTCTTAAAATCGGGACACACCAATGTAGGAGCTTTTGCAATAGCACCCTTGATTTGCTCAAATGCCTCTCTACCTTCTTTTGACCATTTGAAAGATTCTTTTCCTTTCATCATATCAGCGATTTCTTTAGTCAGCTCGGCGAAATATGGCACGAACCTTCTCAAAAAGTTCACCTTTCCAAAGAAGGAGTGGACTCCAGGTTTACTTGTAGGCAAGGAAAGATTCTTTATAGCTTGAACGCGTTCAGGATCGATCTTAGTTCCTTCCTTAGAAACAATATGACCTAGGAGTTTACCTTCTGTAACTCCAAACATAGATTTTTTTGGATTCAGAGAAATCTTATGAAGTTTACACCTTTGCAAAATTTTCTCTAAATCTCTTAAGTGATCTTCTCGCTTCTTTGAGAACATTGTCAAGTCATCTAGGTATATCACAATGATCTTGTCTTTATAATCTGCAAATGCCATATCCATGGCCCTTTGAAAAGTTGCACTGTGCAGCATTGATCAAACCGAAGGGCATTCTTCTATATGCGAACGTACCCCAGGGGGTAGTGAATAGTTTTATGTTGATCTTCTCTAGCCACTTCAATCTGATTATAGCCAGAGAAACCATCTAGCATAGATAGCATTTCCGATCCGATTCTTGCCTGAGAATATGGTCCATGAGTGGCAGTGGGTAGTTATCCTTCAAGGAAGCCTGATTAAGATTGCGGAAATCCACGCAAATCCTAATTTCTCCATTTTTCTTGCGAACCGGTACAATATTAGCTATCCAGGTCGAATGTCGAATAGGAAAAACTATTCGTGCATCTAGCATCTTTTGAACTTCATGAAATATTGTCCCTGCAATCTTGGGATTATATTGTCTTTGCTTCTTCTGAATGGAACTACGCCAGGCTTCAAGGGTATGGCATGCTCCATTTCCCTGGGTTGGAAAGACTTCAAGTCTTCGTATGAATATGCCAAGACGTCAGAGTATTTGGTAAGGAGATTTATGAATTTCCTGCGCTCCTCAGGTGAGCAACATTTACCAATATTGATCAGGCGAGGTTTATCCTTGGTGCCGATATTAATTTGCTCATAGTCAGCAGAATTTGCAGGTCCTGCCTGCTCTTTCTCTTTAATAAACCTATCATGTTTGTCAAAAAGTTCTTCAAGTGAAACCAATCCTTTGGGAATTTTATTTCCTTTGAGTTGAATGATGCCATCACCAGGATCTTCGTTCTCAACTCCTTCCTGAATGGGTGAGGTAGTTGATTCGCGAAATGCCGAATCACTTCCTTCAAAGTACAACTGTTCAAAATTTTCTCTCTTTTCCAAGAAGGCAATAATTTGTTGATCATCATTAAATACTTGCCAATTTTCTGCATTGTCAGGAACACTTGGCCTAAAAACCATTTCAATGGTGTATTTGTCTTGATCAAATTTTGAATGAGGAATCATTAATGATGCTGAGACTGCTAGAGAATCCGCTTTGTCATTCTTTTCACGAGGGACAGATTTAATGGAAAAAGCGTCGAAAACTTCTATTGCGTCCCAAACTTTATTTCTGTAGTGTCTCAGACGATCGTTCTTTACTTGGAACTGATTTCTTACTTGTTTCACGATCAATTCCGCATCTCCGAAGACTTTCAGATTTTTGATCCCTTTCTCTTCTGCAACTTGGAGGCCAAGGATTAATGCCTCGTACTCTGCAGTGTTATTAGTATTTGAAAATTTGAGTTTATAGGAAAAAGGAAAAATTTTACCATTTGGAGATATGAGCACCACTCCTGCACCAGAGCCCGTTGAGCAACAACTTCCATCGAACTCAAGAGTCCAGATCTCATTGGAATCTTGGAAAATGATCTCAGGGGTATGAACTTCTGTAGTCATCATATAATTACCCATACTTGAGCCTTGGAAAAGGATCTGTGCGCGAGGATCTTCAGTTTTAGTTACCGTGAACTTTGCCTGAGCTTCGGCATAAGTTTCTTCATTTCTCCATTGATAGGAATCATGGCATGAGACCAGTCCATTTGAATCTCACCACCCAAATCCCTACAAAATTTCTGCTCAACAACATTCCATACGAGGCGGGAATATCAGCAACTAAAATAGTTACCTTAACTCGCTTTTGAGGGAATTGGGCTAAAACCATTTGGGCGTCCTTAATCTGCCCGATCAGAGGAACTTGCTTGGTTTCCATAGAGTAACATGATCCGAATGTTCTCGTACAAGTCAAACCAAGAGCATGTGCTACTTTTTCCGGCATCACATTATCGAGGCTCCAGAGTCTATAATGCAATTACTTAACTTGCATCCGTTGATCAGAAAAGACACAAAGAAAGGTTCGATCTTTTCATTTGAAGGTGTAGTGGCCGCCACAATATTTTGAGTTTTCCCATCTTTGGGAGTTTTTAGAATTCCTTTAGAGGAATGAACAGTAGAGTCACCTTTGATAAACTGGACCAACTTCTCGAGCTGATCCTTGTTGGACTTCAAGTACTCTGCCTGTGACATGGAAATTTTTGTTTTATTGATATGATCAATGATATCAAATTTAGGCAAGGTAATTACACTTGAAGTCTCAGATACGAGTTCTTTCGAACTTGATGATGGCACACTTTTGACCTTGGTCTCGGGCTTGATTGATACGGATGTGGAAGAAGAAGTTTTCTTCGTAATTGGTTTACTAACTGATTGATCTAACAAAGGCTCTCCTTTCTTTAAGATAGTCTTGACCTTTGAAACCTCAGTTTCTCTAGACTCTTTAGGAGCCTCCTTTATCTTGGATCCTTTGAGAGTTTCCTTGGAAACCTCTCTATCTCCCGCCTTGGTGGTATCTTGGTCCTTTTTCTGAGAGCGTGTGAAGACAGTGAAGGATTGACTATTCATATCTTCTATAATTTCTTCGTATCCGTCTTCCTCATCGGAACGGTACTCAAAGAAATGATTATTACTTTCTTCCTCAGGATCTTCAACTGCAGGTTCAGATGTCTCAGAATCAGGCTCTTCCTCATCAACTTCGACGACTTCAATCTCATCATCACTTTCTTCAATGACATCACATTTGGAATTAGTTGCGGGAGCTGCTTCAATAGCAAGCCTCGTTGGAGCACCTGCAATCCTGGCTTTGTTGGGAACGTATCCTTTTCGCGGGATATCTTTGTAAGGAGCAGGTTTACTACTTTGAGCAACTTGCTTCTTCAAAGCTAGCATATCATTAGCCAACTTAGTGAGTATAGTTTCTGAAACGTTGGGAGTTTCTTGACTCTTTCCTTTGAGGGAATTTTTCTTGAATTTTCCTGCCATGATTAAATCATCTTCAATTTCTATGGCCAAAGATTGAGCAAGTTCCAAAGTAGCCACCCTGGCCCTTCTTAGCTGATAGCACACTTCTGGTTGTTGTGCGTTAATAAAGAAACATTTTTGTCCATCAAGGTTGGGACGAATCCCGGTGGGAACTTTGTTTACCATCTTGTTGAATTTGGCCACGAAATTCCTCATGGGTTCTGTAGGCTCTTTCTTTGCCTGAGATAGTTGGGCAAGAAGAGCATGTTCATCTTCCGCTGTTTTGAATCGATTTTCAAACTTAGTTTTCATATCATCCCAACTTGTAATACATCCATTGGGTAGATGATGAAACCAATCTGCAGCAATATCATGCAATGTCTCGACGAAGAGACGAATAGCAACATCTTCATATTCTACTGACAAAACAGCACATGCAGTGAAGAAGGTAGAAATATGATCATCTGGTGACGTCTTCCCATCTCCGTCGAACTTGGGAAGAATCTTTCTTGATCCTCGTGGGAGTTCATGTCGAGCAGGTAAGGCCAATGGGCCTATGGCATTTCCCCATGGTACATTGGCTGCCATTGGAGAAAAGGTGGTATGCGAAGGTAAAACAATGTGAGCAAGGACAAGTGCTTGACTGGTAGTGATTCCTTCCTTGCTTGCTCTTTCAGGACTTGATGCAAGGCTTGCAGATCTACGAGGTGTGTTCTTCTTGGGAGGAGATAACTTGAAACCAAATTTTCCTTGAAAGTCAAAAGTGGGGTCAGATCGACCTTTAGCTTTTTCTCCTCGCGTAAACCTCTTTCCTTCCAGTTTGGAATATTTATGGTGAAGAGATCACTGGCGTGTTCGACCAGCTCTAGCCTTTTCTCTTTGCTCTCTTTCTTGAGCTATTTGCTGAATAACTCTAACAACTCTCGTGGCTTTCTCTTCTTCGTTATCTAGTACTGATGCGGCGAGATGAAAATGATGGTTACTTGTGCGCTTTTCCCAAATAGCTTGCCTCAAATCTGATGATATGTCTTCTTGAGTATTTGCAAAAACAAGATTTGGTTGCAAGATAGGTGGGTTACCTGTAATAGTCATACAACTTATTACCTGGGTGGAAGAGGACCGCGTCGGTGAACAACTATCAACACGTGCCCAAGAGGTCTTCTGGCCACAAGTGCGGGTGCTCTTCTTCTAAGGTCTTCGATGTAGATTTCTCTGTCAATGGCTCTATCAACAGCCACAAATTGCTGCAAGCTTTCACGGTTTTCCCAAGCTACTATTCGAAGGTTGGCAGCAATGTCTCCTTGGAAATCTTCGTCGGGCACAAGATTCGGTTGAAGAACTGGAGCTTGTGCAGAGGGGATAGTCATAAAGATTTAACCAAGCACTGGTTAACGATTTCTGAATCCCCAGTAGAGTCGCCAAAAACTGTTAGCATATGGATTTGCACGCATGCAAATGACATGCAACAGTGTGGGAATGAAGTCCCTCCTCAATGAAGGTGAGGCTGCCTTTATTGAAAACCAAAACTGTATTTACATCTGTACATTCAAAATTGTATGTGGGGGGTGTTTTGGAACATCAATGGAAGAAAAGTGAATGAAGGAAATGGAATAGAAAGAAGGAAAGGAGTGGAATGGAATGAACTGAAAGAACATGCAAGAGTTAGGTAAAAACAGAGCCTAATATTGCATGAAGAGGAAAGCTGAATAACCAACACAAATAAAACGGAGTTTGAGTTAGTTAAACAAGAACATGTAAAAGGGAACACATATGAGCAAGTAGACAATCAGAGCTTGATCACTGTGAACTAGAACAACTGATTACTAATGTTGACAATAAGATCAAAGATAATATTTGCATGCAAGATTTAAACACCTAACATCTAATGAACATAAGAACACCAAATGTTACCAGAGACAATGAATGAGACACAAAGTTCTTATTCCATTAACTCCAAAATGTTTTTCACAAAAGAACACAAAGTTTCTTCTTGAAACAAAGCTTGCACAAAAGTATTCTCTTCTCCTCTCTCAAAGTCACCCTTACAAATGAGCCCCTCACTTCCTTTTATAACCCAAAAGTTGGTTACGAAGTAGTTAGGGTTTTAAATGCACATTAAATAGGGCACTTAAGTGACTTTGAATTTTTCAACCAACTTTTAAAAAGTGACTAAAAATAGAAACCACTTAAGTTAAAAGGTCATTTAAGGAAAAATACATAAATAAAAGAAATGGGTACATGTGGACCCCACTTAAATGACTTGTATGCACACGTAGACATCCTAGTCAGCAATGTGCCACCTAGATCAAGACACCTAGGATCAGTGCCTTATCCATTGGGCCAAGAGTCCGCCTATCCCGATCGTATGGGAATGAACTCATTGGTGATGTGCTCGCTGATCCACCAAATGACAAGAGTGTTGAGCTTGAAACTTGAGCAATTCATCCACCCCTCTATCGAGCAATATCCTAGTGTGAGAAAATTTGTCTTCATTCGTATTCACATTCACAATTCTCCACATGCTCCGAGTACCTTTCCATGGTGAATTATTCATTTGTCACGAGACCGTAGTCGTTACGCCACCTTGGTTTATCAGAATCCAACTTCTGGTCTTTCGCCATTGAGAAGATCTCCAAGAGCCAAAATTGCAATTCACTGCCTGGAGTTATGTCCTTTGTCTTTGTCACCATCCCAAAGTGTTGATCTCTCGAGAAGAATTTGTGAGACTTCAGAGTCTTGGAAATCCATCTCCTTTGCCCCATTGTGAACGAGTGGTGTTGAAAAATCATCGAAGTGATTTATGAATTCGTTGACACACACCTTAGCGTAGTATTTGGTCTTTTTTGGAGTGATGGATTCTAACATTTACGCAATCGCTTCCAAGTTTATCACTATTGGCTTGATGACCCTCTTTCAATTCAGGATATCATGTAGCCAGGTGGGAACCTCTCCAAGTACCTCATTGTACATGGTTCTCGTGTTCGTTGGGAATTGATCTTCATCACGCTGAAGGGGATCACCTTCGGGTGTTGCTGAAATTGGATCTTCTTGTTGTGAGAAAGATGTTGTCGCCATTTTCTCCATTTGTGGTGATTCTTCAAATGTAGGCGGGGAAAGAACCGGATCATCAACTTTTGGTTGAGAAGTTGTGACTACTTCCACAAGTTGGGCTGGTATATTTTGAGGTACTTCATCAACGAGTTCCACCTCTAGAAATTGTGTGATATAGATTACAGGTGCTTGCGCATGAACCAATGCTTTGAATTATAGTGTTGTGTTGTTGATTAGGCCTGAAGAATTAGGGCAATCATGCAAAGACGAATGATGACTTGGAATGAGAAATTCTCGAGATGTGCTCCTTCTTCACTTAGGTGTTTAGACGACTCAACTCACGAATGAGCCCTCAATCGTATCGCTCCTAGCTTGATTGTGAGCTCATGCATTTTCAACTTGAATTCGGACTCCCATGGCGATCCATGCCCTTCGTGTCATCTTACCTTCTTTCCAGAACCAAACTCCCTGAGTTCTTCTCTGGCTCAACTCACTTGAATACCGAGCTTAACCCAACATTTTTGAAAAGAATGGTTTTACCACAATGCTCACGGTTCTTCCTTATTATATAACACTTGTAGTAAGAATGTTTTGGCTTTGCCATAATAAGCACAATTGTACCTTCCAAACGATGAGAAAATGCCATTACCAATAAAGACCTAATGCTGCCATGATTATGACCCGTTGAAGATGCTCATATAATTGCAAAGCAAATTGTGCTTCATGAATATTCTGATATGAAATAGATCCACCTCTATGAGATTCTCTTCCATGAGTTACATCGTAAAACAAGTAAGGTCTCAATAGAGAATCTTTGTAATAAACTTCATCAGGTCTCTGGTAACACTCTCACTGTCACTTAATTCATTTTGATAAAAATATCTTGAAGGAAAATCCGAATTTGAGGATGCATTCGATTCTGAGCGAGATAACAACATAGTTGGATGACCTGCTTGTTGGAAGCGCTAAAAAAGGCTTCTACTATACTGCAACATGCCTGCTGCCCGGCTAATTACTGTTGCAGGCAGTTGCTGTGGATCCCCGACAAGAACACACCTTGCAGCACCCAATGAAAGTGGAGGTAACACGCCTACTTCACTAGCTTGTAGCTTCATCTATAACCACCATATCAAACCCATGGGCTAGGCGCTGGAATAACTTCCGGCCACTACTAGAAACAGTAGTGAACACAATCTCAGCCTCATTTGTAAAACTTGCCTCAAGATTTGATCCAGCTTCTTCCATGGAAGTGACTTTCCAAAATGAAAAGGCGAGACAACTCAACTAGAACTTTATCTCGTTCTTCTACTACAGCTGCAAGATTTTGCAACAACTGATCACGACTGTGGTCGCGTGCAACCAGAACATCAAGATCAACACCAACGGTTCCTTGGGATCGCCCTGCGGCAGCTGTCGCACTTAGCTCTCTCTGGAGGCCACTGATTTTCTGAGATAAGTTTACTTCTCTACCCCGTAGCTGCTGCATATAGCCAATTACTTTCTCACGGCACTTTCCTAGGAGAATTTTAGTTCTACGCTCCACTGATACTGCCTATGCAGCATGATTTTGAGAATCCACACCCACCCTCGCAACATCAGGGTGATAGACCTTCATTTCACCATCAATGAATCCACGATCCAGAACACGCTGTAGCAATTCATCTGTTGCAGCATTTGATGGAGCGCAAACAAGCATTCGTGGTTTAGGGAAAAGTTTAGGAAACATACGGAACAGTGTGCGATCCATACTCGAAGAACATCATCGATTGATCCCGATGCCAATGGACCACATCATACTTTTGCATTTTTGGTAGGATTACCTGTAGCTTTTAAGGAGCAAGTTTTATAAGAGTGCACCATAATAAAGATGTGTTTTCTAATAAAGATTGAACAAGATGAATAACATTCAACATCACTCATGGGTGCATTATGTGATTGAAATTCTTCTTGTTGCTATTTGATTCAATTGGCCAAAGTGAAGGTGGAGTTCCGTGCAAGGTGACAACTCATTATCGTTAGTGAGTGCAATCCAAATGCATAGTGCATAGGGCTGGCTTGCATGCAAGTTCCCATAGTGATCGCTCATTATTGTTTGCATGCATAAGAAAAAATAGATGGTGTGAAAGCATTCAGTGTGCGAGCTCCCCATATTAATTCTAGAAGATTATGTGGAAAGGTATTCCCATAGAGCTCTGGGATTTAAAATTCGTCATTATGGTGTGCCAGGACTTTGGTTTTTTGAAGATTGTTCTTAGCTTTCAGGAGCAAGTTTCTTAAGAAGTGCACCATAATAGTGCTGATATTGAACAAGATGAATAACATTCAACATTCCTTTTGACGTGTGTGTCTTTCCTGTCCTTGGTGGACCTTGCACCAAAGTGAAGGGCAGGTTTCTGCTCTCTGAGACTCCAACTCGATTTTAACTTTGTTATATGCATAGCAGCCCACTGAATTGCAGCTAGTTGTGGACCATTGAAACTCCTATGAAGATGGTCGATAAAATTTGGTGTGAAACATTCAGGCATTGCTGGAGGCTGCTCCTCATCATTTGGAAAGTGCTCTGCCTTGGGATTTAAAATTGCTTTCTGCATTCTTCTTTTGTGATGCATGGAAAGCTTTTTCCTTTCTCCAACGTGTGGTCTTTTAATCTCCCCTGTGCGTGGAGATCTTCTTGAATGGGTTGTGCACCTCCTTGTTTTGAACTCACAATTCTTCTTTTTGCTCGAGCGCTGTGTGGATAGGATTTTTTTATTTGTTTTAAAACTTTTCCTTTCTTTCCTGAAACATGCATGAAAGTCTTTCTTTGTTTTTATGGTCTTCTCCTCCTGGACCTTAGGCATGGCTTTTCCTTTAGATGCGTGATGTTGTCTCCTTTATGCTCGGCGCCTCCTCTTACCTTTTTTAATAAAAAAATGTTCTTAATTATTTCTCGCCGCCACCTTTAGTCTTATGGTGGAGATATAGGTGTGTGGGTGGAAGACTGCATTTTCTTGTATTTACGTGGTATCTTCAATGCTGGGCGGCTGAAAACAAAGCTCCTTTTTATTAAAAACTATCCACATATATCGACGCCCTCAAAAAAAAAAAAAATGTTTGGACTGTATCCACCCTTAGGCACATGGGAAAACTTTTCTAGTTTCTTTGTGAAAAAAAAAGTGTCGAGAAAAAGAACTTTTCGCGTGATATGATTCTTCTCCTCCTTTCTTTTAAAGGCGTGGCTTCTTCCTTAAAACGTGGAAACCCTTCTCCCACAGCTGTGTGTGAAATTCAACTTTAGATTTTGATAAAACCTTTTTGATGAATGCGTGGAGCTTGAAAACAAAACCAAAAACCTTCTTGTATTTCTCTTCTACAATGGCGTTAGTTTCTCTTGCATAAGGCTGACAAAATATTATGTCTTCTTGAAGAAAAAAGAAGCTTCTGACTTTTTCCAACGGGTTTGATGGAGGAAGTTACGAGGATTAATTCAACTTCCTCTCATCCCGGGTAGTGGCTTAAGTGCCAGGGGAAATGGGAAAAGTAACGGCAATTGCCAACGGGAATGGCAAAATGGGTGGCAGGTGATCCCCCGCCCAATTTCCCCATGTGGGAAATTGGGGAATTTTATGCCCGTTTGCCAATCCATGATTTGGCAATTGGCGAGGAAAACCCACGTGCGGGAAATTTGAAGGAAATTGCCGGAAAGTGGAAATCGGGTTCGGGAAGCCAACCGGCGTGATTGAAACAAAAGCTTACTTCCCCGGCACTAAAACTTGTCGAATGAACTTTAATTTATATTTATTTAATTAAATACTCCTTAAGTGATTTTTTAAAAATTAATTTAATCAAACAAGGAGCAATTAATTAATTAAATATTAATTAATTATTTTAATGTATTTTAACGCGTTTTAAAGCCTGGCGGGAAGAGTTCTCGCCTGAAAATCACGAAACGAAGACCGAAACGATCACAAAAATAAGACGATCGCAATGAGTCCAATGAACCACGCAAAGTAACACTTTTCAAAATTTTCTAATTTCGATAACATATTCCTATATGATAACCAGAATTTTCTCATTTCATTATATGTTTCGTCTTGTGAAGCACAAGATTTGATGAAAATTTCTGATATAGTGTTTGATCCCTCCACTTTTTTTTTTTCTTCCTTTCTGCTTTGGGATCCTCTATTTCATTAGACCACTTCCTTGCATGTGAGCTATTTGATTGTTGATTGTTTATACTTTTACTTTTGGGTTCTCTCTTTTGTTGGACTGTTTTGGCTTGTGAAGCAAAAGTTATCAAGTAAATTTATGAGAAACACCAATCCGTTCACATGCATGAATTTATCTAACTCTTCTCTGTTGATTTATTATGAGATGAAGAATATCATATGGTTTTCTTTCCCTTGCATGGTGGAGAATTTCCCATTGTGAAACATTTTATTTTTATCTCTAATCTTATTCTATGATTTCTATATGAGAATGGGTATATTCCCATTGTATATGCCCACTCTCACATAGGAATCATAACATAATAATAGAGAAAAAATATTTCACAGTTTTAGAATGTAGTAAATTCTATATCTATTCTTCTATGATCCCTTTATGAGAATGGTCATATGCCCATTCTCACATATGAATCATAGCAAAACAATAGAAAATTAAATTTCATCTATATTGATTCTTGTGATTTATTCAAAGATGAAGAATATCATCTTGGTTATTTTTCCTTACATGGTAGTGAATTGGTTGTTGTAGAACAAAGTAAATTTTATCTCTATTCTTCTATGATTCATATATGAGAAAGAGAATATGTCCATTCACATATAGGAAGATATATTGAAGTAAATCATTTTGAGAGCTATATAAAGGCTGCGATAATGGGGAATTTTCCATTTTGAAACAAATTAAATTTTATCTCTATTAATTCCTATGATGATGTATGACTTTTGTTTATGTAAAATATTGACTGTGAAATGATATTATTTAATGTTGACATTTGTATCATTATTAGATGCTACTATTACCTTGTTTTCTATATTGATTATTGTGATGATGAATGACCTTTGTTTCTTTCTTATCAGATTTGTAGTTGTCTATATGATTATAAAATTAGGTAGTAAAAGTTGTTTTCCAACAGTAGATTGCATTATTACCTTGTTCATTGATATTATGTACTATGTAAATAAAAAGGATAGTTAACCATTTTGTAATATTCATTTAATAATAATTCAACATGATTACGAGTTGAAAATTCATGTCAGTTCATTGAACTGACATGCATATAGTTTATTCTTTTCGTATGGTATGCAGGAATCAGAGTAATCATTATGAAGTGATACATTGGATTTGATACACCTACAAAGGTGACGATATTGGGTAAGTGCCCATGCTAAACAAAGTAAACGTTATCTCTATTCTCTTTATTATACTTATTCACATATCTTTATGAACAATAATGGACTTTCTCTTATGAATCCTATTAAAGAGAATAGGCATATGCCCATTCTTCATATTCTAATGTTATCTCTGTAATTCTTTTTATGATATTTCAGTTATCTCTAATATGAACAAGAATACACATTTTTTAATGATTCCCTTATGAGAATAGGAAAATTTCCATTCTAAAATAAATATTAAAGAGAATACGCATATGTCTTTTTACATATTCTAATTTTAGCAATATTAAACTTAATCTTTGAGATACCTCTATAACGGATGTGAGAATGAGAATATGACTATTGAATACAAGAAAAAAATTCTCAACTGCCCACTCTTTAATATGTATTTAATAGTTGTGAGGGGGCATCTACCCATTTAATACAAGACAAAACATATTTGTTTGTTTTAAAATGTGCATATGCCCATGGGAATCCTATATGAGAATATAGGATTAAAAATGTGATGCCCATTCAATACAAAACGAAACAATTTTGTTTGCATGAGAATGGACATATGTCCATTCTAAACATTGTAATACAAGCAATACTGATTTTATGAGATTGCTCCTATTATTCCTATTTATACCTATTTAAAAACTATGAGACTGTTTAATCCATACTCTTCTTCTATTATTCCTATCTACCCAAACAATTCTTCTATGATTCCTAAATGAGAAGGGGCATCTACCCATTCAATAAAAGACAATGCAAAAATCTACATCAATTTCATAACTCTTTTAACAAGATGTGAGAATGGATGCACATTCTAAAACAAAGTAAATTTTATTATTCCTATCATAAAGGGAATATGCCCATTCTAAACATTATAATACAAGTAATATTTATTTTTTTGAGAATGGGCATGTGCACAGTCGTGATTGAATAATATTTTTTTATGAGAATGGGAACATTCTCATACAAGAAATATTGTTTTTGATTCCTATCTACCCAAACTAAGGATTCCTATATGAGAATGGGCATCTGCCCATTCAATAAAAGATAATGTAAAAATGGTCAATCAATTTCATACCTATTTAAAATCTATGAGCATGTATAATCCATACTCTTCTTTTATCATTCCTAATGCCCAAGCAAGTCTTCTATGATTCCTAAATGAGAAGGGGCATCTTCCCTTTCAATACAAGACAATGCAAAAAAACTCCATCAATTTCATAACTCTTTTAACAAGATGTGAGAATGGGTGCACATTCTAAAACAAAGTAAATTTGATTATTCCTTTCATAAAGGGCATATGCCCATTCTAAATAGGCATATGCACATTCTAAACATTATAATACAAGTAATATGTTTTTTTTTAGAATGGGCATGTGCCTATTTTAAACATTCTCATACAATATTGATTTTATGACAGTGGGCATGTGCATTTTATCTACATTCTCATACAAGCAATATTTTTGTGATTGCTTATCTACCCAAGAAGGTATTTTATGATTCATATATTAGAATGGGCATCTACCCATTCAATATAAGACAATGTAAAAATAGGAATGCCAATAACTTCTACTATTTAAAATGCCCATTCTAAACAAGCATATGCACATTCTAAACATTATGATAAAAATAATATGTTTTTTTAGAATGGGCGTGTGCCCATTCTAAACATTCTCATACAAGGAATACTAATTTTATAACAGTGGGCATGTGTATTTTCTCTACATTCTCATATAAGAAATATTATCTATGATTCCTATCTGCCCAAGCAAGTCTTTCACGATTCCTATATGAGAATGGGCATTTGCCCATTCAATACAAGGCAATGTAAAAATGCTCAATAGATTTCATAACTTTATATGATCTGTGAGAATGGGCACCCATTCTAAAACACAATAAATAGGAATGACAATAAATTCTACTATTTAAAATTTCATGATTTCATTATTTATTATTGTAGGATAGTTTCAATTTTTTTATAACTTTATACAGGATGTGAGAGTGGGTGCCCATTCTAAAACATAGTAAATACGTAAAAAGTACAATGTATTTAAATTTCATTATTATAAAACATATATTTTTACATATATGTTTCATTATTCACATAGCTATTTAAAACATTTAAATGGGTCCAATAAATTCAAATATCTAAGCATATTACAAAATATTAAAGCATTAAAAGGTGGTGATTTTTTAATGTATTATATATTCAAATTTTGAATGTATGTACAAAAATAACACTATGTATTTTTCATTATTCTAATACCTCTTCAAAACATTTAAATGTTTCTAAACATTGGGATAATATGACATTAAATCATTTAAATATGTACCCTTTTGCAGTTAAGTATTTACGATAGACTTAGGATATTAAAGGAATTTAAGCATTAAAGGGTAGTGATTTATAATGGTCGGATAGATTCAAATTTCGAGACTTACGATATTAGGATACTAAAGACATTTAATCATTAAAGGGTGGTGATTTATTATGGTAGGTTAAATTCAAATTCTAAATTTTCGGCGCCTTTTCTTAGAGGCAATTTTTCTTGGTCAATTACTATATAAAAATAGACTTTAAATGACTAGGGCTTTGATTTTTTTCTCTCTTACGGATGATTTTTTTCTCTTTTACAAATATATTTTTTTTCATTTAGAGATTTTGTATGAGAAAGAAGAAGTTATGTGAAATGATATTGGCGATTAGAAATAAATATTATTGAAAAAGAAACTTGTTTCAATGGTAATAAAAAATATGGCAAAACAAAAAGGTAAGAGGAAGAAGGAGGAGGAGGTGGCTATGGATAATAGCCAGCTTGAAGATATTTACAAGAAGTTGAACTTCTTAGACTCCGTTTAGGGAAGACCAAGACTCACCATGATTATAACATGGCCATTTTTACTGCTATTGAGGAGTTCATTGAGCAGAATGTCCGAAGTGTCTCCAATCTTAGCGGGGTTCTGGCTACCCTTTGGGGCACTGATAAGGAAAGCAAAAGGACCATTGCTCAGCTGGATGTTACTGACTTTTCCCACATGACGACCTTGGGGATGTTCAAATCTTGCAGACAATCAAATCCAAAGATTGACAAAGTGCCAAGAAGTAATTGGGGTTGCTTTTGCGCACTTCGTGTAATTATTGCTATTTTTTTTGTCATTTCTCGCTTTTCTGCAGCTTTTGCTCTGCTTTTGGTTATGTAGTGGTAGTTGCTCTTTGGCTACTTTGGGCTTCTTTGTCCCATCGGATTTTGATCCTTTTGTTCCGGTTCTCTTTCCTATTCTCGGCTTCTAGGCCTCTTTTGTTCTCAAGGGTTTAGTCCCTTTCAAAAAACTATTGCCAATAATAAAAAAAAAATGGTAATAAAAAAGATACGTAAAGAGAAAGGTGGTACCGAGTTTATGAAATAATTTTTTTCTTATGCGAAAGGATTTGGTCTAATTGGTTACATAGATTATTGAAAAAAACTTGTTGCAGAGGTTATTAAAAAAGACATAGAAAGAGACAGGTGGTACTTAATCTATCTAATTTTTTTTGCACCATAAATAGGTAAGTATTTAAACAAAATAATTTTGATTTGTATATTTAGTAAGATTACACTTATGAATGTACATAAATTGATATGTTTATGAATGTAAATAAATGAGATATATGGAAAAATGGTTCAGATAGTCTATTGTGAACTAAAATATCTGTGTTTATACATTTTTAGGCTTTAGAAGTAAACATGGAAAAAATGAGATATAAAAACCTAGAATAGCCTACTCTGCCATTGTTGTTTTCCCTTTGAGAAATATTGAAAAGTATCCCTTGCAAAATCACTGTATCGGTGGCTATTTTTTCTTCTTTATTCTGTAAAATCTTTGTATCTTCATATCTCTCCTGCTATCGGCAGCTATATCTTCTTCTTTCTTCTGCAAAATCTTTGTATCTTCGTATTTCTCCAGCTACATCTACGTTCTTTGGCTTTCCCCAAGTAAATTTCTAAATGAAAAAATATCAGTCGCAATAGAGCAAAAATCAAAACCCGATTCATTTAAAATCAATATTTAATAATGTACTTGGCCAAAAAAAGTGCCTCACAAAAAGAGTGTGTAAAATTAAAAATTTGAATCAAACCTACCATAAAAAATGACCAAATCTAAAAACAAAAGCGCCACAATTTCAAAATTTGAATCAAAGATACCATAATAAATGACACTTAAGAGCCTTCCAAAAAGAAAGCGCAGAAAATTTGAAATTTGAAACAATCGTGTTGGTATTATTAAAAATTAATTAATCAATAACAAGAAGTAATAATAGAATTCAAAGTGTTTCTAATCAAGATATGATATTAGTTTAATTAATAGTATTATAATTAATTAGTATTGCTACTAATTTAAATAATTAATTAATAATATTATAATTAATTAGTAAAAAATTATCCTATCAAATAATATTATTATCACCAATAAACTTACATTACTATATTAACTAAAAACATATTAATAACATCAAAGAATATGTATTTAACATATGATATTAGGATTAAAGAAAATTAATTAATTAACAACATTAATTAATAATACTAATAAATAAATACCATTATTATTATTGCTAAAAACTTACATTACTATATTAAATATACACATATTAATAACATCTAGTTATATTATCAAATGGATAAACAATATTTTAAAAATAATTAAATAATATTAAAAATATATAATTAAATTTTATAATACTAATTAACAACATTATTGCCATTATTTATAATGCTTAATTAATTATAGTGCATCTTAAAATTATGAAAAATATAATAAAACATTATAAAACTAATTAATGACATAAACTCCATTATTTCAAAAATTAGAAATCAAAGAATATCTATTTAATATATGATATTAGGACTAAAGAAAATTAATTGATCAACAACATTAATTAATAATACTAATGATTAAATACAAGAAATAACATCGTATCATTTAATAATACAAATAAATTTCAAAACTTCATATACGCATGTGTTTGCTTGAATGGGCATGACATGATGATGAAGTGGTTTGAACCCCATTTGGCAATGAAAGGAAAACAAGATGTTATTCTTCACATTGAGAAGAGTTAGAAATATTCATTTTTTGTTTTTCATGAAGAGAGAAAGAGACCAAAATTTAGAGAATAAACACTATAAAGGCTATCGAATGTACCTTTCCATCTGTAATCATCTTCCTTCATGTGCAAAAGGGGAACAATTTAATAATAAATGTTTGTTTGTTTGAGGATGGACAAATTACCATATTTCTAAATGCCTACAACTATTCCTAAAAAAATAGAACTACATAAGGCTTGATCCCCCTCGAGATGGTCTTTAACAAAACATGTTAATTACTCCTATATGAGAATGGGCATCTGTCATTTCTAAATCAATTTAATACAACTATGAGCTATGAGAATGAGCACTTGTCATTTCTAAATCAATTTAATACAACTATGAGAATGGGCATTTGCCATTTCTAAACCAATTTAATACAAAAATGAGAATGGGAATCTTCCCAAGGGTATGTAGTGTAACACTTAGTGGAGCCAAGATGCCCATTCCTAAAACCAAATAATATAGCTATGCCCATTCTAAACAAAATAATAGAGCTACATAAGGCTTGATCCCCCTCAAGATTGTCTTTAACACAATATGATAATTACTCCAATATGAGAATGGACATTTGCAATTTCTAAATCAAATTGATACAACTATGAGAATGGGCCTTTGCCCTTTCTAAATCAAATTAATACATCTATGAGAATGAAATTAATAAAACTATGAGAATGGGCATCTGCCATTTCTAAATAAATTTAATACAACTATGAGAATGGGCATCTGTCATTTCTAAATCAATTTAATATAACTATGAGAATGGGCATCTACCAAAGGGTATGTCGTGCACCATTTTCCGAAGTCAAGATGCCCATTCCTAAAACAAAATAATAAAGCTACATAAGGCTTGATCCCCATCGAGATGTTATTTAACAAAATATGCTAATTACTATGAGAATGTGCATCTTCCATTTCTAAATCAATTGAATACAACTATAAGACTGCAACACTTGGTGGAGCCAAGATGCCCATTCCTAAAACAAAATAATAGAGCTACATAAGGCTTGATCCCCCTCAAGATGGTCTTTAACAAAATATGCTAATTAGGAAAAATATGAGTATGGGAATCTACCATTTCTAAATCAAATTAATATAACTATTCCTAAAACAAAATTATAGAACTATATAAGGCTTGATCCCCCTCGAGGGTATGTAGAGTGCAACACTTAAGCGGAGGCATAAAATGTCTCCGTTAGGGATAGTCCAGCCTAAATGATACAATTGTATTCAATATAAAATGAAAAAAATGTTTGTTTTTTTGTTTGTATGAAAGAATGAAAAATGGTCATCAGTCTACTCGAATGGACGTGACATGAAGATAAATTAGATAGTTCCCATTTTACAATGAAAGGAAAACCATATATTATTCTTCACATTGAGAAGAGTTAGAAATATTCATTGTTGTTTTTCATGAAAAGAGAGAGAGAGTAAAAGTGAAAGAATAAACAACAATTAGAGATAAAGGCTTGATCTCCTTTAAGGGTATGTAGTACAACACTAGGCTCCTCCAGAGATAGTCCAACCAATATGATAAAATTATTAACTCTATAAAGGTTATCAAAAAAATTCACACTATAATTCTTCTTCTAATTCTTCTTAAAATGGGGAACTACCCAACAATAAATGTTTGTTTGTTTGAGGATGGAAAAATGCCCATATTTCTAAATAGTCCAATACAATTGACAAAAAATATGGCCAAACCAAAATGTTAGAATGTCTAGAGAATGGGCTAATGTCTATTCTCATTATTACGAGTGGTCCAAGTCTTGTTTTAAAACAATTACCTTTAATTAATAAATACACTATGGTAAACAATATATTTGCATGTTGGTCTTGATATTTCATGGTCTTAAACAATATATTTTAATTTCTCCTATATGAAAATGGGCATATGTCGTTTCTAAATAAAATTAATACAACTATGAGAATGATCATTTTCCCAAGGGTATGTAAAGATAAAATTAGAAAATGTTCATATCAATTTCTTGTAGCATTTTGATAATGGGCATATACTCATTATAATAATAGGAATCAAAAAGAAAAATAGGCATAAGGCAGACTACATATGCCCATTCTAATAATAGGTGTAGACACCAAAATTGGGTCATAATCCCTTTGCTAACCTTCCCCACATCGACATTAATTTAATCCCCTTTAATTAAATTAATATTTATCCTCACATTATTAATTAATTTAATTAAGTTGATTTACACCTCACCTAGCCACCTCACCTAAGACATATTCCTAGCCTATTAATTAACTAAGACTAAGTCCCTACTTATCTCAACCAACTGGGACTTAGTCTAGCCCTAATATTAATTCCCTATTTCTCCTCCAACAACACTCCTACTTATCTAAGCGCCATTTTCCACTTAATACCGGAATGAGGATTCAAATCACACCAAAAATAGCAAAGATCGGGCTATTTTTGGCAACTTGAACTTATTCTCCTTAGCGATGCGATTATCCTCAATTGGTATCGATCAACTAATCGTCGTTGGTTAGGTTAAATAAGAGTTTCTAACTCTTTGTTTAGGTTCTAAATCTAACTTCTAGGGACTTACGCTTCTTGCATTCAAATGTGAAAGCATTCCGGTGACCTTGCGAATCCGGTGACGTGAAAGCTTCTTAAAATGTGGATTGATAGCCTTCAGAAGTATCTCACTTCTGGATCTAGCTCTCTCAGAAATCCACCAATTGTTACTTTTAATGTTTTTTGTGGTATTTTTTTCTATTTTAGGTCGTTCCTCCTAGCCAAAGGGAATCTCACACAATCAGCTTGGATCAAAGTCTACAACATGCGCAACGCCTTCTACCATCTACATAACACATGTATTCCTCCTACGCCTATTACCTTCTTATCTATTTTATCACATTACTTTTGAGGTGAAACATTTTAGCATGCCCAGTGGTACTCAAACCCACAATCACACGATTCAAGTCAAAAATGTGCAAATTATTGTTTTAATGGAAATTAGGTTGTGTTAGGCATGGTTGAGTCATTATGGATTGTCAAGATATTGGTGTCGTGGAAGTTAGTTGGTTTTTTAGGCATGGTTGAGTCTGATTTAGGCATGGTTGAATCAAAATTTCCAAGTTACTATTTTTATGGAAATTATGTGTTGTAGGTATGGTTTGGTTTAATTTCCACATAATTGATATTATGGAAATATAGATGATTCAGGTATGATGTGATTGATGTTGTAGCATGGTAGGTATGTTGAAATGATTTATGTTTTGTGATACATTAATTTCCAAGTTATTGTGTAGATGAAAAATAACTAGGTTATGATGTGTGTGTAAAAGGGTGGGGAAATGGTTAGGGGAAAGAGTTTCCAAGCTAACCTCTAAGGGCCCCATGACCTAAGAGTGTGACCTACATAGCCTCGGAAAAAAGGGGCCTCGAGCCGATGTATTTCTCCCATAGGATAGGGAAGAATATGATTAGGTAAATGGGTAGGTTGGTCATTTTAGGCATGGTCTAGTGTGTTAAAATGACTTGATGATAATAGATGAGAAATGTTGAGGTAGGTGAAAGGAGAAGAAATCCTAGAAATTAAATGTCGAAGGTCTTGTCTTGTGTAGAAGAATCAAGAAGTAAGCAAAGGGGCGAATGGTATAAGAGGTGAAAAGACTCCATAAGTGGCAAGAACCATGATGAGCATACCAAAGATAGGGTGATGAACTTAAGCCCTCTAAAGGCATTGCATGATTGAACTTTCTAAGGGTGAAAGAAGTCACATGATCACAAAGTGTCACATGTGCACCACATCCCTTGAGTAGGTAGAAAATAAGAAAAAAGGAGGGTTTGGTGGAAAATCTTGTTTAGCATAACCTTTTTGTGAGAAAACATGCTTCTTCTACAAGATACCCAAAACCAGAATAGGAAATTCCATGATGAAAAAGTTGTATTTTTCTTGATTTTTTATATTTTATTTTTGCTTTTGTTTGATAGACCGAACGATGCCAGAAGTCTATTTGGGATAAATAGAATATCTCCTTGAGGTCTTCATGAAGTTGATCGATTCATGAAGCTTCAAAATATTTTTACTTTATTTTTTCAGAAATAGTCTTCTTTTTTAATAGAATACGTATCTACAATAGGGCTAGCTTTTTATAGATTTACTTTGAGGGAGCAATCTATTTATAACAAAAATATGGAAAGATAGATGTTATTTTTGAGGGAGTCATTTATTTACAATAAGTGTGACTCAAGGAGTTGAATTTGAAAATCCCATATATTACTTTTGAATTTTATGTTGAAATTTTAGGTCATGGACAAGATTATAAAGGAATATAGGGTTCTTTTATAAAGGAAAACCATAGCACACAAAGGTTAGATATGAAAGAGAGGTTTTAAGTGACAAATGACTATGAGATTCCATCCTGAAAAGGATGAAAAATATCCATGTGAATCATGCCATGAGTAGAGAAGTGGTACTCATATTTAAGATAAGGTTGAAACGTGACGAATAATCACACAATTTTGGTGTAGTCATTGGTCTTTAAAAGAGGTAGATAAAAGGAACAGATTACTTAAGGGATGATGGTGTAATGAATAAAAGGTGATATAGTACTTGATTCAATAGTAGAATGGTTAAATATGCAAGGCATTGAGGGGCTCGGGATCGGGTTTACCTTTAAGCGGAGATAAACGATAACTTGATCCATAGGTATGAGTGACGATATAGGGTGCAAGTCAATTAGGAGAAAACTTACCTAGTTTAATTTTCTCTACTTTTGTTAAATGTTGATTTTCCTTTAAGATAAGGTCACTAAATTTAAAAGTTTGTTCATGGACACATTTTTGATAGGCACATTTGATATGTTTTTGGTTTATTTGAAGGTGATTAAGAGTGTTTAAACGATGTTTGTCTAATAACTCAAGCTGATCCGAATGGTCTTGGAAAAATCATCATCATGGGTCATATCTTTTAGTGAGATATGAATAGATGGAATTTTGACTTCGAGAGGTAGGACAACCTCTTTACCGTAGAACAAAGAGAAAGGTGTGGTAGCGGTGTAGGTGTGAATACTAGTGTGATAAGCCCATAAGGTGAAAGGAATGTGCATGTGTCAATCCTTACTAGTATCATCAACCACTTTCATAAGAATTTTGTTGAGGGTTTTGTTAGTCGATTCAGCTTGGCCATTTGTTTTAGGATAATAAGGTGAAGAAAAACTGAGTTGAATGTCAAAGGTGTCTTGGAGTTTGCGTAGTGTTTTATTTTTTAATTGTTTTCCGTTATCGTAATGAGCCGATGAGGAACACCAAATCAGAAAATGATTCGATGGTTGATGAATTCTCATATTTTATCAACTTTTTTAGAAATTATAGGTATGAACTCCACCCATTTAGTGTAGTATTCGGTTCGATGATGATCCATTGATGACGCGTTGAGAAGAATGAAGATTAATCTCTCCAACGAGATCCAAACCCCATTGAGAGAAAGGCAAAAGGTCTCTCGGTGACTTATAAGGCATGACTAGGCATGTGGTGAAGATTAGCATGTTGCATTTGACATTTCACACAATGTTTGACATAGTCACAAAATCTTGGTTTAGGGTTGTCAAGAATAGCCAAGGTGAAGAATGCATTTAGTGATGGTGAGGCCACTGAAATGACCTCCACAAATCCCATCATGAATTTCCTTGATGGTGTATGGGATTTCAGAACTTGTAAGGCATCATAATAGGATACCATCAAAGCCCTATTTGTATAGAAGACCCCCATGATGAAATATTGAGAGACACTCTTGAGGAAGGCTCATTGTCCATTATGAATAAGATCCAGAGGCGAAGTGAGAGGGGAAGGTATTCAACAAACTCGCTTATACCAAATGGAACATGGTTTGGTTTCAAGTCTTCCTACAAAAATTACGGCTTGAAATAAATAAGAGGGTGATTGCAACCTTTATACTATGACAAATATTTTTGAGTCAAAAGGTGAAGTAGGTATTTGAGAAGCAAGGCAGGCCATGGTATCCATGAATTTGTTAGTGGAGCATGGAGTGGTTTGAAGTTCATAATGATCGAAGGTAGTCAAAATTATGTCAACGTGATGTTTATAATTTTTAAGTACCTTGTTATGACACTAGTATAAACCATTGACTTGGTTCACAACTAGTTAGGAGTCACCAAAGATATTAATGGATTTAACGTCTCAGAGATATGGAAGTTTGAATACCTAACATGAGTGTTTCGTATTCAGAAATGTTATTAGTGCATTCGAAATCTAGTTTGAAAGATAAAGGAATAGGTTCACCATCAAGAGGAGTGTCGATGAACCTTGCACCACCTCCACGCCGACATTTAGAAATGTAAAAAAATAGGTCATTTGATAAGTGATGTCGTCAAGGGAGAGGGTAGTAATGGATTTTTGGAAAGAGGTGCATATGCAAGTTGGTTGGTAATGGTTTGTCCTTTAACAGAATTTTGATGGATGAATTCGAGATATAGGTATGCAATAAGCATGAGACAACATGCAACACATTGGTGTTGGTAAGGCTTGGTATACATGTAGTGTAAGGGGTTAGTATTGGTGACAACGAAGGTTTTGTGATTGAGTAGGTAATGGTGAAGTTTGGTGGAAACAAAGACTAGGGAAAGGAAAAAAATTTCAGTGTGAATATATCTAGTCTCATAGTCTAAAAGAGTATGGATTATATAATAAAATGCCTACTCCCTATGTTGCTTGTCATGATGAGTGAGCATGGCACCTAGGGAATGGTCTATGGTAGAAATATAGAGGTAAAAGTGTTCGTCATCCTTTGGTGGGATGATCACAAGTGGATGAATTAGGTATTCGTTAATGCGTCGAAGGATTTGTGGCATTCATCGTCCCATTTGAAGGATACATCCTTTTTTAGAAGATGATGAAATGGATGGAAGTGATAAAAAAGATGAGAAATAAAGGGATGAATAGATTGCAACTTGCCTTATAAACTACAAAGTAAAGGAAGGTTAGTAGGTGGAGTTAAAAGGAACGATAACTTGAGATCATGCCAAGCCAAGAAAACAAATGTTAATCAAACATCACGATCAATAAGATGAAAGCAATTCACCAGAATAACTTTACATAAACCTTTGCAAACAAATGAGCAATAATGTCATATATTATTATGGAACTCAATTCAATACATTGAGAATGAGCCTTGCTTAAATAGGAAAGGAATAACAATCTAAGAACCAGTCAAGGTCATAGATCAAGCCATGAATCATGGAAAGAACTAGTCAAGTCCATAGATTTATGAGAGAACTAGACATCAAGGATCTAGTCAATACCATAGATCAAGGAAAGAACTATACCTAACAACTAGATAATATCTCCTAATATCTAAATAAATAAAAATAAATATCCACACACATAAGTTGGTGAGGATAAATACAATAAAGGTAAATAATGTACCTAAGTAAACATGAGCTAAGGTAAATACCTACTATAATACCCCCCCTCAAGTGAAGCTAGGGGCCAAAATAGAAGTGACATGTCCACAGTATGAGTCCCGATAACTAGGTCTGATGAGGTACTCATGTACAATATATCCATGAAGAAATCTTGAACCAAAAGAAGGAAAGAATCCTGCTATAAGGAAAGAGAAATAAGAAGAAGAAGGAAGATGTTCTCACGAACACCCCCCAAGAACAACTTCCGAAACCCCAAGCATTCCACGTAACTCAAGGTAGTGAGGTGATGCAAAAGGCTTCGTAAAGATGTCTCGCACTTGCAAATTGAGTCGGAAGGTACTCTAAGCAAAGAACTCCATCCTGAATGTGTTGCCAAATGAAGTGGATGTGTATCTCGATATGCTTGGTCTGTTGGTGCTCAACTGGGTTGCAAGAAATGTGAATTGCACTTTGGTTATCACACCAAAGTACAGTTAGTGAATCCCATGGGAATCAAACTCGGTTAATAATCGGCGAAGCCAAAGAATCTCGACTCACTCACTGAATCGCTGCCCACTGTACTCTACCTCTGAAGATGAAAGTGCAATAGCCTGTTGCTTTTTACACGCCCAAGCAACTAGAGAAGAACCAAGAAAAAAAAGATAGCCAGAAGTAGAATGCCTGTCATCAATAGAACCTGCCCAATCTGAATCTGTATACCCAACCAACTAAGTAGAGCCCCTAGTGTAGTGTAGGCCAAAGTGGGAAGTGCCATGCAAATAGTGCAAAATCCTTTTAGCAGCTTGCCAATGACTACTATGAGGAGAATGTGCAAACCAAGATACAAGCCCTACTGCAAATGAAATATCAGACAAGAATGTGTCAAGTACATGAGACTCTCAACCAACCGCCTCTACAATGTAGGATCACAAAGTGGTGTGGTACATGTGGATGTAAGAGTAACTCCGGACTAAAAAGAAGATGGACTTGGCTTACAATCAGCCATATCAAAGTGCCTAAGAAGATCATAGGTGTACTTTTTGTTGACTCAAATGAATCTCGAAATCATGCCTAAGAAATCTACAAACCAAGGAAATAATGCAATAACCCAAGATCTATCATGTCAAACTATGTAGAAAGATCCCTCTAAATACTCTGAATGTGGGAAGAAGAGTTGCCAGGTAAGTAATGATCATCAACATACAAGAAAAGTATCACAATATCCTCACCAACATGCTAGAGATACACTTGTATGATTGGAGTGGCAACGAACAAAACTAGTAGATAGAAGAAAAGAATCCATCTTCTCATACCAAGCCCGAGGGGCTTGTTTGAGACTGTAGAGAGACCTTTGGAGCCTACAAATAAGAGAAGAATCTGAACAAATCCAGCCAACTACTCCATGTATATTTCCTCTTGTAGATCTCCATGTAAGAAGGCACTCTTCACATCCATCTAGTATATGGGCCACCCCTGTGATGCAACAAGAGAAAGTACAAGGCATACAGAATCCATCTTGGCAATGGGTGCAAAAGTCTTAGAGTAATCAATACCTTCAACTTGTGAAAAACCCTTTACAACAAGACGAGCCTTATACTTGTCAATGGACCCATCTGCTGTGTATTTGGTTCAAGTATACCCACTTACACCTAACCATCTTTCTTCCTTTAGGAAGAGATACCAAATACCAAGTATGATTCTTTATCAAAGAATAATACTCATCTGCCATCACATCATCCCACTCATGTATCCCATGAGCCTTTGAAAAGGACTGTGGATCCTCAAAACTACTTGACACAAAAGTCCAAAACCAGTAGAATGTGCATGATGATGCCTAGTGGGTGGAATATCCTCTATGAAAGGTTCTACCTCAGAAACTATAGGACGAGCCCACTTAGGCATAGTGAATACATTAATGGGAATATGATCCTCAACGACATCTATATCCTCCTCATCAATCTCCTCAAAGAAAGAATCCTCAAGATGAGATGAAGAAGAAGAAGGAAGCATGGAAGAAGAATAAGATTCATGAGGAGTGAAGCACTCATCAAATTAAACATGTGTTCGAAAAAGAACATGTGTATTAGGATCTAAAAGACGATAAGATCTCATGTCCTCACAATACCCTATAAATATCAAGGTTTTACTCTTCTTATCCAAAGCTTTCCTTTTCTTCTTTGGCACAAAGGCCCAAGAATGGCTCCCAAAGACTCAAAAAAATGAGACATCTAGCTTAGTGTTGGACCAAGCTTCCTCTAGAGTCAAATGCTTAAGTTCTCTGTGTGGTGTGCGATTCTGAATGTAGTTAGCACAATTAACTGCTTCTGCCCAATAGATAGGAGGTATATATCTAGAATGCATCATATAGTTAGCCATTTCCTTCAAAGTTCTATTCTTCCTTTTTGCTAATCCATTCTGTTGTGGAGTATGAGGAACAAAATGTTGGTGAATAATGCCTTGAGTTGCAAAAAATTTAGAAAACTCATTGTTGAAGTACTCCCCCCATTATCAATATGAAGGTTCTTTATGCAACTAGAAGATTGTTTCTCGACCAAAGCCTTGAAGAATTTGAAGTGTGAAAAACATCACTTTTGTACTTGATAAAATAAACCCAAGTACGCCTCAAGAAACTATCAATAAACGTAAGTGCATACTTAGCTCCATTGAAAGATAGGGTGGGGAAAACCATCAAGTCACTATGCACAAGCTCAAGTGGTAAAGAAGCTCTCTTAGAAAAATTCTTAGGAAAAGGATCTTGTTGTTGTTTCCTAATGCACAACCATGACAAACTCCCTCAAGACAAGAAACTCTACGAAGACCATCTACCATACCATGAGTGCTCAACTCCTTCAAATATCTGTAATTGAGATGTCCAAATATTTCATGTCAAAGCTTACTCTCTAAATCTGCATGAGAAACCAATCCTAACCCTATAGAAGAAGTGTCATCAAAACCCTCAAAGTGATATAGTCTAGAACTATGATCAACAATAACCCTGAGCAACAAGTGAATGAGGCTCCAAAAAAGTTCGTACTTCTACTCCATGTGGTGTAAAAGTCATTGTTTTTCCTTTGCCAGAATGACAAATTTGATATATAGAAAGCAAATTTGTAGTGATGTTAGGAACATATAGTGCATCTTGATCTTTGTCACCATCAAGTTGTATATCACCTTTTCCCTCAACAGAAAGAAAGGAAGAATCTCCAACCTTAATTTTGGAAGTAGAACTCAAACCTAGAGAAACAAAAGACTCCTTGGAAGAAGTCATGTGATGAGAGGCACCAGAATCTATAACCCAATTTTCTGCAAGTTGTGACTGAGATCTTCCAACAACATTAAGTTATTTTCCATGCTGATTAGAAGAATGTGGAGTGGAGATAGAAATTTTGTGTTTCTTGATTGCATCCTCTAAGGCTTGCATTCACTTATAACACTTATGTTCTTCATGATTACTACCCTCACAAAAAGAGCATGAACGGCTAGACTTATTCTTGGATTTAGAAGACTCATTGGGTTTTGAGTTGTTTTCTTTGGGTTTAGGATCATTTTGAGATGGAGGTTTGGATTTGGTTTTACTGTTTGGTTTTCCCTTGCCCTTAGATGCAACTAATGCCTTTTGAGAGGTGGAAGACTCAAGGTGAGACAATTTGGATTCTTCCCTAGTAAGTCTTTCACAAAATGTTTCTAAGTTAGGCATTTTGAATGTGTCACCTAAGGCATCCATGCTAGAGAAAAAGGTAGAAGAAAAAATTTGGAATAGTCCTCTCAACTTGGATAGAATTAAGTAAACACACTCTTCATCTTTCTTATCTCTTCCACTCCCCTTCAATTGTGTCAAAAATGCTTGAACTTGGTAAGATAGTCTATAATTGTTGGAAAATCTTCAGGATTAAGAGAGGTGATCTCAATTTCAAGTTGCATGGCTCTCATATGATCTACCTTACCAAATAAATCTTCCAATTTCTCCCATATTTTGAAAGGAGAGTTACACTTTTCCAAATGAAACAAAAGACTGTCACTTACATAAGTTCCTATCAAACCCATACACTCATCAAATTTGCATTGGTACTAAAATTTCTCATATTCTCTAGTGAACACTAGTTGTTCTAAAGAAGTTAAAGCCCATAATCCTTTCCGCTTAATTATTGTTTCCATTCTTGGTTTCCATGTGTGGTAATTATGTGTTGTTAATGGCTCAACATGATCTAATGTAGAAGTAGATAAATATTCCATCCTCAAAAAATCACCAAAAGAAATGCAAGAACCAAGCAATGCAACAAGAGCCCCTAGATTTTGACACTTTATAATGAGTGCGTGTTACAATATGGCACTTTATAATTATAGTGCGATTCTGAAAATAAATATTTCCAATGGAAAGAGCATAAAAACATGTACTTTTGTAAAAAATGACACTCAAAACGGAGTTACCGATCAAAAGATACAAGTTTTTCAATAATATGCTCTACTATTTATTTTAGTTTCCACTAAAATAGAATAAAATGCTCTTGCCTTCACCACACAAATAAAATGAAAGGGGCTAGAGTTAAGCACCTACTAGTAGGAATCACAAGCTTTAAGCCCTCATATGACCATACCATATGACCAGGGGCTAAGGATTTCAATGGGTGTGTCGATCTTAGGGTTTTTCCGCCTTCCGGATCCAATGGAAGCCTCTATTTTGCATAAAAATGCACGCAACAACAAAATATGAGCAAATCCCGAATATATGAATATATAAAGAATTTATTTACAAAATAAAACTTACAGATGAATGTCAATAGCAATCTCCTGCTCTGATACCATAAAAGGAATGATAATCAAATCGTGCTAAGCCAAGAACACAGATGCTAATCAAACATCATGATCAATAAGATGAAAGCAATTCACCAGGATAACTTTACATAAACCTTTGCAAACAAATGAGCAGCAATATCATATATTATTATGGAACTCAATTCAATACATTAAGAATGAGCCTTACTTAAATAGGCAAGGAATAACAATCTAAGAACCAGTCAAGGTCATAGATCAAGCCATAAATCATGGAAAGAACTAGTCATCAAAGAACTAGTCAAGTCCATAGATTTATGAGAGAACTAGACATCAAGGATCTAGTCAATACCATAGATCTAGGAAAGAACTAGTCAATACCATAGATCAAGGAAAGAATTATACCTAACAACTAGATAATATCTCCTAATATCTAAATAAATAAAAAGAAATATCCATACACATAAGTGGGTGAGGATAAATACAATAAAGGTAAATAATGTACCTAGGTGAACATAAGCTAAGGTAAATACCTACTCTAGCGAGAGTCATCTCTAGAATGGCCTTGATTTTAGCGGGATCAACTTCAATGCCACTCAAAGAAATGATGAAACCAAGGAGCTTACCCGAGAGAACTACGAAGACATGCATATATTAGGTTGAAGGTGAACACAATATTTCATGAGATGGTCAAATATGACCTTAAGGATTGTAAGGTGTTCATCCCGATGCTTAAACTCTTTTCGACTCCATCATACCTACACCTTCTAAATTCATACTAATTCAACCATGCCTACATCTAACTCCACCATGCCTAACTCTGACTCACCCATGCCTAACACAACCTAATTTCCATTAAAACAATAACTTGGACATTTTATGACTCATTCATGCATACATATAACTCAACCATGCCTAACTCACCTAGTTTCCATAATAACAATACAATGGAAATGAAACCAAGTACATCATCAGTCCAATATCATCACCAACTATATAAAAGGAGTGTTTGTGTATCAATACATATATACACAAGTATGGATAATAACATGTATCTTACAAAATCTCATGAAAAATATCACATCTTTGGCATGCAGGCCGATCTATCTATCAAAAATTAAAAATACATATCAAACCCATGAGTGTCCTAAACCTCCGCTGTTATCTCCAGTACCCTCATCTGGTCTTGGTTTGCATCCGCTCATCATCTCCTCCTTTCCCTCATCTAGGCTCGGCTTATGAGAGCTTGTAACCTCACCTTGACCATGTCTGTGGGGCCGACGTACCCTCGTGCTACCATAAGCGTGAGTCCGGAACCAGGTCCTCTCACTCGCTAATTGTTGGGCCCCTGTAATCGGTGTATGATAAAACCTATATACCAGCCTCTAACAACCAGTTTTGATAATATCTCACCTCTAATACTGAATCTCTGAGTGGCCATGAATATAATCTAGGTGAGGCCATCGCCCTAACTGCAACCTATACCAAGGACCCTATGTTGGTTCATGTACCTTTCTAATGGGACCCTGTCCCTGCTATTAGTGCTTGTGTTGGGGCCTGTATGGCTACCTATTCATGTAATGTAGCCACATGTTCATGTGAGGTGGCTAGCTTCCCTCGTAATTCAACACTTGAGCCTACAAACTTGCCACCTACACCCAATCACCATTTCTAGCATGTACTAGTGTGTGTGTTACCAGGCTTGTAGGGTAGTCACCTGTGCCTATAGGGTGGCCACCTGTTCTTGGGACCATTTCAACTACTCTTGTAACCCATTCACCTGCCCTCGAAGGGTAACTACCTTTACATGTGCTTGTGTAAGTTGTAATTGTAGGGAACTCACCTAACCCTATAATGCATCCCTTTGAACTATAATGGTGGCCACGTCTCGGTTGTCCTAGTATAGGAGGTGTTCCCTACAGTTGGGTTATCCACCATATCCTATATCCATCAAGTGGTACATGCATCATCAATCCTCTAGTCAGTCATATGCTCCTTCTTCCCTATCATTCCTGTTAGATAGGGTGGAGATAAAGTTCTCTCCACATCATCTCTACGATAATGAAAAAATGGTGGAGGCACATCCTATTGTAGCCCAAATTGGCGTTGGAATCTATATATCATAATCATATCATGCTTATTAGCATGCCTTCCCTATATCCACCTAACTAAATGAATCCCTATCAACTCCTCTGCCATGCCTCCATAAGATGGAAAATCCACATATGATCAATCGAGATAATGTCCATAACATATAATGTCCATAACATATAATCCCTCTAGTGTTCGTTGGTAATATGTCACATCATGTTATGCCTCCTATATCTAGCCCTATAAAATACCTAGTACCCAGTCTTGTTGTGGGAGACCATGTGGGCATATATATACTATGTGCTCATACGCCCAGTAATGCAATTAATAGGTACAAAATATACCATATCATTACATCCTTTGATAAGCTCAAATATCCCTGCATATCTACACCAAATATGCAGGCGCCCACAAAAAATAAACCCACTCCTCAATCATATCCTAAAAAACACCCATCAATTCCCTGGGATATCTCCCACCCTTTGAATTAGGAAGTACATAACACTTAACTGCCACCATCATCAATACTGCTAATCTAGTCTCTTGTGGATGGGTTACATACATATCCCCATAAATGATGCTAGCACTATGATCTCTCAACTCACCCATCACCTCTCTAAACACCGTAAATATGTGCTCAACTAATGCATTTGATGAGATCTAATATATTGTCTCTCCAACAATCGACAACCACAAAATCCTCGTAAACATCCTCTAGTGGGATTGCCATCTCACCTGGTAGGTCAATGGAAGGTGTTAGTCATTACATCCCATCTCACAATAAGAGTGACCATCAATTTTTGATCTCAAACATGTATGTATGTATAGCACCTTACCGCACCAAGTCCCACATCTCACATGTGACCCCACTCATCCTCCATCACTCTAGGCCACACTTGTACCAATGCGGTGGTACCCTCTCTCGCATCATACATTGTTACCTCACCGCATCATTACCAATTACCCTAAAACCTACCCCAAACCTTATAAATCCCTCCCACATTTATTTTCCACCTAATTAACCTCAATTTCACCCTCCCCTACCCGATTTCACCCCATTTTCAACAACAATTTCAAATTCATTTTAAAACCTAAAATATCAATTTTTCTACATTCAATTTCATTCCAAACACACATAGAATTTGAAACCTACCTCTACTCACCTTCGTCCCCATGGTGGAATATTCAATCTCTCGCACTAGTGGTCCTCCTACACCTGCTCCCACCTCAACCATACCAAACTCTACTCTCTCATGCTCTCAACCAATCAAATCTCACCAATCGATCACGTGGGCCCGTCAATCAGAATCCAATCACCTAATACCCAATCACCAACTCAACCCAAGGCCTTGGTTTTTTTTTTCTCTTGTCACAAAGCTCTCTGTCATTTTTACCAAAAGTAGAAATGCACAAATGAATCCGTAAAACGCAGGTTTTACCCTTTTTAACCCAAATTTGACCTAACCGACACTGGTATTTTACCCTAATTGACCGATGTCGGTTTCGTATGACTGGTATTGATTTACCTTCGATCGGTATTGGTTAGCCTGTTATAACCCATTATACCACTTTTAATCACATTTGGTTACCCAAAACTATTTTTACTGCTTCCCACCCTTACCCAAGCCCTTATGGCCAAACCCTATCACCTTATTACCTAATACGCAACCTTTGTTTTATTTGGGGCAAATTCTAGCCTATACTGTGACCTTACCCATGGCTTTACCTATGACCTTACCTATCAACCCAACCCAAACCTACCCATTTGACACTTGAATTCATTTACTTGTTTATCTTGCAATGACGCTACTCATTTTATTTAGCCTATTGACCTTTCCTTTCCTAATGTCATGAAGTTTATCTCGACCAAAACTTTTGGTGCTCTGGAACATACCTATTGTCTATTCTTGCACCTTGCCTATTTGTGATTCAAGACCGTATCTTATACCTTGGATACCTAAACCACATCAATCTTATTTGGATAAAATTATTGAACTTTGACGATGTAGAGTTTGTGTACTCTTTAGCCTAGTTCGTGTCACATTTTATATGTGTGTGTGCATTTGAGTGCCACTACCTATTACCCAAACTGATATCACCATTACCTACACCCCACCTACACCTCATTTTTCATCACTTATCACTTTATCAAACCACCCACTGACTCAATCTATCACTTCCTCAGTTCCTGGTTTGAGGGGGATCACCTCCACCCATACTTGGGACAACCTAACTTTCACTCATACTTGGAACACCTACCTCCTATTTTTGTCAGTGTCACTTATCAATACAAAATATGCGACAAAAAGGGGACAAATGTAGACACCAAAATTGGGTCACAATCCCTTTGCTCCCCTTCCCCACATTGATATTAATTTAATCACCTTTAATTAAATTAATATTCATCCTCACATTATTAATTAATTTAATTAATTTTATTTACACCTCACCTAAGACCTATTCCTAGCCTATTAATTAACTAAGACTAAGTCCCTACTTATCTCAACCAACTGGGAATTAGTCTAGCCCTAATATTAATTCCCTATTTATCTTAAAAGAACACTCGTACTTATCTAAGTTCCATTTTACACTTAAGACCCAGAATGAGGATTCAAATCACGTCGAAAATAACAAAGATCAGGCTATTGGTGGAAACTTTGACTTATTCTCCTTAACCGATGTTGATTCTACCTTGACCGTTGTCAGTCACCTAACCACCATCGATTAGGTTAAATAAGAGCTTCTAATTATTTGTTCAGGAGTTCGAATATTACTTCTAGGGACTTACGCTTCTTGCATTCGAATGTGAAATTATTCCAGCAACCTTGCGACCTTCCAGAGTCCATCACAACATTAAGATGTCATTTGGTTCACCCATAGATTCCTCCAGAGTTCCAGAGTACACATGGGAAGAATCTTGTCGCCTTGCTTTGTATTCACTCCAAATCACCACCTTCTGCAACCACTACCACCATCCACCTCTAGGTTACATTAAACAAGTAAGTGTTGTCTCTCCTTTGTCATTTCTAATAAGTTAATTCACTTTATTAAGTTATCTACCATTCCCTCTATTTCCACCTTACCTGGATCTATCTTTAGAGCTTCTCGGCAAACTTTCTTCTCGTTTTACCCTCCATCATTTTCCTAAACCCCTATATCAACATCTTTGAGTCTTGATCAATATCCCGTGAACCTATTTCAGCCCCATTATCCTCTCAGGCAATCACAGAGAGAACTCAAACCTTAGTTTTTACATTTCTACCATATTACCCCTACCGACACTGAGTCACCTAATTGGCATCGGTCACTACCCTATACTAGTGTCGGTTTCCTCTCGCGACGTTGGTCTCTGTGACTTATAATATTTCTAAAAACAACGAGTTTATATCTCTTTCCAAAATAGCTAGAACCTTTGTACCTTACCAAGACCTTTCTAATGTACCTCTGTCACACCTGTAGACCCTCACCCACCTATTACCTCTCTTTGATTTAGTCATATTTACATTTATTAGACTATATTTGAAATATTGTGCTTGTGTAGGATACCTAAACTACATAACTACAATAGGCCTATTTATTTCATGTTCTTAGCAAGCATTGAATTGTCTTAAAAATGTGGATTGAAAACGTTCTAGGAAGTATCTCACTTCCTGGATCTAGCTCTCGCTAGGAAATCCACCAATTTTTACTTTTAACTTTTTTATGGTATTGTTTTCTATTTCAACTTCTCGATATATGAAGGAAGCTCACACAATCAGCTTGGGTCAAATTCTACAACGTGTGCAACACCTTCTACGATCTACATAACACAGGTATTCCTCCTACACTGTTACCTTCTTATTTGTTTTATCACATTACTTTTGAGGTTAAAGAATAGGAATCATAAAGAAAAATAGGCATAAGGCAAACCACATATGGGAATTTATAGGAATAAGGAAAACTACATATGGGCATCTGTCTACTCAAATGGGAAAGACATGAACATGAAATGGGTTTTTCCACATTTTTTTGCAATGAAAGGAAAAACAAATGTTATTCTTCACATTGAGAAGAGTTAGAAATATTCATTTTTGTTTTTCATGAAAAGAGAGAGACCAAAATCATAGGGGCTATTTGTCAGGGATAGTGTAGCCAACATGATACAATTATTAACTCTAGAAAGGCTGTCAGAATGTGTACTTCCATTGCAATCGTCCTCCTTTCATGCAAATTATGGGGAACAATCCAAAATTAAATGTTTTTTTGTTCAAGGATGGACGAATGCCCATAAATATAACTATTCCTAAAACAAAACTATAGAACTACATAAGGCTTGATCCCTCTCGAGGGTATGTAGTGCAACACTTGGTGGAGGCAGAACTTGGCTCCACCAGGGATAGTCCAACCAAAATGATACAATTGTATTCATGACATGAAGATGAAGTGGGTTGGGCCTCATTTTTCTTTTGAAGGAAAACTAGATGTTATTCTTCACATTGAGAAGAGTTAGAAATATTCATTGTTGTTTCTTAGAAATTTCCTTGATATTCTTCATGAAAAGAAAGAGAGCCAAAAGCAAAATAATAAACAAAAATTAGAGATAAAGGCTTATCCTCCTTTAATGGTATGTAGTGCAACACGAGGCTCCGTTAGGGGTATTTTAGCCAATATGATATAATTACTTACTGTATAAAGGTTGTCGAATTTTTACACTATTCTTCTTCTAATATGGTCCTTCTTCGATTGTAATGGTATTACTTTGATGAAAAATGGGGGACAACCCAAAAATAAATGTTTGTTTGTAAGAGGATGAAAAAATTCCCATATGAAAATGGGCATAGATTAGGTATCTCCCATTTCTAAATCAAATTATTAATCTTGGGCATGTCCCAGGGTATGTAGTACAACACTTAGTGGAGCTAAGATGCCCTTTCTAAATTAAAATAATAGAACTACATAAGGCTTGATCCCCTCGAGGGTATGTAGTGCGACATGATGCAGCCTATAATTTATTATGAATAACCCAGGTGCATTGACACATCACTCAGCCTAAGATGAATGCTCACCCGAAGCACGCAAAGGCACTAGGTCCCTCTTTAGAGTTTCTTGTACAAAATGTTAGCATGATGATGTTTAAACATATTCATATTCACAACTAGTAGTAAACAACCCACAATGCATAAACCAAATCTAGATCTTAGATTATATGAAAAACAAACTAAACAATAACTATGATAAGATTAACCATACAAGAACCAAATTCAGTTATGTCTAATACCATTATCTAACCAATATACTCCATTGAATTAAATATTGTAAAACACAAAAGCTTCTTACACTATATTAGTATCTCCATGAGTCATGTGCACGTCAAAACCAACAAAGACAACTCTACAATAATTCACCACACTAAACTACACAAATCAATACATATTTATAGGGGTGGGGAATTTCCCTTCACC
Organism: Taxus wallichiana var. yunnanensis; assembly: GCA_018340775.1. Lineage (NCBI taxonomy): Eukaryota > Viridiplantae > Streptophyta > Pinopsida > Cupressales > Taxaceae > Taxus > Taxus wallichiana. The sequence goes on from CM031244.1 coordinate 594,022,343, forward strand.
ACCCATGAACTTCTCAAAATAGGTCACATGTTGATAATAGCCATGTGCCTTTACAATAGTAAGAAAAACATGCAAGTGCTCTAACAATAAATGTCCTATAGTTAACTCAAGTAAAAATCCTATTATTAGCTTAAATTATGCATGGCACTTATCTGCCGCTTGTTCCCAAAATACCATTGTGTGGAGTGTAATTCTTTATCTCTATGTGTGCTCCGCACGTTATCTCCAAAAATAGTCCTTATCCACAAAAATGGGTAAGTCTGATCCAAATTGTTCTGGCGCATTTCCTTTTCTATCTTCCCACGCCTTCAAATGCACCTTATTTCCACATGTACATCCTTCATGTGTCTTCTCCTTAGAGCAACATTCTATCTGCTCTACATTACCCCACACTAAATTACATTGCCAACTCAACAAAGGGAATTCTTTCTGATGTCTCAACAATAAATAATAAGTAATGAAAGAATGAATTAAACACTGTAAAAAATAATGAAGTTTACTCTGCAGCACCCTCTTCTTTAACTGGAAGGATTAACTCTAGATATTTAGTTTTGAGTTTAGCCTTGAAGGTTTTCCAGTCACTTAGTGCATTACTTGTTTTCTCTAGAATATTGGTGGCTATGGCATCCAATTTTTCCTAGGTGATCTTCTCTTTCTCATTTTTATTACCTTAATAACACCGGCCATACCTGACAACATCCCTTCCATGAGATCCATATTCTACGCTATGAGTTTCCCAATCTCATCAACTCTATCCTTGTGTAGATCAAGGGCTATTGCGAGGGCCTCATGCTTTTGTTTTACCATTTCTAACCTTTCTGTGCACCCAAGTGTTTCATATTTCATTTCATTTAGAACTTAATTTTCCTCTACTATAGTTCTGATCCTTATTATGGTGTTTGGTGCCACACATAAATTGAGAACTTGGTCAGCTTTCTTCAGATCATCTTTCAAGGTTTGGAGCAAATCCTTGTAAGTTGAAACTTTTCTAACAATATTGGCCCTTTCTCTTGCTACTTCTTGTGCAAAATATTTTGGTGCGGGCATTCAAATTAGCCCGTCATCTAATACCAAATTGACCAAAGTGTGCAAATAATGCATAGCAGAAGGAAAATTTTCAAGAACCTAAGATTCTAGATGAGGCCTTGCTTTAAGAATGTGATCACCAAGCTCCTCAGCCATGCTAATGAAGGCCTCATTATTTTCCTCTTCTCGTTCCTTCTCTTCTTTTAAGCGCACTATCTCTATAGTCTTATCCTTGTTATCTTTAAGTAACACTCGAATGGTGGTGGCCTTATCAATGTTCCTCCATGCCACCTCAGCAAATACCTTGACCAAGGTATTGCTAACCTGCTCATCAGACATTATAGTAGGTTTTATCATCATGTACCGATCTCAAAATTTGGAGATGGATAAAATGGTTGCGGAGGTGGTGATGTAGGTCACTGAATAGGTAATGGGAAGGGATGTATGGTGAAAAGTGAAGATGGAACAACATCCCCATCAAGAAGATCATAATCATCAAACTTTCTTCAGGGGAGGCATAATTGGAGGAGAGTAGTTTTAGAGCCTTATAACCCTCTACATCATGTCTTGGAACACAATGATAGGAAAAAGATTTAGTTTCATCAAACCCTTTTGGTTTGGGTTTTAGGGGGTTATAAGGTCTAAGTGGCGGTAATGTGATGACCGAGGTCTCTAAGAGGTTGGATAAAATGTTGGCGTAGGACCCTGCCAATGGATCACAATGGGAAGTGAGTGTGGGTTTGGGTAAAGGTGTGGATGATTGTGGTGGAAGAGGTGTTATAGGAGGTGGAATAGGTTTGACCACTGGTTTGGTAGGTGGTACTATCTTAGGTTTTGATGGTACCTATTTGGGTAAGGATGTGGTAGATGAACTAGCAATGGAAGGTGTTGTTGGTTTAACTACCCTATTGGAGGGTAGTGGGTTCTTGTCCTTGGATTGCACCTTCTTGGGTAAAGGTGAGGTGGGAGTATGTGATGTAGAAGGGAAATAAGATGGTGGAAGAGGACGGGTTATCCATGGGGATAATGGAGGTGTAGTGAAAGTGGTTGGTAGAGGTTGGGTGGAAGGTATGGGCTGAAGAGAAGAAAGTTTCATAGGTAGTGATGAAGTTATGGTAGCTGGTGGGGGTATAGGTGGTAAGAAAGATACGGGTGACAGCAGGGGTGTTTGTTGTGTAGGAAACTTGGGTATAAAAAAATATCATGATGAAGAAGCAGGTTTCTTCACTTTTGATTTGCCTCGGGTAGGGGTTGTTTGGCCAAGGTTGATGGGTGAGGTCCTAGGATGGACGGAAGGGGTGAAGGTGACAAAGGCATGGTGGGTGAGACTAGTGTATGTGGCCTAGAAGGTTGGGTCTTCCTTTTAGGTGGAGGAATAATTTTGGTGCGGGTTTGGGAAGATGTGGCTAAATCTAATTTGATAGGTGGATGGGAAAGGCTTGACGTCGGCATGACACCTAAGGTAGTGATGGGTCTAGATATGGGTGAAGATGTAGGTGTAGGTAGGTTCTTAGGAATAGGAATGGTTTTAGTCATGGGTAAAGGTTCGGATGTAGGCAAGGGTGACAAAGAAGAAGCCATTTCAACAAGCATAGTCATGGTTGATTTGGTCACTTGAAACACTTTTAGATAGATCATGGAGGTATCAGTAAGGGAAATTTGCATTTGGGTTAAAAAGGGGAGCTGAAGGCGTCCCCAAAGCATGGAATTATCAACGTAATCCAAGCAGTCGAACAAGCATAAAAATGACAACTGCTATAAGAGGATTTGATGTTGATTTAGTAGCAATCCCTGTAAAGTATGTCTGTGAGACAAGGAATTTGTTGGCTTTGGACTTTGTGGGTAAGAGAGTCAAGAGAAGATCAACAAGATCCTGAAAGGCTAATGGGGAATGGTCACCAATAGCGGTGGCACTTCTAAAGGATCCCCATGGGTAGGGGAGATGATGGGTGAGATGAGGTAGGCTCCTCTTTCGGTGGAGGGGAAGGTGAGCATGACTCTCTCATGGGTAGGAGAGTTAATATTGTTGATTGTTCGTTGGGTTCAGAGGTGAGTGGTGAAATGGCATTGGCGAAATGGTGGAATCCTCCATAGGTGAGGGAGGAGATGAAGAGGAATCCTCTATGGGTGAGGGAGTAGATGAGGTAGGATCCTTTGTAGGTAGAGGAGCTCATGCTAGAATTTCATCGATGGAGGGGACAGGAGGAAATTGGGGAATGGTTGGTATGATATCGAAAACAGCGTGGACTTCACGAACATTGTTGTCATTGGTTGAAGATTCCCCATGTTGATTAGAGGATGGTGTATGATTAGGAAATGAATTCTTAAAGATATGCAAGTTTTGATTTTCTGGTGCGTTTGGGTTGTCCAGGACGAGATCTCCATTATCTAACATTTCCTGGATAATATTCTTAAAAGTTATGCAATTACCATCGCTATGGCCTTTGACATGATGATAATTACAATAGTCATGTTCCTTATACCATGCGAGACATAGGATGAGTGGGATCAAAACTACTATGAGGTTTTATGGGGGAAGTGCAATGGCTTCGGCCTTAAGAAGCTTTTACAAGACTGAAGATTAGGGCTCTCCGATTGGAGTGTATTTTCAATGTTCTGCCGGAAATGAAAAGTATGAGCGGGAGAAAGATTGGAGGAAGTTTTGGCTTGATTAGATGGATGAGATTGACCAATTTTGAGATTTACCACATTGGCATATCCCTTGTATTTTGAATAATTACTTTGGGGCTTCGAAGATGAAGAGTTGTCATTTGATTTAAACATGGCATTTTTGTTATGGAGCTAAATTTTATTCTCTTTGATGGCATGAATTTCTAGTTTTTGTGCCATGGTAAATGCTTCGTCGAAGGTACGGAAGGTTTGTACCTGCATATTCTATGAGATGTGGCTGGCACAAGCTCTAGTGAACAACTCTATAATCTCAACTTGAGGTAACTAGAATGTTAATTGGTTGATAAGGATTTTCCAGTGAGCAACAAAATCTATGATAGATTTGTCATCATACTGTCGTGTCGAGTATAGGTCGGTCATGGTGACCTTTTTGACAACATTGATTGAGAATTGGTCCAAGAATGCTTGAGCCACTTGGTTAAAGGAGTAGATGGAATTTCTGGGTCAACCACTATACCAATCTAAGGGGGGTCCTGTTAGGGACATGGAGAATTTCCATAGGAGTAAAGCATCGTTATGGGAAATTAGATAGCACCCATGTTTGAACGACCGTAAGTTTTGTTGCGGGCCTTCTTTTCTGTTGAAATGGTTGAACTTGGGAATTTTCCAATGTACAAGGTATGAGTGAATGGGGATGGATGGCTGAATAGAATCATTACAAATTTCATCATAAGTTAAGGAGTTGCGAGAGCCAAAACTGATGCTTCTAATGTTTGCATCTTTTCCATCATCATCCTAATGAGATCATTGGTGGGTTGTGAGGAATGGGTGCCTCCTATAGTAAAGGGAGGTTGATGATGGATGTATGATGTGGACAACATCCTAGTATATGGGGGTGTCGAGTATGAGAAATGCAAAGGGGGAATAGATGCGGGTGGAAGATATCTGAATAAGTGATAGACGAGATTGGGGGTTGTTGGTGATGCATGTAAGTGGGTGGGGTAGTCATAACGACTCTCGTGGTAATTGGGGGTAGAGATTGTGGGATGGAAAGGACAAGGTTTTGGAATGGGGTGTGGGTTGCCGACACCATGGGTGGTTGTGATGCAACTGGTACATACGAGGTAAAGGGTGCAGATGGGGCCATGCTTAAGGTGGTTGGTGAAGGAATGGTTGACACCATGGGTGCAATAGATTTCATTGGTGCAATAGTTATAGAGGACGTGGGGTCTAGTTGAGACACCACAGGTGGTAAGGTGGATGAAGGCCATGCTTGAGCTAGTGGTAGCTAATGCGGAAGTGGGGGTGAGGGTAGGAGGGATAGACATGGGCATGTCGTATACCAACTGTCCCGAGGAGTCTTAGGTAGATGAGTGGGCAATTTTTATATTGTAGGGCAGTGGGATTCTAGTCAAGGAGTCTTACGAACTCCTCGTCACCGGTATTAATGGTGATGGGATGAGTTGGATCCATAAGCGATAAGATAGAAGGTGGTGATGGGCTAGGTGGAAGTGATGAAGGCTAGCATGAAACACAAGGGAGTTGGTTTGACTGTGATTCAACACCATGTGAATTAGCGTATACCTGGTAAAACTCAGTACTCTATAAATAACATAGAAAACAATAGAAATGGAGAAGGATAGATTCCAGGAGGTGAACTTGGTTAGTGTTTTAATTAAAAATAAAAATAGAGTGACCGATGCCGGTTAGACTAACCGATGATGGTTAAAGGATGATCGATGGTAGTTACTGATGAATCGATATTGGTTCTGTGGGGAAATCAACAATTTTAGCAAATGAGGAAAAACTGATGAAAATGAAATAAGGAAACTATACTTGACTGTGATATTAGAATTCTAGGGATATGATGATGTCTTGAGAATTTCAAATAGAATAGAAGAGGTGATGAATGATTTTTTTGGGTAAAATGACCAAAAGAGCTAGAAACCTGACCTTTGGTTAGGTAGTGATGATGGTCAAATGGAAACCAATGACGATCACTAGAAGCAGCGCCTTGATTATTGTGAAATTTGAAGAAGTGAAGAAAAATTGGTTTTTGTGAATTAAGTCAGATGGAGTATCAACCTAGAAGTTTGAGGATGATAGTATTAGACCTTGACACACTCAGAAATAGTCGAATACTCCAACTATGATGGTGGAGTGTGAAAGGAAGAGGAAAGTGGAGAACGTAACCTCACAACTCAAAATGCAACTTAGGAAAAAGCTAAGAAAAACATGCAATCCTATAAGTGAATTTTATGTTTTTATCTTATGTTATTTAAGATTGACTTGTGAATTCAGAACAGAGTTTTTTGGTTGGGAAGGCATCCTATGAAGAGGAAAATTCTAAAGGGTGGTTTCAGGTTATGTTTTGGTGGGGGTGGTCCTTTCTCTGAGTTAATGACTAGACAAAGAAACCAAGTTGGGTGCCCACTGTCAATCCTTTGATCATGTGATCGTTGAAAACTTCTTCCAAGTAAGGTGTTGTTTAAGAAGATGTGTGAATTTTTATTTGTGCAGTTTGAAGAGAGAGAGAGAGAGAGAGAGAGAGAGAGAGAGAGAGAGAGAGAGAGAGAGAGAGAGAGAATGCTTCTATGATTCAATTATGTCAACCATCAACTAGGCATGACTTCCAGCATATAGGTTGCCCTTAGTTTTTAATGTGAGCTAAAATGCAAAGCATACAAGGATGAAATGCATCAATTTTAGAACCCAAATCAATAATTAGATTTGATGTAGCAAATGATGAATAGGTCAAGAACGTGCTCTTTCACTACTATGCAAATGTAGGAAGAAAGAAATGATTCGTTTTAAACACCAAATCACAAATGTCATTTAGACAATTAGAATAAAAAGTGTGTTACTGGGAGAAGATTAAATATGTATTTTTCAAAAAGAAAGAGACACACAAGATTTCCCTATATGAATAAAATGTAATGAACCCAAGAGAGGGTCCCACCGGGTGTGCCAAAATGTTTCACCGGATTCTTAATAGATTTAATGAAATAGATAGAGGGTGATAGGACAAGGAGGAATACCTATTTGTGATGTCGGTTGAAGGTTGTGCACGCATTTCGATTCCGATCTAGGATGACCATGAAGAACTTCCTTTTGGCTAGGAGGAACTACTTGTAAATGCAAAAAAATACCACAAGAAGAATATTAAACAATATATGTCAGTGGACCTATTTGCTAGCATGTCTATATCCAGGAAGTGTGATACTTCCTATATGGTTGTCAATCCTTTGTTTAATACAATTTAATGCAATAAATAACGTAAAAAAATAACATCCTACTGTAGTTGATATGATTTAAGCATATCATTCAAATACAATAAGCAAATCTAATCTAACAAGTAGGGTTGTGATCAAATCTGGAGGTTGGGTAAGTGGTTTTGAGTTTTTGCCAAGATGAAAAGGTCCAGTAAAGGTTATGAAGGATTAGGGTAATTTGGGGATGGATATTAGCTTTTTGTCTTGAACTAGGTTATCAGACATAGAGACCGATGTCGATCCACAGTGAGACCGATAAGCTGTTTAGATATGGTGATGACAGTTTAGGGTGGATAATGGTAGAATGTCAAAATAGATGCATAGGCTCTCTCTCTATGTCTGCACAGAGAGTTGGGAAGGTTTGTGGTAGGATTGTAGGTGGGGTACCAGGTTTGGGTAAGGTTCTATGAGGTTTTTGGGGTGTTAAGGTCAACTTAGTGAAAGTCTATCAGGAGACACAGTAACCAATGTCGTTCTGGTGACCGATGTCGGTAAAGGGGAAACCGACGATGGTCAAGGTAACCAACATCGATAGGGGAAAAATGGTGGAAATAAAATAAAATTATTTTGGAGCTTCTCTATGATTGCACAGAGAATGGAAGAAGGATGGTTAGGTTCATAAAAATGCTAGGAAGGCTCAAGAATGCCTAAGAGTCGGGTATGAAGGGATAAATAGTTGTGGGTGGTTGGATGGGTGGATTGACAAGAAAGTGGGGATGGTGGAATGCAAAGGAGAATAGGATATAATTAAACAGAGATAAAGAAACTACAATCTAAGTAAGTATAAAATGATGTAGATAAAAAACACACTTACTTGTATTTACAGGCCTGGTTGGTGGAGGATAGAAATGGTTGATCTATGAAACTAGTGATCGATGCTCAAGACAAACTTCCAGAGCGTTACCATGAAGGTCATTTCCTTGAGATCAGTCCTAGTCTTTGGCTAGGGCATTTGGATACTCGAAAATATTTTGGTTTGTTCTTGCATGCATATCTCTCTCTCTCTCCAAACTCAAAAAATGACCAACCTCTAGAACAAGGTTACCAAAATGAATATATGGTAACTGATGATGTTTAGGGTGACCGACGTTAGAATAGGGTTAACCGGTGTCAGTTATAATGGGAAATCCTAGGTTTTCCAAAATAGCATATCTTGGCTATCTTTTGGCCAATTCTACCCGTTGGTCCCGATCTAAAATGGTATCTTACACTTAGATAAGTGGGTATGCTATTAGAGAAAGAATAGGCATCTAATGTTAGGGTTAGACTAAGTCTCAATTAGTTAAGGTAAGTAGAAATTGAGTCTTAGTTAAAAGAAACATGCTAAGAATAGGTCCATGATGAGGTGTCTAGGTGATGTGGCTAGGTGAGGTGGTCAAGTGAGGATGTTAATTAAATTAATTAAAGTAATTAATTCAATTAATCATGTGCACTATGGGATATGAATATGTAAGGTATGGTTAATTTAATTAACAAGGTTATAAGGGTGGTATGACCTAATTTTGGTGTCTACACATGTCTTTATATAGGTTTGGAAAATTTTATCACATTTATTGCTCCTTTACCTACCACTGATCCTCTCATTAATTGACCATTTTCCCAATTTCCGCATGATAGACCTATGCACCACAACTATAACCTTCAAGCACGTCTTCCTACATTTTGGCTATAGACCTCCTTCCGTGCACTTCCATATGCCAAAGTACCTCGCCACTATGCCTTCATCTAGTAGTTTTTATTTCGTAACTTACCTCACATTGTACTATGCATTCATTCGTTTCGGCTATGGTCTTCTTTATGAGCAATTTTCTTTCTAGTAACACATTTCCATATTGTATGCACCTTTTAACAAGAGAAATTATCTTATGTGTACCCATGTTTGAATGAAAACCATCCCACACCATGGTATGTGAATTCCTTTGCACATAAAAACACTTGATTGTGATTAGCTTGAGGCACACAAACACGCTTATTACACAAAACACTAAACTAAATTGACAAAGCAAACCGACAAAGAAGGAAACAAATTAAATGAAATACGGAAGGAAATCTATACTAAATGGCAATATTGTCTTATGAAAAACACCAAGAAGGCTTATTTATAGGAGGGCTTCAACCTACTCTCCCTAAAGTAACCTGGGTAACTGTGTTCCTTCAAAGGCCTCTAAGCCTGAAAAATGCCCGATTCAAGTATGCGAGTGATAACATATGGTCCTAACCAATGCACCTTAAGCTTTCTAGGTGGCGTAGAAACTTTGAATAATAAAGAAGCACCATCTATCCAACCTCAATCTTCTTGTCCTTGATGTGTCTATCATGCCATGCCTTATGTCTGGCCTTTTCCTACTTCTGACTTCAACGTGCTATGGCGTGCCTCTCATCTAGCTGTATTGATTTTTCAATTCTTTCTTCCTATGTTTTTCGTCATCTAGACCTCAGTGCTGCATCGCAATACACAAAGAAGGTAACATAAATTCTATGGGAAGAAGCGTCTGCGCAAACACCAAGCTGAAAGGGTGTGGCCTTATTCAACCTTTTGTAGGTTGTTTTATATGCCCAAAGTACAACGAAACTTTATCATCCCCATATTTCATTCCCAAATCAGAATTTTTTTGTCAAGGTATGGCTCAATATATTGTTGAAAGCCTCGGCGGTCCCATTTTCTTGAGGGTGATAGGGTGTGGTCTTGTGGTGTGCGACCATAAATTCATCCAATAATATCCTGATTGTCTCATTCAAGAAATTTATGCCCCTATCACTTGTCAAACTCAACAGACATCCATACCTAGTAAGAATATTTTCCCATAAGGACCTTGTTGTTGTAGCCAATGTACAATCCTTTATAGGTGTTGCTTATTCCCGCCTTGTAAGATAATCTTTACAAGTGATGATGTAGTGTGATCTGGCTCTACGTGTGGCTAGGGAGATAGGACCCAAAATTCTATTTCCCATTTTTCAAATGGCTTTGAACTAGTAATAGGCCTTAAAGGTATTTCATCTCTTTTCCTAGGTTTTCCAAGGCACTGATAATGATCAGACACCTTATAATACTCTTTACAATCCTTGTACAAGGTTTCCCACCATAAACCAGCGAGTAGAATCTTACGCATGGTGGTATCACCTGCATAGTGTCTACCTACAATACCATAATGAGCCTCTTCCATGATTGTCATGTGATCATGATGGAAAAGAGAGGGTAGGATAAAAAAATAAGAAAAGAAGGAATAGGTATCAAGGAGGGATAAAATTAGGTTAGCAAAGGTGAGGGTAGGTAAACGTATATAGGGGATAGGTGGGACTTAGGTCACAGTGGGTACAAGATTCAGGTAAGTGGGAATGTGATAAATAAACGGTCAGGGATAAAGTAGGAACATGATAAATGCATATGGGGTAATAGGGTGTAGAATTATTATGTTGATGAATTCGGGATCGACATTATTGAGTTGGTTGGTTGCGCAGGCATGGAAACATTTGATGTAGTGAGATAGAGTCTTGCCCCTACTAGGGTAGTTAAGGTGAAGTGTGACGGAGGAGGAGTGAGCCCAGTGCGGGAGGTAGGGCTTATTGAGGTCATATGGCACAGATGGATCGCGAGATCCTAGTCTCATGGTCACTCTCATCGATAGATGGGATGTAGCAACAAACACATTCCACCTTCCTACTAGTGAGATGATGATCACACTAGAGGATGTCTACATGATTTTACGGATGCTTTGATTGTTGGGAAGCCGGTTTATAGTATATTTATGGATGGCACCTTCGAGGTGATGATAGGATTGTTTAGGAGATGACTAGTGAAGCGACCAAGAACAACGTGAGCTTGGTGTATGGGGCAATGTATGTCGCACACCCACAGGAGATGCAGCTAGCCGTGTTGATGATGGTGACAATGGGGTGCTATGCACTTCCTGATTCAGAGGGTGGTCATTTTCCTGGGGTTTGATGGGAGTATTACGAGACATGATCGAGGAGTGGGCCTGATTTGCACTGGGTGTTAGATTAATTAGTACAACTATACAGGAGCTCTAGAACTATCGGAAGATGCACTAATATGGTGTGTGTTGTACCTTCCTTTTACATTGTTGGGCCTATGAGCACATTGTGGTAGTGTGGCCACAAGGACTATAGGTAGCAGATTGGCATCTTTGAGGGTAAAGGGAAGGATTTAGGCGATGGGTGGTCTCAGGAGGTCGGTCATGAGAAACAGAGGTGTTATATGATGTGGCGCATTACAGGTGGGAGCTAGAGGGGATATATGTGAGAGACATAGTATGGCGACCTTATGTCGGCTTTCTAACATTTAGAGGCATGAGGTGAGAGATACATTGGTTGTATCTGGTGTGATGGATACATGGGGACGTCTTAGGAAAGTGAGAGATGATCCCGATGAGACAAAGTCCGAAGACAATTTAGACTAGTGTAGGATGTGCCACCACCATTTCCATAGTATCGGTGAGGAGGATGTGGAGAGGCCTTTATCTCCACCTCACCCCATAGAGCCGGCGTGGTCGAGAGGAGTTAACGGTGGATGGCGGGATAGATGATGCCGGGTATCTAATGGATATAGACGTTGGTGGGTAGTAGAGTTATAGGTAGCACTATCATGTCAGGGAATCACGATTAGTGACTATGATAGTGCTAGAGAGATGCACTACAGGGACATGTGGAAGTGTTGGTAGTGTAGTTGTGCGAAGCAGTGTAGGAGAGGTAGCCACCTTGACTATGTAGGTGACTATACTATAGAGGAAATTGACTACTTCCCAAGCATAAGTATAGAGTACGGGCACATGGCTAGGCTCTTGCATGAGGATGGATGACAGAGATAGCCGCCTTGCGGGAACAATTCATAGGGTTTCAGGGGCATCCAACCACATCCCAAGAATAAGTGGTGGCTTTATAGGCTTAGGTGGCAACATGGAGAGCAACACAAGCATCGGGACAAGGTCCTATCATATAGGGGTCATCATCGGGATAAAGTCCCATGGTATAGGTAGCTTAGGGACATGTGGCCGTGAGGTCAATGAAACCAGGGTAGAGTGGAGAGGTGGCCATGAGGTGATGGCACTACCTCGAAAGTGTCTATGGTGAGGTTAAGGGATGCCCTTAATGTGGCATGGTATTACCAAGATCATCGATGACCGCACGGATAGACATAACCTCCTATCTTTGAGTACAAGGTACAACACGTAACGAGTTAGAGGACTAAATCTTGCATTCATAGCTCAAAGAGCACGGGGGATGGAGAGCCCAAAGACAAGGTCGGGTGAGGCTACGAGTTCACGAGAGGCGGAGGCAGTGCGGGCCGAGGCAAAGACTAGACCGAGACCCATGCGAAGTGGGGAGATGTTGGCAAGGCTCTAGAGACAGGAAGAGAGGATGAGACAAATGAGAATGGCCCTGAGGGTCTCAAGTGGGGTGACGATTAGCCACTTTTTATGATTATTGTTTTTGAGATTTTTATATATATATCAGCCCGCGTGCCAAAGATATTGAGGCTATGTTTATGAAAGTTGTGATTTTGAGTATGGATAATGCCCCGCATGCCGAAGACGGTGAGGATGCATCGAGAGTTTTTTATATTTTGATCCTATACCAGCCTGCATGCCAAAGATGGTGAGGATGTATATGAGAGTTTTGAGATACTTGTATGTATTTATATCGGTGTATATTTGTATTGATATACAGACTTTCATTGTTATAGATGATGAGATTTATGGTATGGATGATGTACTTGTGTTTTAATTTCTATTGTTATTTGTGTATGGATAGAAACTAGGTGAATTAGGTATGGTGGAGTTGAGGTTGTGTGGGCATGGTGGATTGTAGGCCCTATAGTAATGATTTGGTCATGGTGTTGCGTTTGATTTAATTTCCAAGTTTTTTTAAGGAGAATAAATGATTATGCATGATACGGTGATGTTATAAAATGGTAGGTATGTATGTTTGTATGTTTTAATTTTCCAATTGTTGTGTAAAATGGAAAACTCACTAAGGTAGAATGTGAATAGAAAAATGGGGAAATTGGTTAGGGTAAAGAGTGGCTGAGCTAACCTCCAAGGGCCCCATGCCCTCAGTGCTGCCTACATAGCCTTGGTGAAAAGGGGCCTCAAGACGATGTAGTTCTCTTGTAAGCTAGGGAATAATATGGTGAAGTAGAGGAATGGGTTGGTAGGTTTTAAGCATGATTGAGTCTAGGTCATTTAGGCATGGTTGGGTTGGGGTCATGTAAGTATTTAATTTACATTGGTATTGTGTATTGATGGAAACTAGGTGAATTAGGCATGATTTAGTCAAGGTCATGTAGTCATGATTGAGTTTAGGTCACTTAGGCATGGTTAAGTTTAGGTAATTTAGGAATGGTTGGGTTTTTAGGTTGATTTTGGTGAAAGAGGAATCCCCAAAATGTAGGTGTCAATGGTCTAATCCTATATAGAAGAATCAATAAGTAATGAAGAAGGTGAAGGGTAAGAGGTGACCAAAAGAGCCACCTAATTAGAAGAACCATAACAAGTCTACCATACCAAAGGTGGGATTATGAACATAAGACCCTAAAGGCGTTGCATGATTGACTATGCTAAGGGTGAAGAAAGTCACATGATCATGAAATGTCGTTTTTGCGGCAAGTCCCTTGAGAAGGTAGGAAATTAGGGTGAAAAGGAAATGAGGTGAAAATGGTTGGTTTTAGTGTAACTTGGTGTGAGACAAGCAGGCCTACTTGGCAAGAGACCCAAGATCAAAATAGGCAAGTCCATGAAAAAAAGGTTATCTTTTTCTCTTTTTTCTCTTGTTTTTCGATAGATTGATCAATGCAGAAGTCTATATGGGATGATTATATTATCTCCTTGAGGTCTTCGTGAAGCTGATCGATGTGGGAAGCTTTTGAATATTTTATTTTGTTTTTGCAAGGATAGTCCTTTTTTATGATAGACTATGTGCAATATGGCTAGCTTTGTATAGTTGTCCTTCGAGGGAGCAGTCTATTTATAGTAGAGATAGAGAGAAGATATGTCCCTTTGAGGGAGTTATCTCTTTTCTGGAAGTTTGACTCAAGGATTTGAATCCCATTTTTCTTTTGAAATTATTTTTCTTTTGGACATTTAAGTCATGGACAAGACTATAGAGGAATATTAGGCTCTTGTTTAGAACAAAAACCATAACACATAGAGGTTAACTATTAAAGAGATGGTTTCTAGTGATGAACAGACCATGGGATTTCATCTTGAAAAAGATGAAAATTATCCATGAAAATCATGCCATAAGTAGAGTCATGGTACTTATATTGAAGATAGGGTGAAAGGTGACAGGTAATCACATGATTCTTGTTTAATCATTGACCCCAAGAATAGGTATTATGAAAGGTGAAGGGTGCTCAAGGGACAAGCTTGAAATAGATAGAAGGTGATATAGGACTTGATTCAATAATATAATGGTTGAAGATGCAAGGAATTGAGGGGTTGGTTGGGTTTACTTTCGAGTGAAGATAAATGATAAGCACTTGATCCATATGTATGAGTAACAATATAGGGTCTAAGCCAATTAGGAGAAAAAATTTCCCGTTTTCTTTTCTCTTCTTTGGTTACATGTTGATTTTCCTTCAGGATGAGGTCACTGACCTGGAAGGTTCGCTCATGGAAATGTTTTTCATAGGCACGTTTGATACATTTTTGGTAGATTTGGAGATGATTAAGAGCATTAAGATGACGTTCATCTAATAACTCAAGTTGTGTCAAATGGTCTTGGCGAAAGTTATCATCATTGAGAATGTCTTGGAGTGAGATACAGAGAGATGTAATCTATACTTTGAAAGGAAAGACAACCTCGTTATCGTAGACCAAAGAGAAAGGTATGGCAATAGTTGAGGTGTGAATACTAGTACGGTAAGCCCACAAGGTGAAAGGAATGTGCATATGCCAATCCTTTCTAGTATTATCAACTACTTTCATAAGAATTTTGTTCAAGGTTTTATTGGTTGATTTTGCTTGGCCATTTTTTTGTGGGTAGTAAGGTGAAGAGAAATTGAGTTGAATGCCAAAGGTGTCATAGAGTTTTTGTAGGGTTTTGTTTTTGAACTTTTTTCCATATTAGTGATGAGACGGTGAGGAATACCAAAGTGACAAATGATGTGATGATTGATGAATTCACATATTTTCTCGGCTTTTGTAGAAATAAGAGGTATGGCTTCAACCCATTTAGTATAATATTCAGTAGCGGTTATAATCCATTGATGGCATTGTGAAGAATGAGGATTGATCTCTCTCGACAAGATCCAAACCCCATTGAGAGAAAGGCCAAAGGTCTCATGCGACCTGTAAGGCATGACTAGGTGTGTGATGAAGATTAACATGTTGTTGGCATTTCACACAACATTTTACATAGTCACAACAATCACGATTGAGGGTGGGCCAATAATAGCCCAAGCGAAGGATGCATTTAGTGACAGCTAGGCCACTAAAGTGACCTACACAAATTCCATTGTGAACTTCCTTGATGGTATAAGAACTTTTAAGGCATCATAAGAGAATACCATTAAAGCCATGTTTATAAAGAAGACCACCCATGATGACATAGTGAGAGACATGTTAGTGCAAATCAGCAGCACCCCTGGATGTTTTCTCATATTTCTAGTTTGATAATGGACATCTAGTGTGATTGCACAACATTGAATCTTTTCCCCAAGTGTGGGACTTGCAGAATTGGGAAAAGAATCTCCAGATTAAAGGTTGGTTCCTTCACTCCTCTGATCAGGTATATGCATGAACTTTGTAGAGGTTTAATACTAGATCCTACTCTAAATTCCAAGGAGACAGAGATAAAGGATGTAAAAGAAATAAAACTAAGTGAAAGTGGTGATACACCAAGGGAGTGGTGAACATCTACTTTGCAAAATTGACATAGATCATAAGAAATACAACACAAAATATGCACATATTGCTAGAATGTAATGAGAGATCAAAAGACAATGATAAACACATGAGAGGATTGAGAAAATCAATCACAGAACATACATTATCATTCCCAAGTCAATACAATGCATTATAATGGCTAGGAGGCAAAATACATGTTGTAGTCTATATGAGAGGTATGAAACTCTACAAATCCACCTTGAGGAAGAAAAGAGAGCTTGCAAGAGAAAAATATGTCCAACCCTTTACAAATGAGCCAAATCTGGCTTTTAAGGTCAAGCAGAAGGAGAGAAAGCAAAAAACATGGGCAAAATGGATTTATGAACTCAACCACCAACCAGATCCCTCAAATTTTACCTACAGAGTGATGGGCTTCATGGAAAAACCCATACTTAGAAGTACATTGTTCTGCAGATCCAAAAACGACCATACTTCATTAAATTTGGTGGTTGAAAGTCAATTATGTGTTTTTTCCTTGCCAGGGACATTTCTCCATTTTTATCCCACAATTCTCCATAGCAAAATACCAAATTACACCCTCCATCATGTAGATAATTTCACCATCTTTCTAATGACACCAAGAACACATAAATTTGAGCTCTGGATCAAAATTTATGCCCCTTTGAAGATTTAGGGCAAAAATAGGGCAAAAATGGGTTGGCGGGACAAAAGTTTAAAATTTTCCCTTTTTGAATTTTTGGAAAATTTTCCCAAAACATTTCCACCCCCACCACTCCAATGCCATGTGGCATGTCCTGATTGGATGTGGGCTTCACCCGATCATTTTACGCCTTTTGAGATTTTAGAAAAAAAAATTTTTGCTCTGCGCCTCGCCACTCCGATGCCATGGCACTCTCTCGATTGGGTACGGGCCTTAGCTAGATTTCTTGCCCGAGCCCATGGGAAAAAATTATCCTTTGTACGCTTTGGAAACACTTTGGTGAAATTTTAAAATTTCTCCCACGCCCCGACCTCCTCCGCCGAGACGAGGACACGTGTCATCTTTCGATTGCGCGGGCACGAATCAACTCTTTTCCTCTTGTGGGCCCGCCTTAAGATTTTTGTCGGCCACATGAACACGTCACATGTTTTTATTGGTGCGTGCAGGCCATCGGAGCATGGATTTTCATTGTGTTATTTTCCACACTTATCAAATTTTGGAAAAAAATCCCTCGTGCCTCCAACTCCCACCTTGGCCCTACATGGACACGTGGCAGCTCCTCATTCGCTACGGGCCTTGGGTCAAGATTTTTCTAACTTTTCACCCCGCTAACCCCTTGGTGAAAATTTCTAACTTACCTCCACCAACCCGCCATTCTACCGCCACGTGGTGCTCTCTAATTGGGTGCGGACCTTCCTAGGGAAAATTTCCCTCCAAAACTCCATCGAGGCATAACTTGCAAAATACAAGGAGTTAGAGGAAAATTTTACCTTTCTGGAAAGCTGAGAAGATTCTCTATCTAATGAAGCCATTTCTAGAAAATTTTGAGTGCCTGAAAAAGTGAAAATTTTTTACTGAGGCACAAGGAAGGAAGAAATGAAAGAGAGTTAGCCAAAAAATAAGCAAGGGGCTTATTTTGGATAACAATTTTGGTGACTCAGAGGGGTCATCTGCCTGCGTTGGATGAAGTTACCAGTTGCCTAAAACAATCCATTGGGCATGGAGTCATCAAATTAACTACTTGGTACCCCCAACTCATTAGAAAAATTCCAAGAAGAAAGATTGTGAGAGTAGAACATCACTTGATCTAGAACATGGCCTACTGCAAAATGCATCCTTGGGACAGCAAGCTTGTGCCAAAGCACTTAGGGAAATGTAAAACTAAGCTACAATAGAACAATGTGCACAAGCACTTGGAGGAATGAAAATCTAAGCTAATATGTACAAGGTGGAGAGTTTCCCTTCTAGTAGCAATGCTTTAGATGGATTCCATTAACTGGAATCTATAGTTCTCCACCATCCAATGTAGACAATTGGAAGGCATTGTTGTTCTTACATTTTGTGACCATGTAGGGGCCACTCTAAATGGAATCAAACTTTGAATGCCTTCCTAGCTTTGCTCGGTCTGCATCCCATTTCAACACTAGATCTCCAACTTGGAAGGTTCTAGCCTTAGCTTTCCTATCAAAGGTTCTCTTGATCAAGGCTTGGTCCTTCTCCATTGCTTGGGCTGCATGCTCTCTGATTTCTTGGAGTTCCATCAATTCTGCATATCTAATCTCCATGGGTTCAAACTCCAACAACTCCAATTTCTTCATGAGTTCCAACGTTGGCAACTCAAGTGACATGGGAAAGATTACCTCTCTTCCATAAACAAGTCTGAATGGAGAGTTACTGTGGATCTCTTGGGAGTTATCCTATCAGCCCACAAGGCTGATTTCAATTTGGTGTGCCAAGTCCTCGATTTTCATCAAGAGTCCTCTTGATGATCTTTAACAAGTTCTTGTTGGTAGACTCAGCTTGGCCATTACCTTGAGGGTAATAATTTGATGAAGTGCTCAGATAAATCCCATTTTTAATAGCCCATTCAGTTACCTTTGATCCTATGAATGCCAAAGCATTATCTGATATTATAGTGGTAGGTATACCAAATATGGTTACTATCCCTCATAGAAGTCTAGAATGCTAGATTCATTTTCCTCTTTGAGTACCACCGCCTCAGTCCATTTGGTGAAGTAGTGCATTCTTTATTAGAATCCACTTGTGTCCTTGGCTTGATTTTGGGTTAATGACTCAATGAAGTCCAAACCCCATTGCATGAATGGTTGGTCAACTGAAATTAGATGCAATGGAAGGGTAATCTTTCCTTTAATAAGAATGCACAATTTTACACCTCTTGATCCATGCATAACAATCACCAAACACCTTGGGCCAATAATAGCTAGCCTTCATGATCTTGAGGGCTGTCACTCTTGGAGAAAAATGACCCCAGCTGATCCACCATGGAACTCTTCTAGCATTCTATTAATTTGGTTTGTCCCAATGCATCTCAGCAACACTCCATTTACATCCTTCTTGAACAAGACACCATCAACAAGTGCATATGGGACAACCTGCAATCTGAAGTGTCTTCTCTTGGTTTTGTTCATCTCTGGAGGGCATAGGCTTTTGTAGAAGTGCATTATGTCTTGGGTCTAACAAGGAGTGAGGACACCATCATTCTCCTCTTGAATGCTTCTTGGTTCTTGGTTGTCTTGCAATGCCAAAACAACATCCTTCCCATTTCTTGCTTCCATTGATTTTCTCAAGACCAGCTGTTCACATAATCCCTTTCCTCGGACTAGCTTGGTGACTTTGATCTCAATGTCATACTCCATGACATGAGTAATCCACCCTACACGTTTTTCATTTAGGTCCTTGTTGAGGAGGAAGTCCTTAACTCCCACATGAGAAACCAACAGTTGAACCTTGTTGTTTGAAACTAGATGCTTAAATTTCTTCAAGCTCTAATCATGACAAGAACATGCTTCTCAATGAAAGAATACCTCACCTCATAGTCCTCCGGACTTTGGCTAAAGAAGGCAATTGGATGCTTTGCATTTTCTTTGTTCTGATGTACTAAAATTGTAGAGATTGTATCATCACCTCCAAATGCATAAAGGATAAAGTCCTTAGAGAAATCTAGGTTAATGAGAGTTGGAGCTTGTGAGATTACCTCTTTGATTGCCTCAAAACTTTCCTTACCTTCAGTTGTCCATTTGAAATCCATACTTTTCTTCAACATCATAGTTATTGGCTTGACAAGGGCTGCAAAATCTGGAACAAACCTCCAAACAAAATTGATTCTTCCCAAGAAAATTTGGAGGGCCTTCTTATGACTTGGTAATGGTAGTGCTTTTATTGCTTCAACCCTCTCTAGATCAATTGCTAATCCTTCTTTGGAAACAATGTGGCCTAGGAGCTTTCCCTCATGAGCTAGGAAAATACATTTCTTGGGATTTAAGGATACCCCAAATCTTCTACATCTTTGGAACACTTGTCTCAAATGAAAGAGATGATCTGCTACACTTTTAGAAAATATAGTAATATCATCTAGATATATCAGCACCATTTTGTTGATCAATCCCTTAAACGCCATATCCATTGCCCTTTGGAAGGTAGCTCCGGTGTTGGACAACCCAAATGACATTTTTCTATATGCATAAGTCCCCCATTTGGTGGTGAAGGCTGTTTTGAACTGATCATCCTCCTTTACCATGATCTGATTATACCCTGAATAACCATCTAGCAATGAAAACCTCTCAGAGACAACAATTTGCAAAATATGCTCCATAGAAGGAAGTGGGTAGTGATCCTTGAGGGATGCTCTATTCAAATCTCTAAAGTCTACACACAATCTGATTTCTCCACTCTTCTTTCTAACTGGAACCAAGTTTGCTACCCAGATAGAATGCTTGATGGGAAATATGATACTTTCCTCTATTAATTTATTCAATTTCCTCTTCATGAGAGGCTCCATGTGTGGATTGACTGGCCTTTGTTTTTGCCTGATGGGCTTAGCATTTGGATCCAATTCAATTGTATGTTGAGCTAGCTTGGGATTGAAACCTCTCAAGCCTTCATAGCTCCAATAAAATATATCCAGGAACTCTTGGAAAAATTGCATGAACTCATACCTTTCTTGCTTGGTTGCCACTTTACCAATTTGAAGTGATTTTCCTCTCCCACTGAGATGGGCACTGAATCTTCTCCCTTGACTTGGATGTTTTCTTTCTCTTTCCTAAATTGATCATTAGGATTAAAGATGGACTCCAAGGTGACAAGTCCTTTTGGTAGTTTGTTAGTTCTCAGCTGTACTACTTGATCACCATACTGTTGTTCTAACTTTTCCTTATTTTTGGTGAGAACTCACTTCTTCTTACAAGAAATTGATGATCTGTTGGTCACTTTCAAACACTTGC
Organism: Taxus wallichiana var. yunnanensis; assembly: GCA_018340775.1. Taxonomy (NCBI): domain Eukaryota; kingdom Viridiplantae; phylum Streptophyta; class Pinopsida; order Cupressales; family Taxaceae; genus Taxus; species Taxus wallichiana. Next base: position 594,043,077 of record CM031244.1, read on the forward strand.
CAACTTACATTATTTCTTGACACGATGGCCTTACAATCACATGAATGCTTGGCTACACTTTATCTTCCTTGATACTTTCCACAACATCAAAGGCTGCCCTAATTGTTGCAAGTCTATCAGCAACTTGGTTTTCTTTCCTAGGGATGGAGTTGATGCCAAAGCCTTCAAAATCCTCAATGAGGTCCCACACCCTATTCTTATAACACTTGAGCAGGTCATTTTTGGCAGCATGTTGCCCTTTAACTTGATTAACAATCAGCTCACTATCACCAAAGACTTGTAAGTTTTGATACCTCTTTTCCTTGACCAATGCAATCCTTGTATCAAAGCTTCATATTCAGCAATGTTGTTAGAACATGCAAACTAAAATCTAAAAGCTGAATAATACTTAATGCCTTGAGGTGAAACAAGCATAGCTCCCCCACCTGCACCTTTTCTACTTCTTGATCCATCAAAGAATAGCTACCATACCTCATTGTCATCTTTATGGTCTGGCTTGGTGATGCTAGGAATAGGCTGATTTTCTTCATGCATGCAATAAACTCCTAGTTCAAATTCCTCTATTTCCTTGTAGGGATCAAAAGCATGTACCTTGCTTTCCCATTCATCAAGAGTCAAATATGGGATGCTTCCAAATTTGGTGTCAGCTTCATCTAGTGCTTGGATAATCCTCTTGATCAAATGTTGAACAGTTGGCATTGATTTGGCTTGGAGTATGAGGCTCAATGTGAAAGTTTGTAATAGGTTCAGACCTGATTGTGGCCTTAGTTCCATATCTTGTTCTAAAAACATGTGTGACCAATCAGTAGATAAGTATCCTCCAATTCTAGCTGTGAAATCCCTTGACAAACATAGGGAAAAAAGTGGTGGTAAATCTATCACTGACACATCTTGCAACACAGTGACATTGGGGCATGCATGCAAAGTAAGGCTCAAATATTTAATTACTCCCACTGTTGTTACTACTGTCCCATCTAGTTACACCACCCCTTTGGATATGATTTCATATTGGAGGCCTAGTTGATCAGCTATTTTCTTGGGCATTACATAACTACTTGCCCCGGAATCAATCATACAATTGTGTACTAGTTTATCCCCAATGACCAATGAAACATAGAATGGAGGGGGTTTCAAGACTTTACCTTGCTATCCTCCATGTTTCCCCTCAAGCTGAGTAGAATTTGTGAGTACCTTCTCTTGCATATGAGCTTGCTGATTTGAAGTTGACCAATTCTTCATGGCAGCTTGTAGAAGATCCCTTTGGCTTGGGATGGATAGTGATTCCCACATAGATATATTCACATTTGTCTTCTTCATTTGTTTAATGATGCTAAATGGGGATGAAACATCTCTTTACTACCCTCTAGAATGCACACTCTTCTCTTGTACATGGACTGCAACAGTTGGCATTTGAGCTGGTCTAGAAGGTGGCTTGGGCTGCCCTTGCACATTTGGAACTGCATTTTGCTTGCCAACACTTTGTGGAGTGATGGAAGGTTGTGGATCACCTAGAGTTAATGACTGCCCTTCACTAATATTCCTCTTCTTTGACCTTGTGTTAGCTACTACATTCTGAGAAATTGTTTGATTCATACCACAAAAATCCTCAGCTTGCCAATTCACAAGTGTAGTCTCATTTGGAGTTGTATTTTGTTGAGGTGTTCCTTGTTGTTGGTTTGTTTCTTGGCTCACTTCACCCTCTACGCCAATTGTTGTCACCATCAAGGCTTGGTTCAAAGCACCATTGAAGCACATAGACTGGTTGTGAGGTTCATTACATGGGAAACACCAATCATACTCTTGTGCTATATTGTTTTACACTGGCACTAAGGCTTTAGAGGTAGATGCAGCATTGGGGTTATAGGGCTGAAATGGTCTATTGGCAGGAGGCCTTACTTGATTTTGATTTGCAGTTGGATTGGGTGGCCTATTAGGCTGATATGGTTGCCTATTAGGCTGAGCTTGAGACTGATAAGAAGGTCTAAAATTTGGGTTTCTTTGCCTCTTGAGTGTAACCAGCTCATTGCCTAAATTTTGTAATTGTTTCATGACTTCTTGAAGTTCATTTGAGGCACTAGAGGATGAAGTAGAAGTTTCATTTGAAATCTGATTTCTAGGAGTGGGAATAGGAGCTAAAGTAGGTGCTTGACTAGTGCTTGGGCTTTCCAAGTTTGGATACAAGGGCATGGGAGGCCTAGGAGCCAGCTTACCGGCTTGAATCAGACAATTTTCAGCCCTAATGGCAATGTTATAAGCTGTAGGTATAGTTGTACCTCCCATGGATTGAATTAACATAGAAATATCATAATTTAAAGCTTTGAGATAGTATAAGAAAGAACCTTTAGCTATTGGCCTTAATGCCACTGGGATTCTATCCCATGTCCTTTGAAATCTAAAGTTGAAGTCTGTTAGTTGCTCATTGGGAGCTCTCTTGATAGTTGTCAATTGTTCTAGTAGAGACAAATTATCTCCCTTTTCTCCAAACTGCTCATGGAGAGTTATGCACAACTGGTTCCAATTTTGGATAGAGCCTGCCCCAAGGCTCCTGAACCATTGCAAGACTTTCCCTTTGAATGAAGATGCCAACAATTTGTCAGTAATTTACATTTCAAAAATCTAATGGATTGCACAAACATTAGCAATGTCTTTGACATGGTCACCAAGAGTGGTCTGATTTTCCCTAGTAAAGTATGGAATGTTCTTCAATGTTGCAACTGGAACTAGATTTTATGCATTGAGAGCAAGTGGGCTGCTGCCAGTGAAGTTGACATAAGGGTTGTGTTGTGCCATTTTGATTGGCCTGAGAACCCTTGTTGATTGGGTGAAAGGTCTACTAGGTGGAGGAGTTGATAGAGTTCTGTTTGGTGGAGATGGAGACCTTTGAATCCTTCTTCCTCTCTATCTTCTTCCAGGGATAACTATAAATACTCAGACAATCCCTCTTCTCTGGCCCTTGACCTTGTTTGAATCCTTCTCATGAATCTTCAGACTTGGACTACTAAAACCAGTTGATTTTTTCTCTTTGGAGTCGCAGATGTGTAAATTAGGGCTATTTCAAGCAAGAAATTACAAAAAAGCACATAAAATTTGTTGTAATGAAGATGAAGACCTCTAAGGTCCCACCGGGCATGCCAAAAATGTTAGTGCAAATCAGCAAAACCCCGGATGTTTTCTCATATTTCTAGTTTGATAATGGACATCCAGTGTGATTGCATAACATTGAATCTTTTCCCCAAGTGTGGGACTTGCAGAATTGGGAAAATAATCTCTAGATTAAAGGTTGGTTCCTTCACTCCTCTAATTAGGTATATGCATGAACTTTTAGAGGTTTAATACTAGATCCTACTCTAAATTCCAAGGAGACAGAGATAAAGGATGCAGAAGAAATAAAACTAAGTGAAAGTGGTGATACACCAAGGGAGTGGTGAACATCTACTTTGCAAAATTGACACAGATCATAAGAAATACAACACAAAATATGCATAGATTGCTAGAATGTAATGAGAGATCAAAAGACAATGATAAACACATGAGAGGATTGAGAAAATCAATCACAGAACATACATTATCATTCCCAAGTCAATACAATGCATTACAATGGCTAGGAGGAAAAAACATGTTTGAGTCTATATGAGAGGTATGAAACTCTACAAATCCACCTACTGAGGAAGAAAAGAGAGCTTACAAGAGCAAAATATGTCTAACCCTTTACAAATGAGCCAAATTTGGCTTTTAAGGTCAAGCAGAAGGAGAGAAAGCAAAAAAACATGGGAAAAATGGATTTATGAACTCAACCACCAACCAGATCCCTCAAATTTCACTGCAGAGTGATGGGATTCATGGATGAACCCATACTTAGAAGTACATTGTTTTGCAGATCCAAAAAATGACCATACTTCATTAAATTTGGTGGTTGAAAGTCAATTCTGTGTTTTTTCCGTGCCAGGGATGTTTCTCCATTTTCTCCCACAATTCTCCATCAAAATACAAAATTGGACCCTCCATCGTGTAGATAATTTCACTAACTTTCCAATGACACCAAGAACATGAAAATATGAGCTCTGGATCAAAAGTTATGCCCCTCTGAAGATTTAGGGAAAAAATAGGGCAAAAAATGGGTTGGTGGGATGAAAGTTTAAAATTTTCCCCTTTTTGATTTTTTGGAAAATTTTCCCAAAAATTTTCACCCCCACCACTTGATGCCATGCCATGTGGCACGTCACGATTGGATGTGGGATTCACCCGATCATTTTACACCTTTTGAGATTTTGGAAAAAATTTTCCTCTGCGCCCGCCACTCCGATGCCACATGGCGCTCTCTGATTGGGCACGGGCCTTAGCTAGCTTTCTTCCCCCTGTAGGCCCATGGGAAAAAATTTCCTTTGTGCCCTTTGGAAACACTTTGGTGAAATTTTAAAATTTCTCCCACGCCCCGACCTCCGCCGAGATGAGGACACGTGTCATCTTCTGATTTGCGTGGGCCTGAATCAACTCTTTTCCCTCTACGGGCCCGCCTTAATATTTTTGTCAGCCACATGGACACGTGGCACATTTTGATTAGTGTGGGCCATCGGAGGGTAGAGTTTTATTGCACCATTTTCCACATTTAGCAAAAATGGAAAAAATCCCTCGTGCCTCCGCCTCCCACTCTGGCCCCCTGTGGACACGTGGCAGCTCCTCATTCACTGAGCCTTCGGGTCGAGATTTTCTTCTTGCCCCCATTGACCCTTGGTGAAAATTTCTAACTTACCTTTTCCGACCCACCATTCCACCACCACGTGGCGCTCTCTGATTGGGCGCGGACCTTCCTAGGGAAAATTTCCCTCCAAAACTCCGTCGAGCCATAACTTGCAAAATATAAGGAGTTAGAGGGAAAAATTTACCTTTCTGGAAAGCTAAGAAGATTCTCTATCCGATGAAGCCATTTCTAGAAAATTTTGAGTGCCTAAAAAGTGAAAAAAATTAACTGAGGCACAAGGAAGGAAGAAATGAAAGAGAGTTAGCCAAAAAATAAGCAAGGGGCTTATTTTGGATAACAATTTTGGTGACTCAGAGGGTCATCTGCCTACTGGATGAAGTTACCAGTTTTCTGAAACAATCCATTAGACATGGAGTCATCAAATTAACTACTTGGTACCCCCAACTCATTAGAAAAATTCCAAGAAAGATTGTGAGAGTAGAACAACACTTGATCTGGAACATGGCCTACAAAAATGCATCCTTAGGACAACAAGCTTGTGCCAAAGCACTTAGGGAAATGTAAAACTAAGCTACAATAGAACAATGTGCACAAGCACTTGGAGGAATGAAAATCTAAGCTAATATGTACAAGGTGGAGAGTTTCCCTTCTAGTAGCAATGCTTTAGATGGATTCCATTAACTAGAATATGCAGTTCTTCACCATCCAATGTAGACAATTTTAAGGCCAAAGGACATAACATGATAGTATAAGGTCCCCAAGGAGTGATGAAGGTGGTTTTGTGTTGATCTTATGGGGTGAGTAATATTTGGTTATAACCCGAGAAACCATCCATGAGTGATAACATCTCATGACCAATGGTAAGATCAACTAGTTGGTCAATACTAGGTAGAGGAAAGTTGTCTTTGGGGCAAGCTAAGTTGAGGTCATGGAAATCCATGAAAATGTGGAGTCCTCCTATTGCTTTTGTGACAGGAATGATGTTAGAAATCCATTGGGGATAGTCAATGGGTAGGATGAAGGAAATAGAGAGAAGGCACTAGAGTTATTCTTTGACAAGAAGGGCAATGCGAGGATGCATTTTCTGTAGCTTTTGTTTCACGGATTTGGCTTCAAGAATGGTGACAATATTGTGGACCACAATGTTTGGATCAATACCGGACATATCAGCATAGGACCAAACAAAAGCGTTGTTATGATGCGGAGGAAAAAAGTAAAGGCTTCTATTCAAGAACATCTAAAGAATGGCCTATCTTTAGAATGTGTGGGGCATCTTGAGTGTTAATATTGACCTTGATGGTCTATTAATTTAACATGGTTTGCGTCTCATAAGGAAATGACTGGTGAATATAATAATCATCCACACAAAGGTAGGTGAGGATAGACTCATCGTCTTGACATTAAACGGCGTTAATGGATGGTGTATCATCATCGACAATGTCAGGATATAAGAAGGGAAGAGAAGAGGGGGCCTCGCCATCGTGTTGATAAATCAAAGGTCTAAGGGAAATGGTCTTTACGAATTTTTTTTTTTAGGAGGAATGGATTCTACATCCGGTGATGTGGGTGAACTAGGTGGAGAAGGTTTGGCATCCTCGATGAGGTCGAAGTGGTCCTTCTTAAAAAATAGTTTGACGAAGCGAATACCACTACGGTCTTTGTGTTTACGGGTGGTACACAGGATGACGGTATGACAACCTTGTTCATAAAAACCAAAGCCAAAGCCTTTCCATGCAAGACAGGTGAAGGAAAGTGTGAGTGAAGCGGTGGTTGGTGAGAGATTGGAGGTCAAATGAAAATGGTCATGTTTGGGATGGTGGTTCGGGTGAATAGGTGGAAGTATCAAGTCCCCCATACATTAAGTTGGTGTGAAGGTGGGGAGGACCATAAGGGAAGACCTTGCCTATGTGATAGTCATAATGAGGATGTTGGCATAGGTTACCATACTCTTGTGAAGAATGTGTTTATATTATAGAGGTAGTATTCCACGGAGCGAGTCATTGAAAAATGTCTTCTAAGGGTTCACTAGTAAATATGTGTGTAGCCGGAATAGATGAATTAATAGGTGATTCGGAAGAAGAAGGATTAGTTAGTTGGGAAGTAGACGGGTTGCTTGAGATGGGTTGGCTACGAGAGGCCACGATAAAAGTGGGAATATAAGAGGTAGGTGTAGGTGAGGTAGCGGCAACATCGGTGGATAGGGATGTGGGTGAAAGAGAATTTATAGCGGTGGTAGATTCCTTAACTGCTACATACGGTACATCATTCGGTCGGTACAACATGTTATACATTTTGAATGGTGATGGGTCAGCTAGAATGGTGTAGTTATGTCCTTCATGTTCAAATTTTACATAGCGAAAGTGTAAAGTGTTAGGAAATAAGGGATAAAATATATGGAATAATCCCTCACAAAATCACAACAGTAGAAACTAATATGCAGAAATTATTACAGATCTCAAATAAAATTACAGAATAAAATAACACAACACAAAGAGACAGTATTTAACGTGGTTCACCTAATTTGGGCTACGTCCACCAAGAATCACTTGCTCAAATTTTATTACAAGCCACCGCTCTCTTAATACAATACCCAGATCCATTTGGAGCTATGCTCAACAAACTCTACAGAATTCACACCCGAATTCAAAACACATCCGCAATACATTTACTTGTACATCTATCATATGCATAAGACCATATAAATAGACAAGCTCGCTAAGCGGTTTTACAAAACCGTGGGTATCAAAACCATGGGAAAAACCCGTCCCATAAACCTATGGGTCAAAAAACTCGCCCATATGAGAAAAGCACGTTTCCCGATATTTCGGGTGTAATTTTTCGAGGCCAAAAAATTTATGCCTAAAAAAAAATTTTCAGAGCTGCGCCCGAACCCCTGCTACTCGGGGCTGCCGACCCGGCCACCGAACTCCCGACGAGGATACATGAAAAGTGTACAGTACTCTTAGTGTATAGTCTTCAACACTTTCACACATGAAAACAAGCTCCACAACCTAACATAAAGTTGAAGGAACACAACCCATGGTGTGAATCCAAGGTCAACCAAGTAATAGGTTGTACTAGAACTCCCCCTCTAATACATATAACAATTCTAAGATAGTACGGGGCCCACACGAACATGGAGAATGATGGTACCAAGGGTGGAAGTGATGGCATCATTAAAGGAGCACAACATAACTGGGTTATTATGCATGTAATTGGTAGGTATGCACATTTGGTTATATGCATGGGAGGAGATGATGTTGATGATGGTGCCACCATCAATCATAACGCGTCGTATGCATATATTATCGATATAGATGGAGATGAAAAGGGTGGGATCGGGGTCATCTAATTGGAGAGGTACAATTTCATCATCAGAAAAGCGAGAGCAGCCACTTGGTGAGTAGGTGGAGGTGTAGAGGAAGGGGATGAGTTGGTGAGAGAGGCCAGATGATGAGGGGTAATAATGGAGGCCATGGGTGTAGGGTCGTTAGGTAAAACCTCAATGGATTGGAGGACCTCCATGAGGGCCTATTGGTGAGATTCAGAGGTTTGGATGAGGTCATACAAAGACATTTTAAAAGGGGATTGGTGTAATTTTTTTATCATTGTACGATGGGTGACCCCATCAGAAATAGGGTATGTGGGACCTCGAATGGTGATTTTGGGTACAGTGTAGTTGGTATGTTAGGCATATGATTAACGGATGGGATGGTTGCTTTTGCTTTCCCTTTGTCTTTTTGGGCATGAGTGGCAACTTGGATCATGTTAATCGAGGGAAAGAGGTGGATGGAGAAGGTATGTCATGAGTAGTATAATGACATGATGGACAAAAACCTAATGTGGGGTAAGAACCTTGTGAAATGAGTAGGGCACACTGCTTGGCATTTTGGTGGGGTTTTGGCAAGCTCTCTTATGCGGACCATGTTGATCTTGAATTTTGGAGGTGGATAAAAGGGTTGTGGAGGTGGTGATGTAGGTTGCTAAATAGGTAGTGGGCGAGGATGTATGGTGACGGTGAAGATGGAACAAGGTCCTCATCAAGAAGATCATTGCCATTAAAATTTACTTCAAGGGGGCATAATTGGAGGATAGTAGTTTTTAAATCCTTACAACTCTCTACATCATGTCCTGACACACGATGGTAGGAACAAATATTAGTTTCATCAGACCCTTTTGGTTTGGGTTTGAGGGGTCGTAAGGTCTAAGTGGCGGTAATGTGATGACCGAGGTCTCTAAGAGGTTGGCTAAAATGTTGGCATAGGACCCTGCCAATGGATCATAGTGGGAAGTGAGTGTGGGTTTGGGTAAAGGTTTGGATGATTGTGGTGGAAGAGGTATTATAGGAGGTGGAATAGGTTTTACCACTGGTTTGTAGGTGACATTGTCTTAGGTGTTGATGGTACCTATTTCAGCATTTGTGGGCATCTTACTAATGTCAAATACAAATCCAACATCTCTTTCAGGTTGCCCTGGAGGATGGACATCATAGTCCATGTGGTTTATCTACACTTCGGAGGAGGGGTGATGTTAATCAAATGGCTAAGACCTAGTGCATCTAATAGAGAAACTCGTGAGTAGGGGAATTCTTTAGTAGATCCAAGAAGGAAATGTGAGAGAAGGACTTGGTTAGGTCACTGATCAAGTCATAAAATCCTCTTTGGATTTCTAGCATATCATGAATGTCATATGATATAGTTGGGTAAATATGGATTGGATGTGAAGAAGAATATTTGGTTCTAGTAGCAGCATTAACGAGGTTCAGTGTCCAACTCTACCAACCCCAAGATTTTTGTTTGTTGGCGGCCATCCAAAGGAGGTGCCACTTGTGGGTTCGATGAAGTTGAGGCTTCATGATCATTTGCTACTATTAAAATACCCTTGTTTGAGCCATTAGGATCTATTCTATAGTCTTTTGGGCACATGGGGAGAGGATAATTAAAGATTCCAAGTGGTGTGTTTTATGGGGATACCGGTCCCATGTAGGTGTTATGAGTTGGCAATGTTGGGTTTGCCAAAAACATGTCAACAAATAATTTTTTTGATCCTCTGGTAAATGTTGTAGAAACTTGTTGCAATCACAACATGTTCTTACGTCATGCCCGTGAACCCTATGGAAACCATAATACAAATCAGGATCATAATCTCGAGGCCTTTGGTTTGCTCCTTTTTATGCTCTGAAATTCTGATTATTGTTCAACTACTGATTGTTATAGTTAAAATTTGGGAACCCCTTCCCTTAGTTTTTGAATTGGTTTGGATACCCACCTGGGTATTGGTTAGTAAGACTTTTGATTGCATTTATCTTTATTACGAGGTTATTGTCGAGGACAATTAAAATCTACAATGTTGACCAAGGGCGAGAAGTTATTGTTTCTCTGATTATTGCCATTGTTGTTATTTGTAGTGTTTATATTGGGAGAACTGACAACATTAGGTTTCTTGGGCTGATCAGTAACACCATCAATTGTGATCCCAAAGTTCTTATTAAGGACCTTCGGTCCTTGATTATTTCTAGTTGTGTTGGAGTAACTAGGGTTATTTTGGTTAGGAGTGACTAACCTTCCATTTTCTCCATAATTCTTACGAACACTTGTCAATGGTTGCTTGATCAATCTGGAGAGCACCCTCTAGCACCTCTTCATAGCTCCTTAGTGGGAACTTTTAACTTCTTCCTTTATCTCCCTATTGAGGGAGTGGAGGAAAAAATCACAAAGCTCTATGTGATCCATGTTTAGAGTGCTTGTAGAGGAATAGAGAACTTGTCACCACCTTTGAATGAAGTGGGATGCGGACTCATTATGTTCTTGTTTGATATGAAGGAATTATCTGATTCTTGTTATTAAAAGTTTGTTCATATCAAAAGCCTTAATAAATTCTGACACAAGTTACTTGAAGGAGTGTATTGAAGCCTCCGGTATCTTATAATACTAATTGAGATAAATACCTTCTAGCATCTTAGGGAAAATATTCGTAAAAATTGCATCCCATTGGAGTAGCTCTCGAATGGCCATTGCATAAGATTTGATGTGAGCGTTAGGATCACCCTCCCCTTTGAAATTTGGAAGATCAAGAAAGGTTCTTGGGAGCATGATTTTCTGGATGGAGAAGTATAGAGGCTCCTTAAGATATTCAGAATAGGTCCCCATTGCGTACATTTCAACCATTGAAGATCCCTGTTGGGGAGGTGGAGGTTGCATTAGTTGCTGAAATGGTACAACATAAAAACATTTTATGGAATATGGAATCCCTTATGGTTGTCTATATAGACCTAGGTAAATGTACATATTCCCATGTGGTGATTTAGAGTACATGTGTACATAAGTGAGTTGACTACTTTGATATGGAGTTGAAAGCACAAAGCCAGGGAACATTGCATTTCCATCTAGTATTGCATTTGAGAACACACTTCCAGTGGTTCTGTTGTAGATATACATATGTTGTGTGAGGGGCATACCTAATGTGCATGTCCCGGTTGGTAAATATCCAAGTCTTGGAGTGCCTATATAAACTAGAGGATTACATGGATAGTGGGAAGTTATTGCTTACCCTATATATGGCTGTGAGAATTTTGGGCAAGCTCTAACTCTTTGACTTTGTCAACTAATGCCGAGATGATGTCACCCATTAATGGTATGGTTTTTGTTTAGGTTCTTGTTGTTGAAATTTTGGAGGTTGTTGAGGAGTTTGGTATCCTGTTATGAATTGTTCACTATGTTGCCACCCCTCGTTGGCAATGTTTTATGTTGTTGGAGGGTAGTGTTATTATTTTGAAGCGGGACATCACCATGTCCTTGCAACCTATCAAAATCCTAGTTCATATTCTAGAAGCGTTGTTCACTCTTGGCGTATCGTGATAAGTAATCCTCATCTAGATGTGGGAGTTGGTTCGATTACATGCTAATGGGTTGTCGAAACAATACCCAAGGAGATGAACTTGCTTCCCTAATAAAATTCATGTTGTTTGAACTTGATTTTTCGTGAGGATATGTTTATGTGATTTGGTCAAGTTCCTCAATACGTATAGAGGAACCAATATTCGCTCCTGAAGAAGAGGATTTTGAGTAGTTAAGTGGTTATTTTCCCATGTTGAGAGCGAAGGTGATTGTTATGGTATACTGTTTGATAGTTGTACATGTCAAAACTCAAAATAGTTCAACCGCACTCATAGTATCCTGAAATATTTGGGGGGTATAAGAATACCCGTAAAATAAAGGATGGATGAAGAAAGTGGAAATTCTTAGAGACTATCTCTTCACGTTGGGTTCACTAATTTAAACAAAAGAAAATCAATAGGTGACCTTCTTCACACTGACTTTCTAAGGTCATGTAGAGATATCTAGTGTAGAATAGAAATGGATGTGTATGTGTGGTGATGGTGGATAAGCTAATGAGGAAACCTTATATCTTTGACACACAATATTGGGATCTGTGAGTCTAAGGAAAAGAATTCTCTCCTAACCTGAAGTGGTGTGATGGATTGATCGATGTGATAGTTTCTCGAGACTCGAGTAATATTGAGTTCTCTCGAGATTATATTCACTAGTTGTTGAACATGTGGGAAGTGACTTGTGGGAACCTCGTATAGATTTCCAGACAAGGTCATAGAAGTAAGAGCGAGAAGTGTAATGGAACCACAGGGACTATGGATGATTTTTTGGTCTAGTTCAGAAAGTCTTAGCCTGATCAGCTGCTATGTTTAATAATGAAATTTGTATGATGATATCAGGTGGAAGTGGTGATGATCTAAATATTTATGCACACAAACTAGTGTCGATATCTAAGCTGGTTATCGGGCTGTTGGGTTACGGGACACAGGGATCACAACCGAAAGCTCATGGAGGTTGTGGTCCTATTATGGTCATATGCGTAATCAAACCCTGTTGCTAGGAGCATTCCAATAATTGTAGGCTTGATTAGTTGTAATGTTTAGCGTGTTTAGTTATTATTTTTGTCATAAAACCTAGTAGGAGTGCGTAAAACTTGCAAGTGTAAACCCATGTCAATATTGGTTAAGAGCTATGGCCCGTTAGGTTGTGGGACCAAAGGAACACAACCATACGTATTTTCTTGTTATGACTCGTTGATGGTCATATAGAATGAATTGAAATGATTTTGGTAAAACAAGCTAACTATCAAAGGAAATTTAATTTATGTTTTTGGTGTTTTCAAAGTGTATCTGAGAAAAACAATAAAAGTAAACTAATCTAAAAAAAAAAAAAAATTATCTTTTTTGGTTTTTAAGCAATACTTCTAATCTAGTAAATAAAACTAAATACAAATAGTTATCCAGTTGTAGCTAATTATCTATGTGAATATGTAAATCTAAATCTAAAACAGATAACCTAATTTAATCAAAAACCCTTCAAACCCTACCTCATAGGTGAAGAAAAAATCATAACCCTAAAAGAGCTATTGTTCCCCACAACTTCCCTAGTAATGTCAAAGAGAAAGCTTTCTAATGATTTGATCTACTTGTAATTTCCTAATCAATTAAAATGAACAATTTTTACTACTCTATTTGATATGTAATTGAAACTAATGATTTGAAATTGACAATTTGAAAAATGAAGCAAACAAACAAGTAATTCCAACCTAGATAAGCAAGAGCTTTGGAAAATCTAGTTGTATTTGTATTTGTCCCCTTAGTTTGTTCCTTTCTTTCTTTGTGTGTTCATATGATTCCAAGGGATTGGGAATGCAAGAAGAACAACAGCTAGAAGAAGACACTTGAGCAATGGTAGCTTGAAGGTAGTCTGGTTGCAATGCAAGTAGAAGAGAGATAGCACAAGATATTTGAGCTTGGCTATGCAATTCCTAGTAGGATTGTGGCAGCAATACTATGCAAGATACATAAAAATTCTCAAGCCTTTTTCTTGAATACAAGCATTAATTATATAATAATTGGGGCTAGGATATGCCTTCATGCACAAGGCAAGAAGAGGCAGTTCTAACTAACTAAATCTATTTAAAAATAGAAGAGGGAAGGAGAACCAAGCAATAAAAACTATTTTTAGACCAATTGGTTCACAAACGCATCCTAAAAGTGAAGTTAAGTGAAGTGTTGCATGTTAAAAACATATATGATGAATTCTGGAAAAATCACTCAAGATCGTCACCCTGCATAGAGCGGCGGTTGCGGGATCACCGCCTGCTGTGAGGCAGCGATCTTGGCACTAAAGGCCAAAACATGTATAAAATGAGGCGGGAAGATGGAAAAAGCGTGGAAAAGCTAAGTAAAGACATCTATGCTATAAATGTACAATGTATATGGGTTTAGGAAGTCAAACATATTCTAAAAGGACATGAATCATCATTGGGGAATTTTGTAACCATTTTTTGATAATGTAGCACATGTGATTTTTGGTGTGTATAGTCTCTTCCTAACTAGGCGTGCACCTTCCTTTAACTTAATCTTCATCTCACCCAAAGAGTCATGTAATCTCTTTAACTCATGGTAGCCCCTAGGAAATAAGTCACTGGAAATTACGTAGTAACTCAATTAGCATAGTCACTTTAGAATCGATCAATAGTCTCCAATTATGGCCTACTTAGGCTCATCGTTTGTGCCTATGTTCACTTTCTTGGTCTTCACGGGTTCATGATATGCACGTGCCTCCTTATCCACATTGTCTACGATGCCTACCCTTTGAATTATCTATGTCCAAATTTTCTACATCTTTCTCATCCACTATATAGACCATCTTTCCTTTCTCCTTCTCAAGGAAAACACATTCAAGTAGTTCAGCACTTGTCTCATCTACTTCATCAAAACACACTCCTGGGTCTACCTCACCAAATAACTCTGAATGAGTTCTTCACCTTTGTAATATCTCCCATAGTCAATCGCTTTATAAATCATAATGCCTCTTTCACCAGAGGTTTAGTGGAGAAGTATTCAAAAGTCTGGATCATTCCTATCGTCAACTCTTGCCAATTTCTAGTCTATCTATGCATTTCAACATAAACATACCAAGCGCATGCGTAACCACGTAAAGTGAAATAAAGTTTTTACACCCACAACAAAGGTGGAAAAGCTTCATGCCCCTCTTTCTAGAGTCTCTCACACTACTGAACATGGTGTTGAACAGGATGATTACCATGATATGTGTATATTTGAGTAGGCACATTGCTCTTGAGAAACCGGGTTATTAGAGAAATTCTCACATCATTCCATTCTATGAGATTATCTCTATGAACTATCCACGAACATGTTTCCATCCGCATATAGTATATACTAACATATTTCTTCTATCCACTTGATCCTTCCATTGTTCTTCCATGGCACATAGGAATACCTTAGGGTCTTCTTCACCAGAGTTCTTGGGTATAAGGTTGTTACTTATCCTCCTAATACAGTGAGGTCTTCCTCCTCATGTAGATGCATTTCTTACTTTGTACCCAACCATCTCGTAGGTATCATTTTCCCAATTATCACAAGCAATACTTGTAATATCACTAATGAAGCTGTGCATCCTCCCACCTTTGGAGGATTCCTTCCTTAGATGGCTTAAGGACTTCCAGATCTCAAATGACACGCACATAAATTTTGTTTAGGTCTTCCTCACTTAAAGTTTCAACATAAGGTACAAATTTCCCATATGTCAAAGGGATAATAACTCATTCTTCCTTGTTCTCAAAACTTATATACCCCTTATTGAACCGTAGATCAAAATTATTTGCATAACACTAAGGCACCCAAGTAGAGTTGGGAATTTTTACTGTCTCTCAAGCACTAATACCTCAAATTCCCTAGTGAACTGGTCATTTGTATAGTAATGGATGCATCCTTTAAAACTCCTGTCGGAGTGTCCTTACTTTGATTTGCCATAAATAATACATTATAGGATGGTTGTAATGGAGGTTTTCCCATCTACACCCATGCATCTACATTAAGCACATTAACTTTGCGCTCGTGTCGGTCAATATATTTCTCAAAATCCACCCATCCACAACAACATTTAGGGTGATCTCCTTGTCATAATCCAAGCTATGAGGACGAGAGATTAATGTGCATGATCTGTCATCCATTCTCAATATCTATGCACAGAGTGTTTATCTTTAACCAATTCCCTAATAATGGAATAATATTCTCCCAGCGTAGCATCTTACATACCTCTTTCATATCATCAACATCTAATTAGACCGTCTCCACTACCTTCTTTTGCTCCAACTTCCACGATTGTTCCTTTAAAAATTGTATTTCACCCTGAAGAGTTCTAAGTACCTCCATGGTTTCTTAATAAACCTCCTTCTAATGTGTAGGATCTGTGTATCTTGCATGTAATACCTCCTCCCTGGTAATGGTAGGATTTTTTTGTAACTCTTTTCTAGTGCGCACAACTTCAGCGCATGTAATAATTTTCACGATTCTTACCTCAGGCTCCAGTGATAACTTTGGCATCCATTGGTTTTCCATAACACATTGTATTATAACCATCCCTACGCTTTGTGTTCTCCTATTTATGTTGCTTGCTAAGATGTTCATATAATTTTGGGAAATCTTCATAGTTATGATTCTTTTCAAAAAATAACAAATAATATTCTCGAGGACATTCACACTGTAGTGGTCGGGAGATCTGCACGTATACCATGTTCCATGAGGAAAATCCCCTCATCCATCACTATGGCCTTGACCTCTACCATGACCTCTTTCAAAGCACCCTTCATTTTGATCATAGAACCCTTGAGTGTGATCATGATCATATTTCTCACTTTTACCTTTAGAGTTATTCAAAACTCCTGTCTATCATATGCCAATATCAATGGCATCATGGATCTGATCAATCAACCTACAATCTTCGGTATTGTGAGTCATGGACGGAAAAATATTACAGTAGAAAAATACGTTCTTCCTAATCATGTGTTGTAACAATGGGAAGTGTTTTACATCATGGTCTTAGTGACATATCTCATAGTCTAGAAATAATGAACACATTGATTTGTGGGGACAACTATCCTTAGTGTGCCCCTCTACTTCACAATATGTACACCAAACTCCCGTGCACATTTCATGTGCTGAATTGGCCATAGTTTCTCCAACTACTTTTCCATTGCTGCAATCTAAGCTTCTAGGAATGGGCTCAATCCGATGTCTATACTAACAATTACCTCAACGTGCAACACTACTTCAAGCACTTCACACGGATCCGTATGTCTTATGTGAACACCATCCTAAAAGGTGTGATCAAGCCTCTGACGAATCCATTGTGCATGTTGGCTTGCAAGGATATCATAGGAAAGTTTGGACAAAAGTTTTTGAAATGGGCATCATATTCCCAAGCACTCTTAGTATTTCCTTGCTTAATTTCATTGATTACGCTTATACTTTTCTACTCAAACTCGGGGATATAAAGTTCCTTAAGGAAATCATCCTGTAACATTGTATAATCTACGTAAGTCGATCGTGGTCAAACTTCATGTACCAATTATGCACACATCCTGTAACATAGTTGTAAACTGACTTGCCTTGCATTCGAAGCCATGATCCCTTTTGTGCACCACAATATGTCACACATTTTCACATGATGAGAATCATCTTATATTCCCATATACTCTATAAGATGAAGCGAGATCTCCATTTAAATATTTTGGGGTTGGCGAGGACCATGCCCACTAGATCAGAACCCCCTGTGTTACCTATACCTCCAGACCCACAGAACTAGAGCCACCTATGCCCCATGATCCTCCACTTGTAGCAGGAATTGAACCAAAGGATGTAGTACCTGTGTCCCAACAAAGTGATACTAAAGCCCGAACTCCTATAATCTACAAGGTGGTACTATTCCCATAGATGAGTCCAAAATTATGTGTGCCTAAGTTCGTGTCGATGAAGTGCCTCAAAAGGTACCTATAAATAACAAGGAAGACATCTTCCCAAGCATAGATGTACTTTCTACTTGATTCACTCATGTTATTCTGCTACCCAAACTAGCTTCTTTACGACTAATGGTTGTACTAGAAAGCTGGAAAACCAAGCGCAAGGGCTAGGACTTTAGGTAGATTCAGATGTGCACTGTGGCCCATGTCATCTCGTAACATTCCCATTTTAAGACTTTAGAAACAAGGAAAAAAAATTATATATACATAATGTTTAATGTTCTAAATCAACATAATTTAGAACACACATTCCAATGCCAAACTATCTCATAACATAAAACCATATGCAGTTGTAATGACTTGGTGAAACATCGATCTCTCATTTCATGACTTAGTACTAAACCAATATCTCATGTTACTCAATAATGTGTATACATTGTATACTTTGTTCCTTTACTTTTTTAGGGTACCCAAATGTTCTGCTTAAGAGGCCTATATGAATATTTGTTATCAATATTCTCTGAAATCCCACTTCTTAATCTAGGAAACATAGGACAACGCAACCAGAAGCTTGCGACACTTTGGCCAAAGATTTTAAACATGTTTATCATATTTACATTCCTAGACGGAATAATCGTCAAATAGAATGATTCCCTCACCACACTTTTTCATGTTATCCGAGTGGTCTTTACCAACTTCTATCGGACCTACTTGATTCAAAGTTACACTCTAGACAAGGTTAAAAACATGCCCTAGTGTGGAAGACTACTCATGGTGACTAAGGGTACATAGACATACTCAATCAAATTTTGTTGATTAGGTGTGTCTAGTTATCCTAAGTCAATGTGAGTTGACCTCAACACTAGATCAAGTTCCTATCCCTACATAGAGCAGAACTATGATCCATTCAAGCACTTATGTCAATCAAGTTGAAAAAACTATGCGGGATTTTGATACCTATCATCTGCATCATAGTATCCTCATAATGACTCCTATCATTACGAAGGTATTACATTGCAGTTGATGTGTGTCAACATCCAACTAAGTTTCCTCAACTGGATGAACATACCTTAGATTATACATTTTTATCCCATTAATCACTTTTTTAAAGATTAATTACTGCAACCTATAAAGATTCAACTAGGTTATTTAACCTATATGGTTGTAAGTTGAAGTTACACATGAGGCGGTATGCAGGTAAAATTTGCTTCCTAACCACTCGGTTACATGTTTAATTTTATCATTTAAATGAAACAACTTGTATCCTATAATGGCATAATAGATCTTATAGTTATGAAAGTGTGTTAATTAGTTCCTTACTTATTTCATCCCTAGCTTAAATAAGTCCTTTTTAAATCTTTATTTTAGACTTCATGGAGATGAAGTCTAAATTCCATTTAATTCCTTAAAAATCTTTCCAGTTTAAGATTAAGGGAATCTGCTTAAGGAAGCACACATGCATCCATTTACTTACAATGTTCATAATGCTTTTAACAAGTTCATAACTTATGTCTTAATTAATGAACTCAAGGGAATTATCCCCTTTTTCCTATGTCATGGACTAATGCCCATTTATGAGAATTGAATTCATATGTTCTAAATATATATTCATGATTCATACATACTTATATATCTTAAGAAATCAATCATAGTTCCTTTAAATTGTTTACAGATCTACTTATGAGTGTCAACTTATTAGTTGTATCTCCTTATGCAACAATAAATCAACTGATTCCATATTCAGAAACTCATAGTATTACAAATAGAAGAATTGTTAAGTTCCAATTCCTTAACTCTAAACATACATATACTAACCTCCTTCAATTATGATATTATTCAATAATACATTCTAATTTATGACAAGAAGGTATTACATTATAGTATTAATATTTAGAAATTAACACATCTTTTATTCATCAAGGAGTGATACATTCATGAATCCAAAAACATTTCAGAGATTACAAAGTGTCAAAATAATAGTACCCAACTAAATATTATTACAACATTTGTTACCAACAAGTACATCTCAAGTAATAAAGCCACATTTCATCATAATAAAGATACAGTTTCTTTAATAAAATAGATGTAACTTCATATATGTATTTCTCCTTTCATCTTTTATGAAATCCATCTACAAAATTGTTAGCACAAGTCAGCTCATTTGAAATGAGCATGATAAACACTATAGCATTAAAACATTTTGCTTTTAACTAACTGTTTCATAAAAAGAACTATGTTATTTATGAAACGGTCCTGTAAACACAACCAATAATAACATAACTACTTTTCTATAAAATAATAAAATTCAGGAAGAAGGGAGATATTTTTAAAAATTTCTAATTCTAGGTAAGGATTAGTTAATCATCCTATCAACCCTATCTTTTCATCAATAGACTCTTTTCAACATGCTGGAAATAAAACAATAGTGTTAAAGAAAGGGAAATTCATGTTTCATCCTAACTTTACCTTATCATTCAATTTCTAGATTAAGGTGCCTCATTTACTAGCTCTATCTTTTGAGAAGTAATTCTAGATATACAAATCTACCTTTTAGAATTTTTATATAGTTTTTCCATTTCAAGTAACATCCAATTGATACATGAAGAAAATAAGTCAACACAAAATTATATTTCCATCTAAATCACAACTGAAGTAGGCTCAACAAGAGTCTAAGTTAGATTGATTAAATTTTCATTTTAGTGTTCCAAATAAGGAAGACATAATCAATAAAATCAACAAGCTAACTCATGGAAGAAATACTCTAAAAGACCTGAGTGGGTTCATTTCAAGTCCAGCTCAAGGATCGGTCATAATTTACACCTTATCAGTCCTAATAACTACACACTTAAAGCATTCATAAACCAAAAGAAGAACAAGGTGCCAATCAGAGTCACTCAAGTTTCTACCAACCACTAATAAGTCCAAAAAGGGCAGAATGATTAAAAGTTCAGAACCAAACTAAAACAATATCATTCCTTATCCTATGCTAGAGTTCACCCTTAGGATTGCTTATAAGGATAACGTGTGATTAACATTCCAAAATGAAGAAAGGGACTTCAACCTGTGTCCTCAAGAGATTCTTTAACAAAATAGTCAAAATGATAACAAAGTATCTTACGAATTCTAGCCATTATATTAGTTACGAAGAAGGAAATAGTTAAACATTGAACAAATTCAGTTTCCCAACCCAATGTTGGAACAAATTGAGAAGAGAAAATAGTAAATCGACAAACCTTCCTTTAAACAAAATCAAAGGAGAAATAAGGAAAATAAGGAGGGAGCCTCAATCATTTCTCCCTTCACAATGGTTTAGTCATCCCATGCCAACGTGGACAAATCAAAAGGGAATAGACCACTTCAGAGAAGATCAAGGGCCAAAAATCAATTGTTTGAAAGATTAATGAGATAAAAAAGAAATACCATGAAAATCATGTTTGGGTAATCACCATGGTCCAAGAAAAAACGGTAAACCAAAACATACTATGAGAAAAAAATTCTCCCTTCCTCTACAAAAATAAGAACCCCCATTCACTTATTTAACCAAATAATACAGATTTGTTTCCATAACTTGGAAGCTTAGTGAAAGGAATGGTAAGAGAGTACACAAATCCAGTTCAATTTTGACCTTCAAAGAACTAATAATTACAAACCTAGAAAGAGAGAAAGAACAATCGAACCACTTCCTTTCACAAAAGTTTGACAATAAACAATGATTTAGGGAGAACTTCCCAAAATCCAAAAAGATATGATACCAAGCTCAAAAAGGCCCAAAATGGGTTTCAGATTTAAACACAAAGTGGGTAATTCCTCAATTAACCTACCATTTCAAAGCAAGTCAATACCAAATAATCAGAATCATTCAAAAACATGTTATACTTTCAAAACAATGGCGTATGGTCTACAAAAAGAACCCTCCAAAATTTCATTAAATGACAACAGAAAGAAGACATGCAAGTCGAAATCTAAGGAATTTTTACTTAGCCATATAATGTTCATAACATGCAACACATAACATAAGTTTTTCCTCAATCAAGAACCCACAATGGTTTTCAAATTCTGTAACAACAAGTAATCAAACGCAAAACCAAAACAACAAGGTCTCAGACAATAATTTTGATATCATACAAGTTTCTTATATCTAAATCTTCCAACAACAATAACAAGGTAACCGTTCAAGCAAGAATCTTCAGATTCTAACAAACCCAAACACATACATTGCAATAATACCATGTTTAAAAGATCTCTTAACTAAGCAAAACCAGTTTCAAGCCACTGCTCTAAGGACTCATGCAGAAGCAAGATTACCTGAAATATGAAACGATACTCCTAGATCTCATTTTCCAACTAATATACCAAAATCAATAATGCATTCAAAGCAACAAACAAAACACCATTGAAGAAAAACTTAAACGATCAAAGAATCAGAACAAGAAGATTTCCATTAAGAGTAGAGTTATTTTTATGAAGCACTTAAGTAAAATCATAGGACTTAATGGATAGGGCCTATCATGCCTGATAGAGCTCTTGTATTTACTTTTCACAGAAATCTCCAAGTAGCACTTTGATTCCTTCCTTGAACGCCAAAATCTCCTCTACACCTTCTTCTTCTTCTTTTTATAGTTCCCATAGTGCCAATTTTATCTTCTCACACCATGCAAGGATAAACATTCATGTAAGAATCCAACTTGGAGGTTTGAAGAGCAAAAACCACATGCAGAGCTCAAGATCAAAAAAAACCAAAACCAATCTTTCTTCTTCCTAGGTGGTTTTCACCATTTTCAAAATATTAAATGCAAAATAGGACTGTCATTCCTTCCACTTCTCCCACCACTGCCACCTCTATGTTTGGTAATTACTAAGTTCAAAATTTCATTCAACTAAAACTTGGCGGAGATGTCAACTCATTCCCCAACTTTCCTCATGCCTTCACCAAATTTGGCACTTAAAAAGAGATAAGACTAGTATTAATTCCTCATAAATTTCTAGGATTTGATGCCACCAACCTCCCCCTCTCTATGTCATCCCATAGGCCCCTTTTAGGTTAGCCAAACATTAGGTTAGGTTCAACATTAGTTTAGGAACTAACATAGGTCCTTAGGTCTAAGTCTATAGTTTTAGTCTTAGGTCCCTTTTGTTATTAACATCCCACATTAACAAAAGAACATAGTAACTTAGGTTAGGTTTCACCTTTAGGATAGAGTTACTAATTTAAGGAACATAGTTTAATTAGGTTCCATGTTCATAGTAAAAATTGCATCCCACTTAACAAAAGAAGAACCAGATTAACATCCAAATTCAAATATGAAGCAGAGAGCCATGGAGATCATTCATGACTTTAGTATAGTTAGAGTCCAAGAATCCTTCAATCTATCCGGCTTGGTCATTATGACCACAAGGTTTATAAATTAGAAGCATACCTTGGATCCAAGGTAATGTTGTTCTACATCCCAATAAATTATGAAAACTGAAACTCAATTTCTCATTCCCTAAGCAGTGAACTTTTCAACATAAGAAGAGATGAATTACTTCATTTTCTATGCAGCATAAACATGGAAGAATTGTACCTTTTTCAGCAGATAACCTATTATTTACAGCAAACATGATGTCATAGATCATAAGAGTACACCATCTTAAGACAAGAATCGCATATCAATGCTTACAACTTCATAAACAAAATTCATCATAGATATCATCCATGTTGGAGGTGTTATAGTCTCACGATGGTGATGTCTCATAAGAGGCAGAGGAGGGTTCCTTGTCATGCTTTCCCAAATGGGGGAGTTCCAAATGCTTTAGCTCCATGTCCTCTATGTGAGTACCAAATCCTTCACGAGCCATCTCTGTCCACAACGCCATCCATTCTGTAACCTTGTGTTGCTTCTCTAAATCCCTCTCACACACCTCATTGAAATTGAGCCGCCTTTCTTCTCTTTGCCTCTTTACCGCCAGGTCTACCATCTTTCACCAAACCTACTCCTGCCCCTACGTGTGGTAGGGTTTAGCTAGCCATCAAATTCTCTTCCAAATTCAGGGTTACCATCAAGATTTTGATCACCATTGGAATGCCTTGCAGATAGGTTCCCCTAGGATAATGTAAAAACTAAAACTCAACTACCTTTGGGAAAGAATAAGTGGAAATTGAGTACTCCAAATATAGTTATTCAGAAAACCATGGAACCAAGTGTCCACAATGCATGTCCAAATCATATCAAGCATCATAGAGGGCCTAAAATTATTCCTACATCTAGACAAGTGTGTGAAACCTCTAATTCCTTTTAGATGCATAAGAAACCAACCACTCATACAACTCTATTGGAAAGATAGCAAAGAAACTCTCATATAAACAATCATACAAGTTCGATCTACCCATGTGCGCATGTCAAACTCGAGATCCAATTTTGAATCTTCAAGCGTATTCTTCTTCCATATCTATTATCCACTCCTCAACACTTGATAAGGTTAACTGGTACGTCTTCATCATGAAACATCCTAAAAACAGCTGAAAAAGAGGTCTCGACAATGGAACTAATGATGCAACCTAGAATTTACTATGAATAACCTAGGAGCATTGGCACATCACTCAGCCTAAGCTGAATGCTCACCCAAAGTGTGCAAAGGCACTAGGTCCCTCTTTATATTTGTTTGCATTGAGAATGCTAGCATGATGATGTTTAAACATATTCAGATTCACAACTAGTAGTAAACAACCCACATTACATAAACCATATCTAGATCTTAGCTTAGACGAACTAAACAATAACTATGATAAGATTTACCATAAAAGAACCAAATTTAGTTATGTCTAATGCCATTATCCAAAAAAATAAACTCCATTGCATTAAATATTGTAAAACACAGAAGCTTCTTACATTATATCAAGTATCTCCATGAGTCATGTGCGCGTCAAAACCAGTAACACTACTCTAAAATAATTGACCACACTAAAATACACAAATCAATTCATGTTTATAGGGGTGGGGACTTTCCCTTCACCACCCATGCACTTCTCAAAATAGGTCACATGCTGATAATAGCCATGCACCTTTACAATAGTATGCACAACATGCAATTTCTCTAACAATAGATGTCCTATAGTTAACTCCAAGTCAAAAAACTATTATTTGCTTAAACTATGCATGGCATTTAGCTGCCACTTGTTCCCAAAATACCATTACGTGGAGTGAAAGTCTTCATCTCTATGTGTGCTCCACACGTTATCTCCAAAAAAGTCCTTATCCATAAAAATGGCTAAGTCCTGATCCAAAGTGTTTTGGCACGTGTTTCCTTTTCTATGTTCCTGCGCCTTCAAATGTGCCTTATTCCCACACACTCATCCTTTGTGTATCTTCTTCTTAAAGCAACATTTTGTCTACTCAACACAACACTTGGTGGATTCACAATTAGTCTCTTCCAGGGTTAGTCCAGCTAAAATGATATAAATGGTTGGTTGCGTCACAATATGACTAATTCTAGTCATAGTCAAAAACCCTATTTAAAAATATGGAGTGACATGAAACATAACATGAGATTGATATTTTTATTAAAAAATTTACCAACAATGCTTTAATGCTTTAATATCCTAATGTTTAGACCCCTTTAAATGTTTTAGAGAGTTATAAGAATACATTGAAAAATAAATAATACTAAAATAACATTTTTAAAACATTGATTGCATTAAAATGCTTAGAATTTTGAATGTTTATCATGGGCATATGCCAATTCTCATATTAAAAAAACCTTTGTTCTTGTATTGAATTGGCCAACCAAACATTTTTTCCTTGTATTGAATCGGAAGTTACCCATTCTCACAACTTTTATAGAGGTTTAAAACTTATTTAAGTTCAATATTTACTTGTATTGAATGAGTAGATGACCCTTCTCATATATGAATCAAAGTAGAATAATAGAAATAAAATTTAGTTTGTTTAAGAATATTTATAATTAAAATTTAGCTTGTGCCCATTGTAAACATTCTAATACCCAATACTATACAATAGAAGACTTTTGTTCAACAAGGTAAGATCATAGTAATGAAAGTGCAACATTTAATCTTGAAGGATAAACCATGTGTACCTTATCCTTATGTATGTGGTAAATCATTCAATAATGCAAATAGAAACATACAATATCAAGGCTAACAGACGTGACATGATTCACCATTGATGCAAGGCCAAGTAGCCAATGATTCACCATCGGGATAAAATTCCTTATTAGACATTATTCACCATTGATGCAAGGCCAATTCGCAAATGATTCACCTTCAAAATATTTTTTTTTACTTTTATTAATATTATCTAGCCTTGTTAACATCGATCATGAAAAAATATATATAATTTTATGGATGAAAGAAGAATTATAGAATTATCATTTATTTTGTGATCAACTATCATGCCCAATTTGGCAACTAAGCAATGCCTCCTAGGTGGTAAGCCCACTTTGTACTTTGGTAAAAACATAACAGATAAATCCCCGTCTTAGCATGAAGGATTGGTAGTGGATTTCTTAGGTAACTCCTCGTCTTACCAAGAAGGAGAATCATATACATTTTTTGCAAGGGAATGTGATTATGTTGAGACTATGAAACATGCATGAAATGGTCATATTTAGATGTAATATTTTATAACTATGGAGGATAACAACTATGTAAGTATTACAAAATTTTGAAGTGATATTTTTAAAACCCATATCAAAAATACAAAATTTCTAAAATATGGAATTATAATTTATCTTTATACCTAGAGACTCGAAATACAATAGAGAAGAGTTAGAAGTATCTCTGAAACTTATCTTCAATTTAAAAAATAAGTAACTCCCCATATTAGCAACTACGATTAGGTTAACAACTACACATGTCTCACAAAACATTGAAATGATATTCTTAATACCCAGATCAAAAAATACAGAAGATCAAAAATAGGGCATTATCTTTAAACCGAGAACAGAATATAAGGGAAAGAAAACCAAATGATATTCTTCATCTCATAATAATTCAATAGAGAAGAGTTGAATAATATATACCTCAAATTGTCTTCAAATCTGGTTCTTCAAAATCCAAAATGGTCTTACGAAATAGATGGAACCTAAAGCGGAAAAGGGTCAACAAAAATTTAGCGGAGAGAAAAAAATAATATTTCTAAAATATTGCTCAAGTTTTTCACTTCACAGGAAGAAACAATCTATGGGAAGGTACTTTGTTTTATAATGGGAAGTTATGCATTGTGACATCCTTTATAGAAGTTTTGCATGTTTATAATGGGCACACGCCAATTCTCATACAAAAAGCATTGTTTGTTTTGTAATAATTAATAATTGTATTATATTATCACCCTCTCCTAAAATATTAGTTTCCCTGCACCCCTTCCTGAATGGTTAACTACACAGAAAAAATGGGAAATCATTCAATCCTTGTGTGTGTGTGTGTGTGTGTGTGTGTGTGTGTGTGTGTGTGTGTGTGTGTGTGTGTGTGTGTGTGTGTGTTTGTATAAGTATCTATATTTTTGATATGCAGTAACTCAAAAAGTGGAAACTAGATGAAAAATAAAATGGAAAGGATGAACAAGAAAGAGATAGCTTCACTAACCGTGGTTAACCTTATAATTCCTAAGATCTCTACCATCATCAAAAATAGTAACACACACACACACACACACACACACACACACACACACACATATAAGTATCTATATTTTTTGATATGCGGAGTAACCCAAAAAGTGGAAACTTGATGAAAAATAAAATGGAAAGAATGAATAAGAAAGAGATAGCTTCCCTAACTTTGGTTAACCTTACATTTCGTAAGATCTCTATCATCATCAAAAATAGTAACCACCGTCATTCTCTCTACCATGCCACAAAAGAATTAATTGCCATTAATTTCATCAATTTCCCTCCAATGGGTGCTCAAAGACGTGTTTGACAAACAAGTACCTTCAATTAATAAAAGGTGGTAAAAAAGTACTCTATGAAGGGTGTGAGAATGGGAAATTTTCCGGTATAAAACAAGCTACATTTTATCCATGATCTTTTTTTATGATTCCGATTAAGAGAACGAACATTTTTTCATTAGATACATCATTTGATATTGCTTCGCTTGGTAGGTGAGCTCGCCCTCCTCGCTTGGCCACCAAGTAAGAAGATCACTTACCTTCCCAGCTTGAAATATCAACTTTCCCGCCCATTTCGGTTGGTCATCTTTCCTGCCTAGGTCAGCCTCCGCAGCTTGCTCACCCATCTAATCCTACGCAACTAGGCCACCCAACTCAAAAATGGAGTAACCCTACCTAGGTCCTTCTATTTTGGGTTGCCTGTATATCATAAAAATACAGATAATCATACATATACATACATGGACATGATTCACCTACATTGAATGATTTCTCATTTTGTCTATGTAGTTATACATTTTTGCAAGGAATGATCCTCCTCAAACTATGAAACATGCAAGAAACAATCATATTTAGATGCATCCTTTTATAACTATGGAGGATAATACTATGTAAGTCTTACAAAATATTGAAGTGATATTCTTAAAACACATATCAAAAATACAAAAGATCAAAAATATGGCATTATCTTTATACCTAGATCAAAATACAAAAAAAGAAAGCTATATGATATTGTGATGATATTATTCATCTCATAATAAATCAACAGAGAAGAGTTAATTTTATATCTGAAACTTATCTTCAATTTTAAAAAAGTAAATTCTTCTTCTATGAGTCATTATTCTTTCATGATTTCTATATGTTAAATGGGCATTTTCCCAATTCTAAAACAAAGTAATATTTATCTTCCATATGCCTCTTCTAAACATCTATTGATCTTCCATTTTTGTTCTTCTATGTTTTATATGAGATAAAAAATGCCCACAATTCTTCTATGATTATTATTTGAGAATGGACATATGCCCATTCTAAACATCTACTCTTCTTTTGTCTATTCTTCTACATTTTCTATATGAGAATGGGCATCTTCCCATTTCGAATGGGCTTGACATGAAGATGAAGATTACTTTGTTTTTACAATGGGTCACTCCTCATTTTGCAATGGAAGACATGTTTCAAAACAATTACCTTTAATTAATAAATAAATTGTGTAAAAAAAAAAATAGCAGCCAAAATGAGACAATTAAATACAAAATACGCAATTCTTAGTCTAGCCAAAATGATTGAGTTCAATATTTCGCCCATTATGAAACTAAATAATAGAACTACGTAAGGATTGATCCCTCTTGATGTTATGTAGTGTATCACTTGGCATTTCAAAGACACTTGGCTCCACCAAGGTTAGTCCAGCCAAAACAATAGTAACAATTATAAACAAAATAATAGAACTACATAAGGCTCATTTGGTTCATCTGTTTCCCACCACATGAATATGGATAAGGAATTGGGCCAACGAAAATTACATTCAATTTTTTTACCATGCTCAAAAGAAAAAAATATGTTTACCATGCTCAAAAGACAAAAATTATCTATGCTAGAAAAAGACATTTTAGAATCACACTTTCAAGAGGTGAAGCAATCTGCAAAAGAGAAATTATTATTAAAACAAGCTCAAAATTGATGAAAAGATTCATTTTTTTATTTGATGAAAATTCATTCAAAATTGATATTGGTCATTGTCATGTAGCTCTTGCAAAATACCAATACAGATCACTTGATTTAGCAAGTGTTAGTTTCCTTGTCCACTCTATGTTATGCAACCCTGTACCTTTTTAGCGGGATGTAATTTTGCTTCCTTTTCAAAAAGCATTGGTGTTATTTTTTTAGCTTCCATTATATGTTTCCCATCATTTCTATATTATTGATGGGAAACATACAATGGATGCCCAAAAATAATCCTTGCAAATCAATTTTCCATCTATTAGTTATATAAAAAAACTACATGGAATTAAATTTATCTCTATTCTTCTTCTAATAGTTATATAAAATAAACTACATGAGAATGGATATATATATATATATATATATATATATATATATATATATTGAGATGATAACTACATAAGGCTTGATCCCTCTCGGGGTATGTAGTGCAACACTTGGCTCTGCCATGGATAGTCTAGCTAGTATAATACAATTATTAATTACTTCAAAAAAAAAAAATTGTTTGTTTGTATGAGAATGGGCTTGTGCCCATTATAAACATGCACAACTTCTATAAAGGTTGTAACAATGCACAACTTCCCATTCCTTCCCATGTTAAAAGAAAGTAAATACAATATGTTGAACTTAAAGTTATATCTATTCTTAAAGTTTTAAAGTGGAAAGGATTAACAAATAAAGTGGAGAGAGTAAAATTAGCATAAACATTTTCTTCAAATCTTGTTGAAACTATCACAATGCACATCTTCCAATTCTATATTCTATAATTCTTATATGAGAATCAACATATGACCATTCAAAATATCTATTCTTCTTTTATGTTTCCTAAATGTGAATAGATATATATATATTATAAAATGAGAACTACATAAGGCTTGATCCCTCTAGAGGGTATGTAGTGCAACACTTGGCTCTGCCAGGGATAGTCCAACCAATATGATACAATTATAAACAATTATGAATTATAAATGCATAAAATGCATTTCAAGGGATGTCATTTATTTTTTCCATATATGGTGTTCATAATTCAACTAGTATGGAGGTGGAAAATGTGACAGTGGATCTGGATTGGCAACATTCAGAGCCCTTGGATATTATCAAACTGAATGAAATTGGATTTTTCATCCCGAACATTATTTCAAATGATCGAGATCAGTGCATTTTTGGGAGCACATGATTGAGAGATGCAACTCTAATGCATCCCCTATATTAATATTATATGGTGGGAAAAATGCATTAAACAAAGAATTCCTCACTTATCTTTATGGTGGAGAATCGGAAGCAGGAGATCATGCTCCAACAATATTATAAATGTCTAACTACACCTCCAGGTGCATCCCCTCTATGATTTTTGTGTTCTTTTTATTATAGTCATTATGTATATGTTAATTCTTAATAATGTTTACTTTGTTCAAATATTAAGATGTACATCCTTCATATAGTTTACCCCTAAAATTTCTTTTCATGTTATAGAATATATGTAAACAAAAGTTAGAAGTTTAATTAGAAGAATAGAGTTAAAATTTCTCCATTCTCACAATTTTTATAGATTTCTTAAAATGATTAAGATCAATATTGCTTGGATATATGCCCATTCTCATATAGATATCATATAAGATGAACACAAACAAAATTAAATATGTTTTAGAATATTTAGAGGTATTAAAATGATTGAATTCAGTATTGGTTGTAGTTGAATGTTTACAATGGGCATATGTCCATTGTCGGACAAACAAACATTTTAATACCTCTAAATATTCACTTTGTTTTAGTACGAGAAGAAGCAAATTCTCACATCCTTTGTAATGTATTGAATGGGTAAATGCCCATATTGAAGCTACATCAAACCCTTCACCATCAATTATGACAGTTGGCTCATGAACAGTTATCAAGTATTTTCTAAAATTTAATATTCTTTTTTACTTTTCAATATTAGTTTGAATCGATTTTATAAATATATATTAATTTCAATTTTTATGTGCAGATACAATCTGGAGAATATCCAAAAATATATGTAAAGAAATAGGTAAAAATATTAAACCTTTTCATTTGTCAATATTACTTGGAATCAATTCGATAAATATATCCTAAGTTCAATTTTTATGTGGAGATACAATTTGGAGAAAATCTAAAGCTAACAAATATGTGTAAATAAATAGGTAAAACTATTTTTATAAAATATTATTATCATATTTAAAATACATACAAGTGAATAATGAAGTTTAATAATGAATGTGTATTTCCCAATTTATAACTATTGTATCCAAAGAGTTTTATTGAATTAACACATATAACACATAACAACACATTTCCACGACACGAGATTGATTGAGTTTACTTGTTACTATTATGTTTATTAATAAATATAAATTAATTAAGTTTATTTCTTTGCGTATTTCGTAGGTTTCTAGGCGAGAATCAAGAAATTGGATTTGTCGAGCTATCGGCACCGGTGGTTCTAGAGTCAGAGATTGAGGAAAGGTTTCGCAATAAGTTTTGGGTTTCATACAAATTTATGCTTGAACTACTTGGGTTGGTGGGACTAGTGGTGGTAGGAAGAAGAAAGAACCCAATCATCATGATGCTAAGATTGATGTCATTTGAATTTGAGGATTGAATGTTTTAATTCTTTGGGTTTGTTTTTTGTATGTAATCGTCGTATGTTGTTCCCTTTGGTGCTTGCTATATGGTTTGCATGATTTTTCATCTTGACTGGTTTTGGTAGGTCATTTAGGGTGTTATGGGTTTGGATGTATGCCAGTGGGATCCCTCAAATCCCACGGTTCTAAGCTCGATCAAAAGTGTTAAACTATCAATATATATATATATATATATATATATATATATATATATATGGCTTGTTTTTTGTATTCTATCTCATAAAAATATATTAAATTGATTTTTTTATAGACTATCTCTTAATAATTCATTTATTACCATAATTTTATGTTGTAAATATATCATAACACAAATCCACGTTATAATTAAACATTTTCACACAAATATATATGATCAAAATATGTAAAATATACAACATTAAAATCCGCACTACCCCATAGTTTTTTTTATTATTGGCAAATAGTTTTTTGAAAGGGACTATACCCTTGTACAAAGATGACTCAGAAGCCAGATGTGCCCAAGCGAGCAAAAGATCAAAAGGTCAAAAACAACAAGGGCGCAAGCAGGAATAGAACCTACTAAAGACAGCACTAAAACCCGCAAAGCCCAGCAAGAGAACAGCAAAAGAACAGCGCCGATGGGAACAATTACAACCAGCCTAAGTGCCCCGGCGCGCACCCCCTCCACGAAAACCGCGGAAAGATTTTCTACAAACAGTGCTCCAGCCCGCCATGTTTTCGTCATCCACGTCGAGAACCTCCTCTAAATTACCATTTAAAACAGAATTTGAAACCCTCGCCTCACTTTTACTGTCCATCTTCCTTCTGCAACGGTTCAAATCCGCATTTAAAGGTCTTTGTTTATGAGCTTTCATAGATTTACTATGTCGGTTCACTTCCCGCGTGGCAGTCTCCAAATCTGCCGTAATTAAATCTGTTTCTGACCCAGTCTCCCATTCGGAAGATTCACTATCTACCTTGTTTGACTCGTGAACAGTTTTGAATGGAATTTCCCGCGTCTTCCACGCCGTAGCAGCCTGTCCCACGCGTGTAGAGAGGTCACCATGCGAAGCCGCGAGTAGAGCCATTTCGGACTGGTTAGTTCCGCCATCGTTGCAATTTCCTGTGCGTAATGTGTCAGGGATCTCTCCTTCGAAGATCCGCACCTCCTCTCTGCTGTTTTTCCTGCCTATTTCATCCACTGTCTCCGCGGAGCACTTGCATAGTTTGGCTTGGAAGTTGACCTTCCAACATTTGGGACAGACCAAACCGTGGTCTTCAGGGATGATGTTCTGCACAACACGGCCCGTGGGAGAAGAAAGAATGATATTCTTTGGGAGAACAGCCCCCACCTCCATGCTAACACATAGTCGTGCTCTTACAAGCCTGCTTCTGGCTTTTGTTGCAGGTTCCAAGGATATTAGCTCTCCCATTGAAGCTGCTATGCCAATAAGGACTTCGTCCTCCCAAAATTCCACTGGAAGAGCCGGCAGAGATATCCAAATGGGAAATTCCTTGATTTGAAGAGAGACCCCTGGCTTCCATCGCTTCAGATGCAGGGCAGTTCTTCCAAACATCCAAGGAGCAGCGTCGAGAACCTTAATCATCTCATCTTCCTTAGAAAAATTGAACAGGAGGGCGTGGTCGGGAAGAGCGATGATATCAACCCAGCAGCACCACTTCCGTCCGCACCATTTGCGGACAGCATCGATATTTGGACGATAGCCTGCAAAAGCTCCAATTAGTGCAAAGGGAAACCTGGACTTGGCCTTCTCAATCACAGATTCTGGAACAGAAATGCAGTGCGCTTTCGCTTCATCATCCCAGATGGAGGAAAGGGCAGTAAACACCCCTGTGGATTGAGGGAATAGCTTGGACCTCCATGAGCAAGTTTCCATGGTCGCGGAACAGCTGCGGAACAATCGCGAACAGCCGCGGAACAGTCGCGGAGCAATCCCGGAGCAGTCTCGGAGCAGAACAGCCGCGGAACAATCGCAGAACAGCCGCGGAACAGCCGCGGAACGGCCGCGAATGGCGATCGCGGAGCAATCCCGGAGCAGTCAAAACCCTAGTCGAAAACTCTCGATCATGTTGATCATATGCAACCACGATTATGCGAAGTTACCTATTCCTCATATCCAACAAGGTCTACCCCATAGTTAAAATAAATCACATCTAAAGTTTTCTTTCCTTCTATATTGAGTTTATTTTTCTTCTATGATTCTTATATGAGAATGGGCATATACCCACTCAATACAAGATAAAAATATTTCTTTTTACTAGAATGGACATATGCCCATTTAATACAAGATAAAAATGTTTCTTTCTGTGAGAATGGACAATATAAGTATTTGATATGCATTGTAATGTTATAAATGTATTAATTATTCCAATAAGTATTTCTTAATCTTACTATAAAATTGTAAACTCCTAAAATGGAAATCCCTCATACATGATATATAATTCTAAAAAATCCCTTTTTGGATTCCAATAATAGCCAAATCAAATTCCAAAAAGCCCCTTTTTGGATTCCAATAATAGCCAAATCAAATTCCAATATTTGGTATAAGAAAAACCAATATAGCTAATTTTAGTATTTAATCTAGATTGTAAAATTTCCAAATTTAACAAAATTATGGTTTTATAGGAATTGCATCAAGTCCCCGAGTCTCATTTCGATCCCTTAGGAGTGTCGAGGTAATTCTAAAAAGTGGAAAGATCCAGAAGGGGTTCAAGGGCATTGAAACTTCTCTAGCAACATTTCCGAGATTCCTTCAAGTAGCAAGGTCTTCTTCAAAATAGGTCTCTCTCTCTCTATTTCTTTCTCCCTCCCACCTTTATTCTCTCCCTCTTATAATTCTTCATTATGTGTAATCATGATATTTCATCTTATTCATTAAAGTGACTTTATAAAGTTGAGTTGTAAAAATCCCTTTATTTTATAAAAAGGGAACTTAATTCCTAAGTCCTAGGAAGATGAAAAGTCACGAGATGAATAAGGAAATGAAGATTCATTTGGGGGGAGTTAAAAGGTCATTTATGATTCTATATAATGTAATGACACCCTCATTCTTAAGGGTTGTCAATTTTGTGCACTCAAGAGAGAGATCTATTGAGCAATACAAGAGAGATAACATTCTTCCACTTTCCTTCACCATTTTTCTTCCATTTCCTGCATTGTACAACTTGATGAAAATGGAAATAAAGAAATGGATTTTTTCTTTTCATGGCTTATGAATGTGTGTAAATATGTGTGCATAGTTTCCTATGGCCTTTAAGACAATAATATTTTTGTTTCTTTCTAACAAATTGTGGATTTGAACTTCGAGAATCTTATTTTCTACTTGTAGGGTTGATTTTCCTTATCTAAATTCTCTAACTCCCCTCCCCCTATCTTCTAGAAAATTCTAGCCTTCAAATTTATTGTAAACATTTATCGCGGGTGTACTAGAGTGTGTTTGTTGGATCCTTGATCTTTTGGCCAACAACAATTTTTTTATTTTTGTTCATTCAAAATAATATCGAGTTACACCACCCAAGTAGAGGGACCTAGATTCCTAGAGCATTGGTTAGAAACCTGTCAATTTTTCCCGGAAATTTTTTTCACCAATAATTTTTAGCTCCCACGGTGGGGCAGATTTAAGAACATCTCGCACCCAAAATATGACCTCAAAAAATTTTAAAAATTTAAAAACTGAAAATAAAATTAAAAATCTTGGAATTTGAAAAGTCACCGAGCCTTATGTCTCCAAACCATGGCTATTTTGGGAAATTCTCCTTTTGAAAGACCGAGTTATTATTCCATATCCAAGAGGACATTGGTTCGGATTTATGAGGGGTTATCTAGCATAACAGAGAAATTTTTACTCAATACTTCATTACCACGAGAGTACTTGACCTTGAAGAAGAATGTGTCATTGAATTAGAAAGACAAAGAAAGATTCAGGCACCGCAAAGAAGAGCATATATTTTCAAGCCTGAAGATAGAAGGTACACTTGAAAACAAAGACAAGGAGGACAAACCGATCCCATCTTCAAATAACTTCAAAGAAGACAAGAGTTTCTCAGAAATCCAAGGTCTCCACTTCATCAAGCAACTGGTCCCATTGGGAGTCCAAGTGTTGTCAATCCATTGGACGTCAAGTTTCCATACATAACCGAGAACATTGAGGATTTCAGTGATGTAGAGACCGAAGAAGAAGCTAGAGAAAGAGAAGTAAGACATGAAGTAGAGATAAGAGCTAAAATTGAATAAATTAAAAGAGATCAAGCCAAGAAGACACAAGAGAAACAACTGCAGCCACAACCTTAGAAAGGTTAGAATCCATAATCAGAATGTGATGGAGTATCGTGAATAATATATGCCAAATGTACCATGGGGTGGAAATATTGGCCCACTTGCACTTGTACAACCACTCCAAGAACTACCATGAGGCTCAAGGAATAATTTCCCAAAGTTTAGAGGAGATGGTTCTCAACTTCCCAAGGAGCATGTAGCAACATTCATCACCACTTGTGGTGTATTGGGCGTAGAACACGAGGATGTGTATTTCGACTCTTTTGGAATCACTACAAGAGAAATTTTTCAAATGGTTCTACATGCTACCCTAAGGTCTATCACTTGTTGGGAAGACATAAGAAGAAAATTTGAGCACATGTTCAAAACCATAGAGGATTGTCAGGATCTCTTAGTCCAGTTGGTGCAAATGAAGAAAGAAGCTTCTAAATCAATGAGAGATTTTATTACAAAATATAATAGGATAATTAAAAGGATCCTTGAAGATGTCATGCCTCTTGACAACAATCAAAGTATTCTTCATAAGTGCTTTATCACCATAAATTGGTTTCTTCCTCAAAAGATCCCAACCCAAGGATTTGAAAGAAGCACAGGACTATGTGATCAAGACCGAGGATGATTTAATATTATCTATAAAAGTGAAAGGTCCTAACAAAAACCAAAAATGCCGAGTTTAAAATTGATTCTTACTTATCCCATGATCCGAGAAGATATCCAATGACAAAGTGTTGCCTTGAAGAAACATTGTCTCAAATAACTATACGGAATGCTCTAAAGAAGATGAATCCTCCAAACCGGCTAAGAATCACCACTCATCCTTGTAGGATTGACCTTGAATAACCACCGGTTAATGTTGTATTTGATATTGATGTGCCAGAGAAGAAGCAAAGATAGAGGAACCTAAAGAGGATGATGTAGACCAGTTGATGATGATAAATACCTTGAAGTCAAAGAAGTTGACAATGACACACAAAACGACCTTATCGAGTATGTTGAAGGGGATGAAGATGAAGATGATGAAGAAGCTCCAAGATTTTTGTGCGTGATTTTCATTCACTCACATTCGAAGAAAGGAGTCTCGTCTTCAATGTCCATAGTGAAGGAAAAGAAAAAGAAAGAATACCCCCCTGTGGAAGTTCCACAAAATAATATTATCAGTAGAGGATCACCACTGCCACCTTCAATGGAGTCGGATAAAGAAAAACCAGACCCACTAGTTAAAAAGAATCCTACTACCACACCAAGTAAGTCTTCTAGTCCTTCCCCTAGTCCTAAAGTTTCTAAGAATAATTCTTCTTCAAATGCTACTCTGGTCAAATCACCCAAAGTACCACCAAATCCTTCTTCCTCATCTCCTTCCAAACTAGTTACCACACCTGTGAAAGAAAATAAAACTCCCAAGGTAACCACACCTTCACCATGTAAATCTTCCATCATCCCTGGAACCTCAAATTCACCCACCATGACCCCATTTGATTATGTGGAGCATGCAAGTAAAACCAAGGTTCAGATCACAGAGTTGGAGTACTTACAAACACACCCTACTCAATTTGATAGGTTTGTCAATGTAGTCGAGGAGGTAGTGCTAAAGTATCAAGCCCAAATTCTAAAGGCATACTTCCCACACCATCCATGCCACCTTCACAAAATATGTTAGCCCTTAGTGCCTCCAAAACCAACAAAGTTGAACCTTTTTACTTGTCACTTCTCATCAAAGGCTTCCAACTCAATAATTGCATCATAGATTTTGGAGCCTCTGATAATGTAATGCCAAAGTCAAAGTTGTGAATTCTCTAGGTCTCACCTTGACCCATGCAATTGGTTCTTGCTATTCCATGGAGTCCAAAGAAGTGCCATTGGTAGGAATAATAAAGGATGTGTAGGTGGCACTAGCTGAATTTCAAGAAAAAATGTGCTCCTCACTAGCTTGGTAGCAGACATTCCACCATATTTTAGAATTCTACTAAGCCGAAGCTTTTGCAAAGACTTAGGTGGAGAAATCAAAATGGATTGGTCATCTGTGACCATTCTAGTAAAGGGAGAAATGAATAAATTTCTACCAGTGAGAAAGATGAAGTACACAGTATGAAAATATGATGACCGAGGGTGAACATCCTATTTTAGGACAACGGGATAGGTATATACTTCGCCATATGGAGAAGGATGAGAATTTTCTACTTCTCATAGAGGAGGAAGATCAAATATGGAAAATGGAGTTTGATGGTAGTCATTCTAGCATAGGGTCAAGAGTAAGTGTGGTGTTGTGTTCTCCTTCCGGTGAATTGTACCCATTCACCTACAAGATGTAATTTGATAACACAAACAACATGACAAAGTATGAATCCCTTTTCCTAGGTATGATCATAGCATAGAATATGGGGATCAAGAAACTAAGATTCCAAGGTGATGCAAAGGTAATAGTAAAGTAAGTTCGGAAGAAATACCAGGTGAAAAATCCAAGACTTCGACATTATAGAAACAAAGTATGGGATTGCATTGAATCTTTCGATGCATTCTCCATCAAAATTTTTCCACGAGAACAAAATGAAAATGTCAATTACCTTGCAGTGTTAGCTTCCCTATAGATACCACACTCATCTTTTGACAAAGAAAAATTGACCATGGAGATGGTTTTTAGACCCAACATACCTAATAATGTAAACCATTGAGAAGTATTCAATGATGATAACTAGCTCCTAGATTTCCTAGAGCAAAGAGATAATTTCAACAACCTCTTCTTCGAAAGAAGTGAGAATACACATAGGGAAGCAGTAGTCGAAGAACACAAAAGGAATTCAAGGCATCAATGAAGAAGGATTGATAAAAATAAAATGGAATAAAATCCATAAAGGCCTGGTCTCTCTAGAAGACCTCTTTGAAAAACATGATAGATTTATTTTAGAGAAGGAAAATCAATATTCTCGATGCCCCACAGACTTCAAAAAATAAAACATTGGAACCGTAGAAAATCCAAGAATGATCAACATTGGAAAGTGTTGTTTTCCATAGGAAAAGAGAAGGTTCATTTCTTTACTCAAGAAATATTCAGATGTCTTGGCCTACTCTTATGATGAGCTTAAGTCCTTCTAACCAAAGGAAATGCACCATTCAATTCCCTTGAAGCCAGATGCCAAGCCATTCAGAAAAATCAAAGGCCATAATATCCGAAGTTAGCAGACACCATCAAAGACGAAGTCATGAAGATTCTCAATACCAAGATAATTTTCCCTATCCACCATTCTATATGGGTAGCAAACATAGTTCCAATATAGAAGAAGAATGAAGAAATAATAATATGCTTGGATTTCTGCAATCTGAACCAAGCTTCACTAAACGATAAATATCATCTCTAAATGATGGATCACATCTTCAGATGACATGCCAATGAATCTGAAATTCTCTCATTTCTAGATGGATTCTCAAGATATAATCAAATTGAGGTAGTAGAGGAAGATCATGCCAAAAAAACCTTCACAACACCATGGGGTACTTTTGCATACAATAGAATGCCTCTTTTCCTATTCAATATAGGGGCTACATTCAAAAGAGAAACAAATATGGCCTTCAAATATTTTAAGCAATGCATTTTCATATACCTAGATGATCTCATAGTCTTCTCAAAGAAGAGAGGAGATCACTTGCATCATTTGGAACAGAGTACTCATAAGGTGTAGAAAGCACGACATATCCTTGAATCAAAAAAATTACAT
Source organism: Taxus wallichiana var. yunnanensis (assembly GCA_018340775.1). Classification (NCBI taxonomy): domain Eukaryota; kingdom Viridiplantae; phylum Streptophyta; class Pinopsida; order Cupressales; family Taxaceae; genus Taxus; species Taxus wallichiana. The sequence goes on from CM031244.1 coordinate 594,082,826, forward strand.
CTTTGGAGTTATGGAAGGTTAACTACTCGGGCACATTGTGAACAATCATGGAGAGCACATTGATCCTAAAAGGGTGAGATCCATTCAAGCCTTATCTTTACCCACAAGTAAGAAGGGAGTCCAATCCTTCTTCAAAAAAGTCAATTTTCTTCGACGCTTTGTCTCAGAGTTCACATAATTGACAAGGAGTGTCAAAACCATGATGAAACCTTAGGACAACTTCAAGTGGAGTGAATATGGAAAGACAACATTTGAGGAAATCAAAAAATCCATTGCTAAATCCCCAACTCTAGTGTCCAAGGAATTCAGTAAATAACTCATCACATTTTTTTTGCTTCGGATCATACCCTCTCTTTTATTCTTGTTTAGAAGAATGATGAATGTGTGGAGGAACCTATTTCCTTCATGAGCTTCCCATTGAAGAAACACAAGCTAAATTACAACCATATGGAGAAGAATGCTTACGGGGTGGTGTTGGTTGGATATTTTGTCAAGCCAAAATATGAGGTTCAACCACAGTACATGGGATTAAATCCCTCCTCAAAGACAGGTGAGGCTACCTATTTATTACTAATCTAAAACACAACAAAAATAATATATACAATATTCACACTAATCTAACCATTGGGGTTGGGATAGAATCCTGAAATCCATATCCATAATAGGTGAAGATATTGCTCTTTCAAAATGAAATGGATCGGAAAGGAAATTATTATTATGGAAGAAACACAATGGAAAGGAAATGAGAGGAATGTATTTTCTTTTGAGTAAACACAGAGCATGAAATAATCATACGAGCTTTAGATAACAAATGTAATGTTTGAAATGATTAGAACAATCAAGATGCTAAACAAAGAATATCTTAAGATTATGAACATAAGAACAATATCTTAAGAAAGATACATCTCACAACACAAAGTTTGTAAAATAGCATCATCTCCTATTCCTCAAATGATTAAAAGAAAACAAAAAGTCTTTCTTCTTCACAATAGATCTCAATATTCCAAAAATCTCAACCTTTTGGAATGCATAAGCATCCCTTATTTATAATAAAAGGAATTGAGAGAAAATAGGATAAATCCTAGAAAATAGTCTTTTTAATGAGATTCCTACTTTGCTTGACTCTCACACGTAAGACCAAGTCAAAATTTGCTTCCTATGTGACAAAACAAAAATGAAAAATACATGTCGATTTCAGGATTGAAATGACATGCAACATTGTGCCTATTTTGTTTCATCATCTTTGTCTTCCTCTAACAAATCCTGCTTGTCCCGAAATTCTTGGAACTTTTGGATTATACCCTGCATCTCATTTTCATCAGGCACGGTGGAATGATCACTCAAAACTTCACATGTTTCCTGAGTATCACTAGTGTTGCAGGAATATTTTTCAGTCTCTTGTTGAGTTTCCTCAGGGTTTCCAAAGAATGTTCAATTTTCACAAACCTGTCAATGATTTCAGATCAAATCCACAAATCGGTTCATGCTGAATTGATTCTTGGATTTTCTTGTAAAGATCACCAATAGGAAGAATACCCAAGCTTTCACTCAACACCTTAGGGTAGATCTTGACTAGATATTCTTCTATGTCATTCATGCCATTGACCAATTGATCTCTTGATTCCCTCAATTTGTTGAAAGCTTCATTGAGAATATTTATTCTGAATATAATGGCTTTGGTTAGTTGAAAATGTTTTTCCCCATGTGGAATGATGCCTTCTTCGACCAAGATGTGGGATGGAACCTGTTTCAGTTTGGAGAGCTTCAAAAGTTAACTCTAGGTTCCTGACCTCTGCTGAAAATTCATCATCCATTTTCTCTCCATACTTCTTTATATCCTCCAAGGATTTATAGACTTCCACGATGTCCTCAATGACTTCTTTTCCTTGCAGGAGCAGCCTCTAGATTCATTCATTGACTGTTCTCCCCTTCTCATTAATCTTCTCGATCATGGGTACCAATGAGAAATCGAACCTAATAGGAGTAGAGGATGATGGTGTTGACTCAGGAGGCTTTGAGAGCTTGAGTAGTACTTCTATCAGCTTGTTGTACTTTCTCTTTTAACTCATCTCTATTTTCCTTAGTTTCCTTTAGCTTTCAGTGCAACACATTCATGGCATCTTGGCCCACTGTGCTCCCTCCATTGTTACTTTCCCTAGATCAACCCTTGTGATTTGATAATCTATGACCATTATATCATCCTTGGTTTTATCATCCACAGGAGTAGAAATTTCTACAAATTTATGCCTTGAGGCATCCACTGAAATCCTTGAAACTATTTTGGGTTTCTTGGCCGACTTGGTAGGAGTGACCTTGAGGGAACTGAAATCAAAGGCTGGTAATGGAACTACCACCTTCCTCTTCCTCGGAGTCTAATCTACTAACCATTGAGGTGTATTGGAAGAATTTTCTCCCATTGTAGGTGTTACGGTCACATCCTCAGGTGGAGGAAGGTTAGCTTGTGGAGTGGTGACCACTGCAAGTGTAGTGTCCGTGACAATGGACTCTGGGAATGAAGGTGCAGAAGGAGGAGGCATATCCATGGTTAACTGAGGTCCAGTGGGGAGAGGTGAGAGGCCAGAGAAGATACTAGCCATGGTTGAGGAACTTGGTGAAGAAATCTGAGGCAAGGAAGGCTGAATGGGAGGAGGCAATGATTCTAAAATTAGAGTTTGAGAGATAAGAGGAAGACTTACCTCTGACGAGCTGCCAGTCAAGAGAGGAATGGAAGGTTGAACAATCTCTTCTCCGGAAGGAGGATTTCCTTGTTCTAGGTTATGGAGGTGAATCAAGAATCTCAACTATTTGTGGGAGAGTGGCCACTGGTGTAGTTACTTGATCTTTTCCCTTTCTGACAAACTTAACCTTTATTGGCCTCTTGGAAGGGTTCTTATCCTTTTCCTTTTTTCCCTTGGAGGGTCCTACTTCCAAAGTATCTAGTTTTGAAAAAATCCCTTATTTATAACTCATTCCCCAAGAAATGAGCCACGCCTTAGTACGGGCAAGAATTTGAGCAGCTCTCCCACAATAGAAGCTTTCTCAGTGATGGACCAATCAATGGCTGGGAATACATATTAGTATTCATTTAACCCATCATACGAGGCATCAAGGACACTCGTTATCCGTGATGCCCTCTGGGATGTCAGATAAATCTAGCATCTGGATTTCTTCAATTGTCAACCTGCTATTGTCCTTTCTCTGGATGGCAACTTCATCCCAAATACAAACCCAAATTTTTTCTATGTTGGGAACATGTAGATATAAAGTCCCATATGATTTAAGGACGGTTCATGTGCCTCTTCAACTTGTGTTGAAGCTCGTGCACCACATTATTAGCTTTAACCACTATCAAGCACGTGTACCTTCCGATGGAAATAGGGAAGGATACGACAGCCTTGTGTTTACTTTGTTGGAATTTGTGGAAATCCAACAATTGTCTTACCAACTCCATTAGGATCAGCTTATCACCTCTCGTAACTGGGCAATGGAAAGGATCACCCAGGTACATGACCACCGAAGGTATGTGAACTTCTTGAACTGCAAGAAGATACAACCCCATTTTGATACTTCAGCCCATGCCTCATCAGAGACTCTTCTCTTTCTTAAGTCAGGGTTCAACATGCAGATGTTCTCATAAAAGAAGGCGTCATTCACTCTTCTGAATTGATCCTCGGACCCCTTCATTATCAACTGAGGGAAATACCGATATATATGTTTGGTTGACTTACTTCCCTTCATGTCCAACCCTGGATAATTCCTCATACCGGCTATTGCATAGGTGACATATGATGACATATAAAACTTTCTAGTAGTCAAGACTGTCTTCATCTGGGAATCAATCTCATTACTTATAAGACTGCTCCAATCAATCCCTTGTTCATTCTTCTTTATAAGGACCATGAATTGATACATCCACCCATGAAAGTATCTTGACTCGGGGAGTCCAAATACTCGACTCAACAGGGTGATGATGTCACTGATTTCAAGGATGAAATCACTCTTGGGGACAAACTTGGGAAACCTAGAGATGGTGGCTTGGCCTTGATCAAGAAATTTTTATTCACATGCCTGATGCAATCTTCTTGATCTTTTTCCTAGGATTTTTGTGCTGACTTAAGATCTACATCGACATATTCCTCAAAGTTGGGTAATCTTAAGAGGTCATCAAAGTAACCCCCGTCCAACTTCACTATGGTTTCTCCTACCTGATTTTTCACTGAGCGGGAATCTGAGTCATAATTGGAAGCACAGGCCAAAATGAACTCGAGGGCATTGAGTAGACATTGGGAATCTTGCTGCAAGAGGGAGGCCACTATTGGTTATTGACTTCATCTAGGGACTCTGAGAAGAATCCTTGGTTCTGTTCCAAAAGTCTTCCATGTCAATGTTACCAAGCTCCGTATCTCGGATGTCATAATTACAATCTATGTAGGAAGGGGATTCCATTTTCTCGGTACTTGTATTTCATCTTTCTTGACTTGTCTGACTTATCCTTAGATGATCCAGGATCCGACATGAGAAGTCCTGAAGAAAGAATGCCTAGATAACTCCTGTTTGAACAATCGAGACTTGGAAGCTTGCTGAGCAACCCCACAGACCTGCCACACTAACCGGGCTTTGAGACCTGTTGGACACTTTGTGAAACCCGACACACTGCAGAGTATATCAGAAACCAAGTTGTGTTAGACACTTCATGAAACCTGACACAAAGGTGGAAATCAAGAGATGTTGAGCACCTTGCGGAACTTGACACTTTGTGGAAGTTGGAAGATGTCAAACAATATGAGAAACCTGACACAAGAAGAAGTCGATGATGTTGAGCACTTTGCAAAACCTAATACACTACGGAAACCAAACAGTGTCGGACACCCTATAAAACCTAAAACAAAGGCGTCGGGTTTCTGGGATGTCAGAACAAGTAAAATTTCCTCCAAGCTTGTAAGTTAGGTTTTATAGATTATATCCATGAAAGAAAATAAGAAAACACTCAAGATGGATTTTTAAACAAGGGTTTTCATGGAAATTCAACAAAAATGAAGAATACAACCCTAAACCCTAAACCCAGAGGCAAGAAAAAGCAAAGAGGAAAAATGTTGAAAGAACGCTTCAAAAACAAACCCAAAGATCACAAAATGATAAGAAGAGAAAAATACCTTCAAGAAATTTGAAAAATGATAAAAGATGGATCAAGAAATCGATCGAGAAGTTCATGACGTTGAAGGAGCATGTAAAAAAATCCACGTAGAAAAAATATGTTAGGTAGAAATGACGTGTAAAATTAGAGTATTTATAAATCCCTAGCATTTATTACACCTCCTTCGACATGTGTGCCAACTAATCGACAACTCGGCATTAATGCCATGTCATCATGCTTGGCACTTCCAAAACCCGAAACAAATGTTTTCTTAACAAATCAGGTTTCGGGAACCAACTCGACATGAAGCATGTAAAAGACATGTCTAGATGCTATCGAGTTCCGAAAACCCGATGCAAAGGATCATTTCAGGTTTCGGGTTTCGGGAATCAAGCAGATGTAACATGTTTTTTGTAAGGTATGTTCCGATGCTCCTAGGTTCCGAAAACCCGATACACTGGCATGTAATCAGGTTTCGGGTTTCGAAGACACTCAACATGAAGCATGTAAAAGACATGTTTACATGCGATGGAAACTGAAAACCGAAAATCTCCTTCAAAGGGCATTTTTAGGAGGTTTTGTCAAAAAAATTCTATGGTTATCTCAATTTTAGCTGGAATCACTAAAAACGAGATAACAGTGGTCAAGTATGTAAAAATTTCAAGTTCTACATATTCAATTTTCATATGGTGGTGATGGTCCCTAGCAAAGGCAATCAAGTCCATCTTAACACACCAAGACCCCGGATCCAAGAGGGGAAATTAGGTAGCAAAAACTCAAGAGTATGACTTGGAGATTCAACCTTCAAATTTGGTGTGAGGAAATGGTTTGTGTAGGCTAATCGTTGAGGATGAAGCTATCTAATCTCAACATGGTGGGGATGATTGTCTTTTCTTTGAGTTCTTTGAAGATAGTCTACAAGTCCTCTTTGTAAACACCACCAATGAGTGGTACGTAGAAATTTATTATTACCTGACCTATGGAGAATGCCCCACCCATCTTAATTACAAATAGAGGAGAACACTCAAGCAAAGGGAAACTAATTTCATAATCTGGAACTATGCACTCTATAAAAAAGGTCTTGATGGATGTTTTCTCAGGTGAGTGGATAAAGAACAACAAGATAAGTTGTTGAAGGCATATCACAACTAAGCTTGTGGTGGGAATTTTTAGTGATGGTCACTGCACATAAAATCCTTTGGGGAAGATATTATTGGCCTACCCTCTTTACAAATGCTCAAGAATGGGTCTCCAAATGTGAAGCATGTCAACAATTCATTAGGAGACCACAACTCATAACACTCCCCCTAAGGCCGCTTGTAATTGAATAACCATTTCAAGAGTAGGGGGACTAGACTTCAAGTGGTGTCTTGAATCCTCATTCATGCATGGGTCACACCTACGTGCTTACGGAAATAGATTATTTCACAAAGTGGGTGGAGGCCATCCCATTCAATAAATTCAAAACTAAGATGATGTGTAATTTAATAAAAGAAAACATCATCATCCATTTTGGGTCCCATAAAAGATCATGGTAGACAATGCCACCTACTTTTCCTCGAGGGAGTTGACAAAATTATGCTAAGGATGTGGTATTTCCTATCCCACTCATTAGATTACTATCCATAGGAAATGGTCAAGCTGATTTAAGTAACAAGAACATCATGACCATAGTCCACAAGCTTATGGATAAGAACCAAAGGAATTGGCACAAGAATCTATACGACACATTGTGTGTGGATAGGATCACTACAAAGAGAGAAATTGAAATTTCACCTTTCTAGTTGCTATATGGAATTGAAGGGGAAATTCCCATCATGATTGGGATGCCAGCTCTCAAATTTTTTCAGGGAATATAAGATGAACAATACAAGGATTCAATTGATAAAAAAATTTTGTTTCTTAAGAAACTGGAAGAGAACAAACTCTAAGTGGTCAATTGCATCAAGTAACATCAATTGAAGGTGAAGATGATTTTGACAAGAAATCCAAAGCTAGGGAGTTCAAAATTGGATGACTTGTTCTACTATGGTACAAGAGGAGAGAAATAAAAGGTAGCAATGGAAATTAAAAATCATTGTGGCTCTGGTCTCTGCTCCAGATTTGCAAAACTTGTGGTGACAAAGTGCATTCCTACTCTCATACATGGATATGACACCATTCGAGTTTCCCGCAGCAGAAAGATTTGAATCAAGATCATTAGTGAAACTCAGGTTGTCCCCCACCTTGTACCATAGGTGATTTTTTGGTGTGTGTTTCCCTTCTTGTTGTGTGTGTTTACCTCTTTTCATATGTTGTGTTTCCTTTCATCGCTTTTTTATGTGTGTGTGTTCCTCCTTTCATGTTATCTCTTACAAGTCATATATGAATCTTGTAAATCCTAATGGATAAGCCAAGTGGTCAATGTTATGAACAGAGATTCTAGAGTTCTCATGTGATGTCCTCATTATGCTTGATCCATGATATGTCCCCAAGCTAGAGCCAGTTGTTGTCATGCAAATGTGCAAACAAGAAAATTCTCAATTTTCAAGCATGAAAACCATACCCTACCTGAACTTTTTTCCCAAAGGTCATTCTGAGCCCTCCTTCATTTCACCCTAATCCCGATTCGGTGTGCATATAGGTAATTTAGGGATACCAATGCACTATTTTTAGTAGAAACTTAAAACAGTCATAACTTTTGACCCGGGTATTTGTTTGAGTTCATTTTTTTAAACCACTTGTTTCAACGAGATGAACGCATCGATCAATGCACCCTTATGGTTGGAGACATTTTGGCACTTTTTGGCGCCAAAATCTTCCATATGGGGGTCAAAATTAGGATTTAAGTTGTAATTCATTTTTAACTATTTTAGGACATTAGTTAATTTAGTTTCTTGAATGCATAGCACATTAGAAATTCAGCCCCTATCTTATCTCTGGTCCCTCGGGCCCGAGTCACCTAAAAGACTGTATCAAGTGAATTCTATCGTACTCCATGCAACTATGATTTTAAATCTCATTGATCCATTCAGGATGTATTGTAGGAAGTGGGTGATACGTTTCTGGATTCCTCTCGGGAGCTCTACGGTACCCACGATTCCTAGAGGGAAGTTGTCAAGCATATCGTGTGTAAATGTGATTAGGGTATATGATATTGGGAAGTCGTATCTTAGAGATTTGAAAGAGAGAAAGATATCCCATGGGGTCGAGGTCCCCCATTTATACTCCCTCCCACCCCATATATAGGTTAGGTTGAGCCCCCCTCTACATGTATGGTCCGGTTGGTAGGTCCCTATCTATACTCGATATGAGATATATAGATCGGGGGGAGGGGCTGGATCCTCTAATTAAGGCATGTAGAAGATGGGTGGAAATTTTTATGCATGTATGAATAAGAATTTGAACTTACTAAGAATAAAAAGTTCTAGTAAATTGCTAAAAATAGTAAATTTTGCCACCTAGAGTAGATTTAGTCAAAGTTAGTTAGAGTTTTCTTGGCAACTTGAGTTGGGAGTTGTTTTCTTATTAAAGAAGCATTGTAATTCACCATTTAATAACAAAGAAGAAGATTTATTTTCTTTGAGTTCAATATATTTTTTATGTATTGATTTTGTATTAATTTTGGCTTCACTAGATACCCAAATACCCAAGTTCTTTAAAGTAAAGGTCCACCAAAACAAGCTTTTGGAAAGCTTGAGAAAGTTCATTTTCCGATCTTCTGAGCTGGTGTGCACCCTATGAAGAGGAATGAAAGGAAAAAATCCATCATGGAGGCATATTAGAGAGTTAGGAACATTTTGAAATCAATTTTGGAAATTTTTAGAAGGTTTCACAAGTTTTGGAGAAATTTCAGCAAAATTGAGTATTAGAGGCCTAGGAAACGCACATTGCAAAAACAACCCCTGAGCTTCAGGAAGTGATTTTGGTAGTTCTATAAGGAGTTAAGAGTCAAAAATATATATTCGGAAATATAATTTAGATCCCTAAATGATGGTGGAATCATATTTTTCACAACACCTAGGTGCATCCTATATACATCCGTGTTTTAGTAAACACAACCATCAATCCAAAAAAATCCTAAATTTTTTAGGGCGTTTTAGGAAGAATCAGAGGATGATACCACCACCATTGGATTCAAAAGGTAATTTATATGTGGAATAATATAAAATTTCATCAAAAATCCTCTAAGAACTCAAGTTATGGTCCCGACAAGTCGCTCTCCAAGGCACAAACTTTAGTAATTAGTCATTTTTTGGGTTAGAAATCCAACCAATGGGAGAGTGGCACACTTTTTTACCAATTAAAAAAATATTTGGTGCAAAAGGTTCAATAAAATTCACCCCTACCTCATTTGGGCCCCTAGACCCTCCACATGACCACATTTCAACACTTTCTCGCAAGTTAAGCCCCTAGGCTTCATTTCCCAACCCTTGCTCCGACCAACCAAGCTCTACCATGTGGCCAAATCAGCATTGGGCACAATTTTTTGCATCAAGTGCACAAAACCTTGGTGTAGAATGTGAAATAAAATTCACTACTTATCCTCTTAGGCCCAGGTTCATCATGTGACCTCGGTAGACCAAAAAAGTGCTTTTCTAAGCCCCCGCTTAAACCCAACTACCAATCATGTTGTGATAAGTGAACCAATGGGGATGGGGTGAAATTTTTGCTTCAAGTGCATAAAACCTTTGGTGCAAGTGGTGCACAAAAGTGTGCTTCTCCCCAATGCATTAAAATATTACAAAATTTCTAAATCTCGATCATTCACTACTGCTTCCATTAGATTCGCACACACGCCCAAGTTTTCTCCAACTGCTAGAATATCTTCCTCTCCTCCATTTCTGCTACTTCCATGACCTTTCCATCACCTCCAACATAATTTTTAAACTATTCCACACTACTACATTGTGAATAAAAATATTTTAAAGCAAACTCCATGATCAAGAGCTGTTAGAAACCCTAGGGCACAAAAACAACAAATTGCTCATATCTCCCAAACCGTGCATGATTCCTATGAAATTTTGAACCAAAATTTCTCATATCTTCATTTTCCGTCAAACCTAGTACCAAATTGAACCAAAAATTTGAATAGTTATCAAAGAGAAAAGCCCAAAGAAACCATAATTTTCTCAACAATCTGACATCATGATTTTTAGATTCTAAAAATAGCAAGTTTTGTTGGTTCGCACTTTCCATTTTTAGTAAGTTTCCATAAAAGGAAAAACCTTTCAGAAGAGAAGAATAGTGAAAGTTACACAAACTAAAAACAATGGCGCTAATGGAAGAAAATATATTCGCAAAGATTTTCACGTAGCCGATGGCCATCCTCATCCTTGGAAAACATTGATCTATTGTTGGCCTGTGCCCAACACTATGAACCGTACACCGAACAATCAAGATCAATAAAAATTCCATCATGGCAGTGCTCAACCTAAGGGCTATATCACAAAGTTTTCACATTCCAATAGAGAAGGAGATGGTTGTGATCACGAAGGATTTTGTAACCTTGGAATGGTTCAAGAAGGATTCATACCTCCAAGGACTCTCTCTAGGATCATGGCTGAAACATGAGAGGAAGCCTTCTCATGTCCCAAAATTCCTCTCTCGCATGCGAGTTTCACAACACCTTCTCCGATATGATCATCCTATTGAGTTGAGTCATGGGTGAAGAAACTACGAAGTATTTTCATGATTAGATGGCACTTTTTTCACCAAAATCATTGAGGGAAAGAAAATGATCGATTGGGGACAACTCATCAGTGATAGCTTACACTTCCAATTGCTTCAGGTTCATGCTTCCAAGATATTTTTCATGACTTCATATCTTGTGTATGCCCTGGCGAGAACAAGATCATTAAGAGGTTTGAAACCCGCATGAGAATGTTCCTCAGAAGGCACCTATGTTCGAAAGATATCCTCAACTAGCCCTAAAGGAAAGAAATCAACACTACGCCAGGGTGAATGACACATTCATAATGTTCATAATAAAACTGCTTGAAGGAGTCAACACATGAGAATTTCATGTCAAGCCACTACCTTGATCAGAAAGTATGGGTCAAGATTCATCCAATTATCCACATTCTCCTACCTCATGGTGGTTGGTTTTGAGCTCACTCCAAAAATATTCCCGTGATACCCGAGTGACAAGATGGTATTGATGGAGTTGTGCCAAAAATTACTACACGTGAACAACAAATTGAAGAACCTGTAAGAAGAAACAAATCTCCTTCCCCATCTCACTGGGGATTTTCACATGTAAGAACTCTCATGATGATGCAGACTTCAAGGCTACCCTATCCCAAATCAACATGCACTCATATATTTCCAAGGAGATTCTATAATCATTATACTTTTGAGACATGTGCAAAGTACCTCGATTAAAGACTTTTGTGCCAACTTCATCAATGAGTATGAGGTTTTGAGCATGACTATATGAGGATGACTGTAGAGCACATGAAGATATTCAATTTTAAGTTCTATGAGTATGGTGTTCCTAAAGATGGTTCTGAAATTTTTGATCCTAAATACTTTGTGGTCAAACCTACCCCTCTCCCTTAGGTATAGTGGAGTGTGCATGAATCTGGTGATATCAAAGAATGCACCACGACCATCATCAAGAGATCAAAATAAAGGTTCAAGAGGAAGAGATATGATCTCCTTGCATCAAGTAACTTTCCCTCTCTTCAAAGGTAAACATCATACCACTCAACTTCCAAGACCAAGGAATAGGCCATGAGCTCAATTCACTTAAGAGAGAGCTCAAGGAGAGAAGTAGATGAACCTAACCCCGTCACTACATGAAATTGTGGAAGAGATCAAGAACAAGTGAGATGCCTATGGTGGAACTCTAACAAGGGTAAATTAAGCCAAATGAAGCATCTACCTCACAAAAACCTTTTGATCTTCCATCCCCTACTACTACACATGCCTCACTTGTATAAATCTACCTCCTCGGTGGAGCAAGAAGTGTAATCGTGACCACTACTGAGATAGATTCCAATGAGATCTTCTCATGGATGCAAGAAATAATCATAATGGATATTTGCATGGTACAACAAGCTACCATCCTTGACTGCTCATTCATTGTTTTGATGGTCAAATTTAAGAAGGGAAAGTTAGCTTAGGCAACCTCTTGATTTTATAGAGGTGCTTCAGGTATCATTACATCAAGATAGTCAAGACGAAGGTTTTCAATCCTATTAAAGAGATGAATCGGATGACTATGAGATGAGTATAATCTTCTTGAGACCGATGACATATGAGGGTGACCTGCACCTATATCAAGAATCTTCCACTCGCCTAGTCATAAGGATTAAAGAGTATAAGGAAAATTTGGATCAAGTAGATGATCACATTCATACTCTCACTTCCTATGTCCAAGTGCTTCTTGATCCTAGTGCCACCAATGTTCTCCTTACAGAAGAAATCACGGTTAGCAACATTGATTCTAATTCCATCAGAAGACCTGCATTCACGATACAGGAAAAGATAATGAAAATGGGTGAATATGATCTCGTGATAAAATAAAGAAAATGACTCCATAGGTGATGACCTTGTAAAAATACGTGACGAGAAAAATGATGAAAGTTCTCACAACCAGAGATTCAATCAAGGCTGAGAAAGATCATTAGGACCAAGTGTATTCCTTGGTCATGGACATAAGAGTTTAGTCACCCCTCCTAGTGATTAAAGGTGTGTTCTCAATGGTGGAAGAAGATTTGTCTCAAGTTTGGGCCCAAGTGTTGTTCGCAAGGTATGAACTGATCAAGTGTGCCATCAATGAGCTAGATACATATGAAGAGGATGTCCAGAAGATGTAGAAAGAGGTAGATGCCTGCATCCAAAACTAGGGTACTAGCAAAGGAAAACCGATACTTCAACAGAGGATCTGTTGAAATCATTCAAGGACCAAGTTAAGAGCGAGGCCGATATCCCTTTTCATTCATAGAAAACACTTTGGAATCTCTGTCCGAGATACATGAAATAATATCCACCACTTCATAAAAGTATCATGCATGGTACTTAGAGTGAAAACACATCAACTCCCTTATGGAGAATTGCATCAAGTCCCTGAGTCTCATCCCGATCCCTTAGGAGTGCAGTGTTGGACCCTTGGAATATTGACCAAGTATGAAGGCGTGTAGGCATGCGCAGTCCCAGCTTATGGAATGACGCACAAGGCAAAAGCACACAAGAGAAGGAATTAAGGAAGCATGTAGCACACACGACGCGTAAAAGGACCGGGACTTAGTCATTTTGGACATCTATAGTAGAACATGTGTAAAGCATGACCCGATTGCGCGTGGATAAGATGCCAACTTGGTGACAGGTTGGCTCAGAAGGAGCATGCTTATGATGGAATCTTCTAGAAGAACATCATGGAATTAAGTGGAGAGCTTAGGCCTAGAGAAGCATGCTCGCATGGAGGAACACATTCGGACACTTGGCACTCGGATCTGAGGGTGCTAGAGGGTGAGTTGGCAGTCCAGAAAGCTATAAATACAAGCACCTGCAGAGACAGAGATAGAGAGACACATGGAGATATACATACATATATCCATATAGACACCTAGAGAGTGAGCGGAGCCCGTAAATGCTACGAGGACTCTTTCAAGAAATAGTTATATTTGGGAGAGAATGCACTAGGCCTAGGGGTTGTAAATTTTCTTTTGGGTAGCTTAGTTACATTAATTCCAAAGGCAATGCATGACCGTGGTCTACTTTTTGACCCTCGTAATGGTTCCATGGATGTAATAAGGTTACTCGTTATAATTTATACATGAATATCAATGGTTTTGATGCATATTTCTCTCTTATGAGTTCTCTTTCCGTCATGCTAAGTATGAATGCTTGTAAGTTTATTTTTGTCACAATACATGTTGTGGATTCTATTAAGCACTCGATCGAAATGACTGCAAGGATCTAGAGGCCATTTTGAGCCCTATGGTTCTTGCATGTCTTAACTTCCCTTCTAAAATCTCTTACACTAATCATAGATGATGTATCCAACTAAACTCACATAAAAGAGAGACTTGCACCGCGCGTGCCTCGGTGAGCACTCAGCTTTCGTTGGGTGAAAAGTGGCGTGCATGGGGTTCCTTTCTTTTATGATAGGAGTAAAAATGAATACATATGGGTTCCATTTCCGGACCTCTTTTCGAAGTTGTAGTGGGATTTTAGCATACATCATGATCTGTGTAATGAGTAATGACAAAACGGTTAATGTTGGAGAATGTTGAATCATGGTTCAAGAGCATGGAGGATGAATTTTCTTAGAGATTCAAAGACTGGACTCGAGTTTAATAGATGTAGATGGGTAGAAGAAAATCTCTACCACGATCTATATGAAATTTTTTTGTTGTTTCCCTGTGGAATTGTATGAATGGCGCTCAACCTACGCATCTAGATCAAGTTCACGTTATAGATCACATCTGTGGACCCAAGAAGAGTACCAAAGGCTATAGGATGTAGATCTGATGTGGACCCTTGTTATGGATCATTGGTGGAAAGGAGTATTGGCTAGCTACACTCTGGAATATGCCATTTCTACATATTCTTGTCCGGAGGTGGCTGGGTTTGAGTTTCTGAGGGATCCCAAAGGATTGTTTCTACGTTTTGTCCCTCTGGATCTGAAGATCTTGATGATTACCATGAGTTTAGATGCTTTCCCAATGGCCGGCTAAACCATTCTGAGCACTAGGCGAGGAAGCTAGGGTGGAGGAAGATGACAGATGTTACGGTGGAGAAAGAAAGGGAGGAGAGATGACTCAAGTATGGTGAAGCACGTGAAAGGGAGATCGCTAGATGATGTGAGGTTGCAAGTGTGATGGATGTATGGTAGCAGACATTGTGGGAAGGTTTTGAGGTTCACATTGAGGACATGGAGCCTGAGTAGTTTGTGTGGCCTCATCTTGGCAAGCGCATGAGAGAAACCCCTTCGACTTCTAATGAGAGTTTGTCGCATAGAGAAAGAAGAACCGTTGGCACGCATCTGAGCCCACCTAGTGACCGGACCCTGGTGCTTGGTTTTCTAGATCAAGGAGATAATATTGTTAATCCAGTTGATTACATTGGAGGTGATTGTTCTACGCCTAGGAGGTATAATTTCTCATTTGGTACTTTTATGGTTGCAAACACCAGCCCAGTGTTAGGACTTTTCGGGAAAGGTATAGGCACACAAGCATGGTCTCGCACCTAGAAGTGGCGTGGGGTATACTATTGGTAGTGGGGCATTGTCATAGACCGTAGGTGTGTAGCTCAGTGGAACTATGGGAACCCTTGGCATGACCACTTCAGGACCTGGTGGGCCTGGTGGATCTGGTGGTTTAGGAGGAGTAGGAGCTGGTGGGTCTGGTGGATCTGGTGGTTCAAGACCTGGTGGGCCTGGTGGATCTGGTGGTTTAGGACCTGGTGGACCTGGTGGATCAGGTGGTGGAGGAAACATAGGTGGAAACCAAGGATCTGGTGGAGGAGGATTTGGACCCCAACCACCCCCACAAGTTTTCTTTGAAATGTCTCTACATTTTCCCGATTATAGAGGTATTGAGGATGCTATGGAACATGTTCACAAGTGTGAACTACTATGGCACGCAAAGGGTGTCACAAACCCAAAACAAATCGGGTCGGTTTGCAACCACATTGTAAGGGCACGTGCATAACTCGATATAGGAAATATGACCCTCATCGAGATAGTAGTGGATTATACGCCTTAAATAATGCATTCTTGGTAGAGTTCCACATTCCTGAGTTTGAGCAGAAGAGCATCAGTGCTTTGAAGGAGATTCAACAAGGAATGGTAGAGAGTGTGTGAGAGCATGATGCATGCTTCAAAATTCTCTTGTCTAAATTATCATATGATATTAACCCTTCACAACATGCTCACTGGTTTGTTGAAGGATTGATCACCCCTTTTAGAAGGGCCTTATCTCATAAAACTTTTACAGACCCACGCGAGGCATTGGAAGCTACTACGTGCCGAGGTTGTTGGTAGTGTTGATATTGGCGTTAGCCCATTCTTGGAGGCCCAAATTACTGCTATGGCCAAGCATTTGGAAAAATTATCTATGAATTCATCCCATGAGACTCATAGTGGTTTGTGGTGCACGATTGTGTAATAGAGGGCACATTAAGGATAATTTCCCTCGGAGGAAATTATGCGTTGTGGTGTAGAGTGTGAAATTTTTCATGGGGACTATGACGTAAGTAGATGTCCCTCATCAGTAGCACACAATCAAGAAAAATGTATCTTGTTATTACAAGATTTTCACTTCTACAACCCATGATACTAAGGACTGTAGGCTCATTGATCAAATCCATGAGGCCATTGATCATGGGGTGCACCAAACCAGCGTTGTTAGTAGTTCCAAGGGTGATGATCACTGTTATGAGGAGCGCGCAGATGGAGGCACACATGGAAGAGGTTTTTGAGGAGGATTCCATGGTCGTGGTAACCATGGAGGAGGAAGGAGTGAGTTCTTGCGTGGAACATGTTTCAACTGTGGATCTACAGAACATTACAAACATGAATGCCCAAATCATTGCAAAGTGCTTATGGTGTGGAAGAAGCATAAGTATGAGGAGTGCCTAGAATTATTTGAGCATATGAATCAGCAGCACCGGAAGGACAAGGGCACTATAATGGTCAATATCAAGAAGGTAGACATATAGTGGATGCCTCGGGTAACACGGGATGCAGGTTTGGAGCCTGTCTTGGTAACAACAAGGGAAAAAGCCATGCACGTAAGAGAGGTACCAAGAAAGAAGAACCCGGTTTTAAGGGAGGAGGTCGTTCATAGAAAATATCTAGACACCATGGATGTCATTCAGAGCTTACAAGGGGAAATTCAGTGTCTAAAGGAGCAATCTAAGAGGGAGGAGGGAGGAAGGAGAGTTTAGGCACAAAAGGATGGTCCTGGATGAGGTTGGGGAGGTGTGTAAAATGCTAAGGCAGGAGAATATCATTCCCTTGCTAGGATCATGGTTGAGAGAGAAGGTAACACACATCGTAGGAGAGCACGAGAGACAAGTATTGCACACACGAACCTTCCCCTCACAACCTCAATTATGACAAGGATATTAAGTTGAATGCAACAGTAGATGGATGGATCCTCGTAATATCCTCATTGACACATGCATGGAGGTTAATGTTCTAACTTTGGATGTTGGCATCAGATGGGAAGACCTATATTATAGTCATCTTTGAATGTGTTGTATATGGAAAACAAGACTAAGGAAATTCCCATCAGTGTCTTAAAGGATGCAGCTATTACTATCTAGGGAGCCAATTTTATTAGGGACTTTGAAGTCTTCGCTCCCGAGGCGTAAAATTTCCCAAAGACTACTTGGGTGCCCTTGGTGTTACAAGAACAATGCGGACCTTCAGTTCAATAAAGGGTACATCAACTTCGAGAACAAGGAGGAACGGGTCATTATACCCCTAGCTGATGGGAAGTCGACATCATATATTGAACCGTTGGGGGAAGAAGTTCTGGATAGGATATATGTGTGCTCAATCGAGACCCGAGATGATACACCCTACTTGGGGTTATCCAATCAAGATGCTTAGTCAAGTGAGTGATACCACTAGCTGGCATGTGACAATTGGGCACATGGGACTTATGAATTGATGGTATGGTAGTTGAGAGGGTTAGTGACCAAGGTAACATAGGTGCACACGGTTTGGCACCTTAGAGGAAAAGAACTTCCCAAGTATTTAGGAGGAGCCTTCCCGAGATCTTTCTCGTAGAAGGTGGAAGATTAGTGGAAGGATGAGAAGGAACGGAGGCGGATGTTAATTTATGTCTTGCTTGGCATAGCAATGTGGTGGTGGGCTACACATCGAGAGAGCCTTTTAGAGTGGCATGAGGTAAGAATTGCTCTCTTTGTCGATTTTCTAGGAGCAATGTACCCACCATCATTAAGGAGTACCATGGGAAGGAGCCCACCTCTTTCCACATCCAGGAGTGTGAACGGGTCTGGAGAGAAGGCCTAGAATATTTTCCACCATCCCTCTGGGTGCACAAGTTGTATTCTACACTACAGGGTTGTGCGTGTGCATGGTATATTCATTCGAGACACACGCGCAGACAAGGAATTGGAAAGAGCTCGCGATCGACCTTATTCAAACCTTTAAGTATTAAAGTACCAAACCATCGATTTCTAAGGCCTCAGGTATCAAGTGCCTTACCATGGGGGATAGTGCCAGGATGGAAGATAGGTTGTTGGAATTACTAGGTGAACCAAGGTTGGGGGTGCGCTTTGAAGAAGAAGTAGAGGAAATAGAAGAGCTACAGCTTGAGTGCGCGTGTTTGGAAAAAGAAAAAGGAAATTTGGTATATGTGATTGATGGAGAGGAATCAGAAAACTTAGATGTTAGCCATTCTATAGGGACGCACAAGGTAGTAGATGAAGTGTAGATACTCGCGTGTGTGCCTACCATGAGCCCTTAAAATGAAGAAAGTTAACATCGATTAAGGAGAAGAACCTAAAGAAGCTATTATACAAGATTATTGGTTAGAGAAGGAAGTATCTAAGATCATTTATCTATCGTGCACAAATTTTAGGATTTATTCCTGCGTGAGTACCATGAGCTCAAAGGCATTCACCATTCCTTGGGAGAGATGAAGATAAAACTGAAGGATGGTGTGCATCCGGTTAGGAAAAGACCCTACCGGATGAAACCCAATTTACGTGTGAAGGTTAAGGAGGAGATAGAAAAATGATAGCTTCGGGATCATTGAGGCGTGGAAGAATCGAGTGGATAATTTGATGGTAATCGGCATCAAGAAGGATGGGCGGATTAGGATCTATTTGGATTATAGGTAATTGAATGCAATTTGTGTCATTGATCCCTTTCTGACCCCCTTCACTGAAGAAATTTTGAAAGGACTCGCTGGGTGTGAAATCTATTCCTTTACGAATGGATTTTTAGGGTACCACCAAGTCCATATTGCAAAGGAGGACCAATAGAAGACAAATTTCACCACTGAGTGGGGAAGTTTTGCATATATGGTCATGCCCTTTGGGTTGAAGAATGCGTCTGCTATATTTTTGCGCATAGTGGTGGAAGTATTCCAAGACTTCATCCATAAGTTTCTTCAATTCTATTTGGATGATTAGACAATGTATGGTCCGGTTAAAGACCATTGTGACAATTTAAGGTTAATGTTTGAGAGGTGTGTAGGGTTGAGGATATTCCTCAACATCAAGAAATGTGTGTTTTCTACACCCTTTAGGAGTTTATTGGGGCATATCATATGTAAGGAGGGCTTACTGGTAGATCCCGCTAAGGTTATAGTTATTGTGGGGTTAGGGGAGCCTACTAGCCAGAGCACAGTGCACGGATTCCTTGGGCATACGGGCTATTACAGGAAATTTATTAAGGGATATGCCAAGATTGTCATGCCTTTAGAGGAGATTCTTAGACATAAAAGTGCCTTCCATTGGGGAGAGACGCAATAGAGGGCATTTGATACATTAAAAGATAGGCTTATCACCGCACCTATATTACGTTTTCCCTCTTGGGACAAGCCCTTTCATGTCTATGTAGACGCCTCAGGGACCACCATTGGAGTAGTGCTTACATAGCTAGGTGAGAGGATTGTTGATCATCCTCTATGTTTTGCAAGCAGGAAGTTGACACTAGCAGAGTAGAATTATACCACAACTGAGCACGAGGCATTGTCAATGATCTACATGCTTTTCAAGTTTAGACAATATCTGCTAGCAACACCCTTTGTGTTTTACACCGACCACATGGCATTAAAATATTTGGTGAACAAGCCCATCCTACAAGGGTGCATATGTCGGTGGGTGTTGTTGTTTCAAGAATTTGAATTCACCGTTGTAGTGAAGCCTGGAAAAATTAATTGTGGGCCTGATCATCTGTCAAGAATTGATTCAGGGGAGGATGCATAGAGTATTGAGGAAACAATGCCAGACACGTAACTATTTAGATTATGGTGTGCACCCTCAGATTTGGAAGAGATTGCAATATTTTTAAAGGAAGGTGTGGCACCGAAGGAATGAAGACTTTAGAGAAAAAGTAGTTGGCCATATGTGTCATACCCTATATGTTAATTAGTGGAGACTTATACAAGTTGGGATGTGATGAAGTTTTACATAGGTGTGTATTAGAGCATGAGCACCTGGCCATCATGGAGGAGGCAAACAGACGAAGTGTGGGTGGAAATTATGCAGGTGATGCCACCACACGTAAGATATTAATAGCAGGTTTGTGGTGGGAAACCCTGTACAAGGATTATAGATACTATTGTAAAGCGTGTGACCATTGTCAATGCCTTGGAAAACTAGGAAGGAGAGATGAAATGCCTTTGTGCCCTATCCCTAACACATAGCCTTTTGAAAAGTGGGAAATAGACTTTGTAGGACCTATTGCACCAATGAGGAGCGTAGGACTAGGTCACATTATGTCATCACTTACACGGATTACCTAACAAGGTGGGCAGAGTCAGCTCCGACTAAATATTACATAGCATCAATAGCAGTAAGGTTCTTATAGGAGAACATTATCACGAGGTATGGATGCCCATTGAGTTTGACCAGCGATAGGGGTATGCATTTCTACAATAAGACCGTGAGGATCCTATTATTAGAGTTCATGGTAGCTCATCACAAGACTATGCCCTATCACCCATAAGAAAATGGAACCATGGAAGCATTCAACAAAATACTGAGTCATACCCTGACCAAAATTTTTGATGTTGGAAGACAAGATTGGGATGACAAAGTATCGGCAATATTGTGGGCTTACAAGACAACATATAAAAGGCTGAACAAAGCCACACCTTTTCAGTTGGTGTTTGGCATGGAAGTTGTTTTTCCAGTTGAATTTATGTTTCCTTCTCTACGAATAGCGCGTGTAGGAGGGTTGCTAATGAACACGCTACTGGAAGAAAGAATTAATGAGTTAATGAAGCTAGATGAAAGATGATCACTCGCTAGGTGGAGCCAAATAGCGAAAAAGAAAAGTAGAAGGCTTGGCATGATCGCCACATTAGAAATAAGAAGTTTGAGGTTAGGAAATTGGTGTTACAATATGATTCTAAGTTTCTATGCTATCCTAGGAAATTAAAAGTCCATTGGTTGGGTCCTTACACAATCTCGTACATCCTTGATTCGGGCGTGTGCTAGTTACAAGCACTAGATGGGACAAACTTTCTGGACACTTCAATGGGAGTAGGTTGAAGCCCTACTATAAATAAGTCTTCTTGGTGTTTATAAATAAGGTAGTTTTTCCAGTTAGTTTAGAAGTTTCCTTTATGCATTTCCCTTTCTTGTGTTTCCCTTTCGCGTTGTTGTTTTGTTTTGCACCTTGGGCGTCGGTAACCTTATTACTATTTTGGAGAATTTTTGAGTGTGCAAAGGACTCGCACATCATTTTAAGTGTGGGGTGGAGAAATGTGAAGGAGTGCATGATTAGAGTGCCAAGGAAGTTGTGTTGAAAATCCTTATTGAATGGCCCGGTTGAAAGAGGTATATGAAGAGAAAAGATGGAAGAAGAATGGTTGGTGCCAGGATAAAGCTACTTGTAGATCCCACATACTAAGGAGGAAAAAGTGCATTTAAGCAACATGAGGTAGGTGAGAGAAAGAATCAAGACAGAAGAAGTGCCTTCGGCACAGGTTACGCGTGTGCAAGAGTCTCCTGTCATGTTGGATTGGTTGCGTGCCATAAGGTTGGAGGGTTTTTCATGCAGGTTGGGTACGTGAGTGAAAGTGCTAAAATGGGATTTTTTTGAACAAGCCACATTAAATTTAAAAAGTATAGTGGTAGGTGAAGTAGCATTTAATGTTCAAAAAGAGAAAAACTATAAGGGTCGAGGCACTTTCATTTTCACTTTACGAAATAGATAAATAAACAAGTTTTATAAATTAGGTTTCCATATTCGATCGAGTGAAGAAAGATATGTGAGATTGAAGTGTGACCATCCAGTTTGAGTTTGTAAACCAAAGTAGGAAGGGGTTACATGGGCGTGAAAAAATTTGTGAGGTGTTGTCTTGTGGAAACTTTATCCTAGTTAAGGTTCGACAAACTAGGGCATGGTTTCAAGATATTTATATCATGGATTTGAGATCAGAGGTTGGAAGAAGTAGGACAAAGTAACAAGGATGGAGTGGAGTGATAAGATGACCTTGAAAATGACACCTAAGAAAGGAAAGGACAAGGGCAAGGCCAAATAACAAGAACCCGATGTGAACTCAAATAAAGAATGGTATGTGAAGATGCAATACCCAGATGGAGTGATGATGGGTAAGGAGTGGGAATCCCACCTAAGAAATGTACTGTAAGTGATTATAACCACCAAACAAACACGATCGAGAAGGAAATGGCACTAGAGTTAGTACGCCCCACAAGTAAATGAACACCAGAGGGCTTGTCAGTCTACGATGATGACGTAAAGGTCAAAATGGAGAAGACATGGTTGTTGCAACTCATGAGTTGCCCTATTTTGGGAAACCAGAGCACCTGTATCAATGGCTAATGTCGCGGGTACATGAATATTACTTCCACTTTGCAGGGCACAAGATGCACATTACTCCCCAACTTATCTCTTAGTTCACAGGCCTTATATGTGAAGGAAACAACTTGAAGGATGACCTGAGTGAAAAGGAGGCAATTCAGGAGACCATAAATGAATATGCCTGCAAAAAGGGATCGAGGTACTATGACATTTTAGACATCAAGGACCCCGTGATGAAAATGGCTGCACATTTGGTAACAAAGATGAATGGCCAGGAGAGATGGACCTAGGTCAATAAGCCTTGGTTACATGTTTTGCAGGAAAATTTTAGAAGGAACCATATATAAATTTTTTCGCTTATATCGCAGAGGAGATTGTCGTTTGGCAACATCCTCCTAACCATCGTATTTTCAGAGATTGGAGTACCGACGCACTGCATAAGTTTGTATGGGATTACCCCACCAAATATCCTTTACCCATGAAGAGATTCGAGAAGTATGCCTATGACACAATGACAACACCCCACAAGGCGACTGGAGAAATGGTATACGTGCCTAAGGAATGTGTTCAAGGAAGAGTGGAGAAGCCTTAAACAACTCCCAGCAGCCACTAAAGGGGAAGCCGAATTCACTGTATATCAACATTTCTGCCTGGGTAGGTTCAGGCTGATAGATGAATCATGGAGCCCTTGGTGCAAACTTCCCTTCACGTTCACTACTCAATACTTACAAGCGGGAGTAAATAGATTTAAGAAATCAAAGAAGTTAAAAATGTAAGTAGGTAGTATGGAATCGGGAGCATAGAGAGATGTGGAAAATATTGAACTACCCAAAGAGCAGAAACGTGGATACGTGGAAAGGTACGTGTCACACGAGGTCCAGATGACAAGGTCGATGACACTACCCATTGCAGGAGGATCTACAATGTGCGTGTACCTCCGTATAAGGCCAAAGTTTGAAAAGGGCACGTACTTGGAGAATGAAGTCTCCATACCTAAGGATCCCATGGGTAGGAAGAAGCCCATGCCCAAGAAGAGGGGAAGAGAAGATGAAGAAGCACCAAGTGTGTAGACTGCTCAGATAGTGAGCATGCCAACAACAAGCACCAAGCCCAGTACTTACATGCGGAGAAAGAAGTCCCCAGTGAAGGAGAAGACACCAGAAGTGGAGGCACCTAGGCAACCACTCACCAAGGAAAAGTCACCTGAGGAAGAGGAAGAGGCTGAATCCCCTGTCAAGGAGCCACCTCTCAGGAAAAAGTAGAGGGTGGAAGAGGAAGCTGACTCGGAGGAGACCGACAGCTTGGAGAAGTATATGGGTAAAAGAGAAGGCGAGAGTGAAGAAGACGACAACAAGGAAGATGAGCCTGAGAAGGACCAGGAGCCACATGTGTTCAGCGTGTATGACTTAGGATAAGGGAGCAAAGATGAGAAGCAGGAGTTCGTATTCATGCAGCGCAAGGGCACCCAAGATGAAGAATGCACCTGGGACATGGGAAGGAATGAAGAGGTTGGCGTGGAAAAGCAGGGAGCTATAAGCTTCACAAAGGAATAGATCACTGAGGTGACAGAGAGAGAAGTAAAGAGAATGCTCGAGGCCTTGGTAGACCAAGAGTTGGAGTGCAAGTCCTGACATAGTGCTAGAGGAAGAAGAGGAAAACATTGATAAGGAGTATGGCAACATGAGAGGAGGTCCTGCTCTAATAGTGAGTTTTCCCAAAGGCGTGAGCTCGGGAAGGAGGGCCCTCAATATAGAACAAAGATAAGTGATGAGCTACATTAATGACTCGAGAAAGGTACTATGTGCATGGTTCTAGAGCACGGTACCCACATAAAGGATTTTAACCATGGGGTCATTTGAGAAGGAGGGCGCATACCCTAGAACAAAGAAGATTCTCTCTTCGAGTTTGAGTCCCACATTGATGAGCCAGACTTCAAAGTATTCCAAGGAGCAATCATCACAGTACTAGAGTCTAAGGGAGCTAATTCCTTGGTGAATGCCTGGGAACTCTCAGATGAGCAATTATATAACACGTTTGACAAGGTTCCTGGCCGAGATAGAGGTTAGGCTCTTCGCACACAATGACAAAATAAGAGTATTGGAGGAGAAACTAGGGAAGAAAGAAGAGGAGCTGGTGGAGAAGGCCAAGAGTTTGAAGCAGAAGAACGATCAAAGTGCACAACTAAGACACGAGTTAAAGGAAGAAAATACAAAGGTATAGGAAGTGTACAAGAAGATGGAATCTATCAAGAGTGTCATCCTTTTAAAGCACCTGCACATAGTGCTTCCCACACGTAAGTACTCATCCCTTCTAGAATGTTTAGAAGATTTAACATGCATCCTCACTATGGAGGGACGACTCTTGGCCCTGGATTCTACATAAGAAGTGGCCACACACTTAAAGGAGGAGGATAGGTTAAAGGTGGTAGTGCTTGTTATGGAGTACAGCCAAGTGCTCGCAGAAGTTAAAGTCACCGCCTAATCTATTGAGACCGCATATGATACCCGGCATGAGAGACAGGGGATAAGGTAGCAAGCTCCTTGGTCGCCACACTCAAAGCAGAGCTAAAGGAGTTCCAAGATAAGAACAAAGGAAATAGGGTAGAGAGGGACAAGGTTCTTGCCAAAGTGGAAAGCAAATCTGAGGTGATTGAAGCATTAAGGAGTTCAATCAAGGCCCGGTTGAAAGAACTATATCCTCAGATTACCAGGAGGATGGACACGCTTGAAGACATATGCAAGGATATGGAGAAGATTGTTGACACCTTGGGCACCCAGGGAATTGACCTAAGTTTTGATGAGGTGAGCATCCTGATCAATGACCTTTGTCAGAAGGCACAGAGTAAGGTCGACATTTGGAACAAGTGGAGGTAGACTAACGAAAGGATTTTCCCATCTTGCTTGAGTTGATGCCCCTCCCATTCTTCATTATTCCCTATTATTTCATTCCTTTATTCTTTTGCAAAATGTAAGATTACACCTTGAGGCATCCTACATCTTAGTGAAGTAGAGTGTTTCTGTGGACGGAGAACATGCATAGTGTGAGGTGATGTTGGACCCTCAAATATTGACCAAGTATGAAGGTGCATAGGCACACAAGGTTCCGGTTATGGAATGACGCACAAGGAAAAAGCATGCAAGAGAAGGAATTAAGGAAGCATGTAGCATGCACGATGCGTGAAAGGATCAGGACTTAGTCATTTTGGATGTCCGAAGGAGCAGTAACATGGAAAGCATGACCCACAGTTGCACGTGGATAAGATGTCACTGGCGACACAGTTGGCCTAGGAAGGAGCATGCTTTCAATGGAATCTTCTAGAAGAACATCATGGAATGAAGTGGAGAGCTCAGTCTTGGAGAAATATGCTCACATGGAGGACCACATTCAGACACTTGGCCTGGATCGAGGGCACTTTGGAGGGTGAGTTGGAAGTCCAAGAAAGCTATAAATACAAGCACTGCAGCAGAGAGAAAGATAGAGAGACGCATGGAGATATACATACATATATCCATATAGACACCTAGAGAGTGAGTGGAGCCCTACAAAAATGTTGCGAGGACTCTGTCAGTGAATAGTTGTATTCATGAGAGAATGCACTAGGCCTAGGGGTTGTAAATTTTCTTTTTGGTAGCTTAGTTACATTAAGTCCAATGTAATGCATGATCATGTCCGCTTCTCTGTGACCCCTTGTAATGGTTCCATGGATGTAATAAGCTTACCTATTGTAATATATACATGAATATCAATGGTTCGATGCATATTTATCTCTTATGAGTTCTCTTTCATGTAATGCTAAGTATGAATGCTTGTATGTTTCTTTCTGTCACAATACATGTTATGAATTACATTAAGCACTCGATCCGAAATGACTGCAAGGATCTAGAGGCCATTCGAGCATTATGGTTCTTGCATGTCTTAACTTCCCTTCCGAAATATCTTACACTAATCATAGATGATGTATCCCACTAAACTCATATAAAGAGAGACTCAAAGTACCAGCGCGTGCCTCGGGTGAGCGCTCGGCTTTCGCTAGGTGATAGGATGATGTGGATGGGGTTTCTTTATTTTGTGATAAGAGTAAAAATGAATACATCTTGGTTCTCATATCGGGACCTCTTTTCGAAGTTGTAGTGGGATTTTAGCATACATCATGATTTGTGTAATGAGTAATGATAGAATGGTTAACGTTGGAGAATTTTGAATCATGGTTCAAGAGCACGAAGGATGAATTTTCTCGAGAGAGATTCAAGACTTGGACTTGAGTTTAATGCACGTAGATGGGTAGAAGAAAATCTCTACCATGATCTCGTACAAAATTCTCTGTTTTGTTGTTTCCCGTGGAAGCTGTATGAATGGCTCTCACCTACGCATCTAGATCAAGTTGGCATTATAGATCATTATAGGAGTGCGGAGTAATTCCAACAAAGTGGAAATAATCAACATGGAGTTCAAGGGAATTGAAATTTCACCACCAACACTTCCGAGAGTCCTTCAAAGAGTTGGGTCGTCTTGAACAGCTCTTTCTCTCTCTCTATCTTCTTATTTATTTCTCCCTCTCACCTTTATTCTCTACCTCTTATAATTCTTCCTTATCTGTAATCATGATATTTCATCTTATTCATTAAAGTGACTTTATAAAGTTGAGTTGTAAAAATCACTTTATTTTATAAAAAGGGAATTTAATTCCTAAGTCCTAGGAAGATGAAAATTCATGAGATGAATAAGGAAATGAAGAGTCATGTGGGGATTCGAAATATCATTTATGATTATATATAATGTAATGACACCCTCATTCTTAAGGGTTTTCAATTTTGTGCACTCAAGAGAGATATCTATTGAACAATACAAGAGAGATAGCATTCTTCCACATTCCTTCAGAATTTTCCTTCCATTTAATGCATTGTATAGCTTGATTAAAATGAAAATAAAGAAATGGATTTTTTATTTTCATGGATTATGAATGTATGCATGGTTTCCTCATTCTATTGGCCTAATAATCATGTTGTTTCTTTCTAAAAAATTGTGGATGTGAATTTTCTATTTGACTCTAGCAAGAATCTGATTTTCTACTCGTAGGGTTGATTTTCCTTGTCTAAATTCTCTAACTTCCCTCCCCTATCTTCCAGAAAAGTCTTCCCTTATAATTTATCATATGCATTTTCTACTGGGTGTAGTGGAGTGTGCTCGTTGGATCCCCGACCTTTTGGCCAACAATATTTTTATTATTTATGTTCATTCACAATAAAGTGGAGTTGCACCACCCAAGTAGAGGGACCTAGATTCCTAGAGTGTTGGCTAGAAACCCATCAATTTTCCCCCGAAAAATTTCTCGCCAACACATCATTTATCATGTCATATCTAACACGTATGGTGTGAGACCATATGAGATACAATTTATCATAGATAGAAGTGAATATATTTTTGCACTAAGGAGTGAGAATCAAGGAAACTAATATCGGATACCAATGGGAACACACCATCCCGGTGAGAATTTTATTTGTTAATCTCTTCCTTGGTCATTTTCAGCTTGGAAATAGTGGAAAGGGAAATTTTGAATAATGAGAGAACCTCAAGTACTAGTATTGTTCCCTTTTCCATAATCTTCTCCACACATTTTTCATTAGCTCTCCCTTGCATGGTGTGCCCTTGAGCTCTCTTGATCACTTGAGGATCAAAAATATCAATGGGAGATATGGCCTCTACCAAGGAGTTTTGTATTACATTGGGTTCTAGGAAGGATTTTACATATATAGTTAGGGTTATCATATGCTCTTCCATTTTCTCCATAGTCTATTTGTTCTCTTCATTTATGGAAAGCAAGTAGATTGAAAACTCTTTGAATACATACACACATACCTTGTGAGTAGCTTGTCCCAAAGAAAGCACGGTCAAATCGTAGTCATATTTTATCATTTCTCTCATGGGTTTTACAAATTTCAATCATGTAACTTCCACATAATGAGATCCAGAAGATCCAGTGAAGAAATGGGAATTTTCCCGTGCTTTCTTGGTTTTCTTGGTTTCGATGTATTTTGAGATTTCTTCAAAATTAGGTATGATAGAATATTTCACCATTCTTGATTCACTCCCAAGTATATCTTGCATGCATGTGAATGTTTTAACTGAAGTGGACAAAAAATTAGGAGTAGGATCACTTACGTGTGCTTGATAAGGGATCACAACCTGCTCATGATGAGATGACTCCGCCATTGAGAAGGAAACACTTGGATGTTTGTGATAAATAAGAGATTGTGATGAATCAATTTCATGTCATTCAAGGGTTTGAAAGGGGTTTTCAAGGATCTTCACTTTATTATGAAGCCTCCTATGAGGAGAATCTTCTTTGCACTCAACCTCTAAAAATTTCCTCTTAGAGGATTCCTCTAAATGGATAAAATTCATTTCTTTCTTAGATGTCTTGAGGGAGGAAGTGTGAGAAACTTTCCTATGTGGAGAAAAATACCTCCAGACTCAATGAAGGAAGCTTTCTTCTTCTTGAACCATTCTTTTGATCTTTAGATCACCGACATGGTCCTCTCATTGATTTCACATGATTCTCTAATGTTTTATGCAATGGGAAGCGAGAGGGGAAGATTGCGCCACTTGGTATTCATGATAAAAAGGTTTGACTCATCATATTTAATTCCACTTGCAAACCAATCAAATTTTGAGTATTTCATTTTATCCACTACCATCTACATGTAATCCCATTTTTGACCTTGAATTCATTTGTATAGTTAACCCAGTAGTCCTCAATTTGTGGCACATGATGCAATCCTAGAAAGATGAAAGTTTCTTTATGCTTCCTACTATTAAATTCAGACCAAGATTTGGGTAAGTGCATGGAAATGGGGGACCAAAAGGGGGTAAAAAGTTGCCACATTTTCTTGAAATTATAAAAACATGAACTTCAACTAATAATTTGACATGTATATGCTCAAATTTGGAAAATGTGAAAATAATAAGAATCGTAGTGCTTAGAATCTAGTTTCTAAACTACTTCTTTTAAATGGTGGAGATTGAGAAGGTAAAATGTGGTGCACACACAAAGTGTGACTATTTTTGTGTCAAAAAGATAAGAACATGTTGTGTGTGTGTGTGCCCCACCCATTTTTTTAAGTTCTATAAATTATTTCACAAATCACTTTGGTAGAAATGTAGCTAAGACCATGTATGAGGTCCCACTAATTTTTCATTATTTTTGGATGAATATATAATTTTGACTAATTTTCAAAGTGGACACATCCAGAAAATGGAATATTTGTGTGTACACCCCATAACTTTGAGAAAAAAAATCATTTTTTTTTGTTTTTTTTTCATGCGTGTAGAATGGAGTTTAGATCAAGCATTGTTTTTGCATTTTGGATGAAAAAATCATAAATTTTTTACAAAAATGTATACATATGTTTTGGAAAGAAAATGAGGCACTAGTAAAAGAAATTATTAAACTAATTAGATTTTAGAAAAAAATATATTGTCTCAAAGGTAAAACCGAGCTTGACATCATAGTATAATTTTTGTTGGAATATTGTTTTATAACATATGAGAAATTGGGGTGTACACATGAAATTGTTATGTTTATTTTTCGCAGACGATTTATTCATGGATTACAGAGTCCAACCCTTAGATTTGGATATCCTAGGAAAATCCAAGCCTATGGATTGGGAATTTTAAACCCATAGGAGATAAAACAAACTCGTGTTATAATGTGAGCACATTATAAAGTGAGCATGTTATAACACACTTAAAATGAGATCCAAAAACATAAAACAAAAAGAACCCCTCATTTTGGTCCCGCTTATCATGGGTTGTCTACAAACTCCTATATAAACTGCACTTTTTGATTTTTCTCACAATTCTTGTTAAGTTAATTATTATTTACCTTTATTAATTATGCATTGCATATTTAGTTTATTTATTTATTGGTTATATGGTTATATTTCATCATAACCATCTAATTGTCTTTATTTTGCACACGGGTATTGTTGTATTATTTTAACAATACTAATGTTTGTTTGTATTTAATATTGTTTACGCTTCCCGTATGATATTTTAGAAGTTTATGTAATCTTGGATATTGTTGCACCTGTGCAACTTATTTTCTTGTGTGTATTCAGATGTACAATACCTAGAAGTATTGCAGCTCATACCAATGTAATTTGGTTGATTTGGTATTAATAAAGTTAATCAAAGCTTCCCTTTGTTGATCGGCCTTTACATTTGGTACCAGAGCGAGAATATGGACCTGTGAGGAAATGAAGGTGTGGAAAGAGAGAGAAATAAAGATATAGGATATTGGAGAAGTATTTGCAGTAATTGAGAGCCTATGTAGCCTCCTGCAACTTCCCAGCCCCATCCCTACCTCCCCACATCCTCTTGTTCATTCCAAGTGTTTAGAACGCAATTTTTTTTTGCACTGGTGCACCCTGTACAAGGAAAAATTTGTTATAGGAATTTTATTTAGAAAATTAAAAAAAATTCCCCATCTAGGGTTTTACCTCCAATTGAGAGGAGCAATTTAGTCTCTAATTTTTTTTATCAAACCTCTACATTTAGAGGTATATCTAGTTTTAACAGAGCTCCTGATTGAGCTGGTTGTATTGAACACTGAGTTCTTGGATTTGTGACTTGACATTGTAAAAGACTTCATCGAGCCCACCGTGTGGAGTCCCTCCGAGCGTGTTGTTCATTGGCAAGTGCATTCACAAGGACAGAGCCCACATTGCATTATTCCATCTACGGTCGAGTTGAGGCATTTGGGTGTATTGGGCCATGTTTATCACTACCCACAACCTGTTTGCAAGTGCAAAGGGTGAATGAGACCTAGGCATCCGAGTCACATCCTCCCAAGCTCGAGCCGGAGATAACCATGTTCCAACGACCCTGCAACCTGCAATCACAAACAAGAACACAAAAAAAAAAATCAAGGCCAAGACTTCCCTCCTACATAACCACGACCTGCTTATACATTGTCATGCCCCCTGTTGCTTAGTTTACATTTAAAAAATTCCCCATTAGTGGTTTTGTCACTAAACATTAGTGATCCTATTAGCCACAGCTAATAATTGCAGTAGCACCAAATTTGGAGGATTTTGTGCTATGTTAGTAGACATTTACATCCATTCCAACAAGTTGCATTGTTTTGTAAGCATAAGCGACAAATCTCTATGGAGTTCATTGAATGAATGGTATTGGGTTCTAAACCAAGCCCACAAAGGAAGGTGAGGCGAGCGGTTTAGTTTATTGGACTACTTCCATTTGGATTGGGCAAACCTCCTTCAACACCAAGGCAAAACCCGCAAAAGAAAAACAAAACACAAATGGTGATAAAAACGGTGGAAGGAAGTAAATAAATATAGAGAGGTGTGGATATAATGACCAGATCCAGAAAATGTGGCAAACCTAGAACCGCACTCCTCCACCTCAAAGAAAGCCATGTGTAACCTCCCAAATCGGCGGCCATATCGGTTTTAAAAAGAAAATAGGTTAGTTCTTTTTATTTAAATCCCACAACCAACACAACATGCATTTTGACATTTAGAGGAAAAGCGGTGAAACCGCCAAAGTTAGAGGTGACCAAACTTGATTCGATTATAGCTAAACCTGCCTCTAAAATTTTAGCGACAAACACCCTATTTTAGGGAAAAATTTTTTTATCCTATTAGGCCTATTTTTTTATTCTGAGCAACATTTTCCAAAGTGGGGTAGCTAAAAATTGCATTTTCAGCTAGTTTTTACAATTCTTTCCATTTTGGGTCATATTGGGCTCCAGAGGCCACAAGGGCCCAAAAAAAAAAAAAAAAATTTGCTTGCATTTCAATTTTTCAAAAAATTTGAATGTAATCGTATGCTTCAGTATATTGTACTAATTTGCAAGTTTTCATATTCAACCGTAAACTTTATAACTACTCAGAAACTAGCAGAATATTGTACTCAAATAGTAAAATGTGGTTCTAAAACAATCATGAGATCTTAGATCTCATTCGTAGTATCGGTATATACGGTGCCTCTCGGGAAGTGCTTATAGGTAAATTCATTATGATTACTACTACACTTAATGCATAATATAGCTGAAACAACGTCGTCTAGGCATCAACCCTTTAAATTGATGGGGAGTAATAAGGTCACAGTGCACACACTATGAGCCATCCCATTCGCGTCTCGTGAACGATTACACGACATAAATCTAGACTGAGAAATTATCCGAGTATATAGCAAAGTTATGCGCATGTATGAGGATATTTCTTTGATCCAATGTCAATAATCACATAGACCCCTTTCAGTACTGTCTTGGTACCACGTATTGAATTCTTTCACATATGTTAACACCTCTTTCACGTACTACTGAGTATATAGAAAGGGAAATCTTCTTCCACGTACTACCTAGTATATCGAAAGGGTGTGTATATAGAAAGGTTTGGCATATCATACTAATAGCATATATATTGGGATATCTTATACCTTGAGTGTTAAGAGCCAAACCTTGTCAATGATTTCTGCGATATGGGCACCAATTCCCCCAAATTTTTCTTCCAGATTCACAACTACTCAGAGGAAACAACTATGCTTCTTGGAAGACAAAAATCAAGACACAACTTGAGTTTGAAGAGATCCGGCTTGTTGTGATGGTATTCGACTAGATCAATAAGCGATACAACACAAATAAGGTAGTTTTATAAATCAGATCAGAATGCCAAACTCATCATCTTGTTTGGAGTGTCCAATGATGTGCAACCCCACATTCGAGATGCCAAAATAGCTAAAGAAGCATGGGATAAGTTGAGCACAGTATATGAGGCCAAAAACAAGAATGTCATATTGAATTTGCAGAGTCAATTACACACACTAAAGTTCAAGTAGAATGAGAAAATTGAAGCTTTCTTAAGAAGAGTTGCAGATTTGAGGGCTTCACTTCTAGCCCTAGGAGAAGTGGTCACAGATGATGCTCTTGTTCCCATTGTTCTGAGATCACTCCCCTCTTCTTACCACATTTTTGTAACAACACTAAACGTGTCAGATACGATAGTTAGTTTTGACAAGATGGTAAACCTACTGCAACAAGAGGAAGCCATGCATAATAAGGATGATGAAGAGGAGTAGGCACTTTCTTCACATCAAAAATGGAAAGGAAAAGGTAAAGGAAAACCTAATTCCTATCAAAATTCCCAACATCGAATCAAGTATCAACATCAAGGGGACAAACAATAGAAGAAGCAATGTCCAATCTGTAAAAGAGGACATGAATTAAAAGATTGTTGGTATAATACATACAAAAAGGTTCATCAAGTAACTATGGACCTCAACACCAACAATCTCACAAGGGACATATGAACTACAATCAAGGGTAGAAAAAGGGGAACTAGAAAAGAAGACCCCATCAAGCAAGGAAATATTGTTGAGCAAGAAGAACATTCAAATAATGAAGACTTCTTGTACACTACTTGATCAAGTGAACCATCCATGTCATCTAGTGATGTCTGGTATGTTGATTCGGGAGCCACTCAACACATGACTGGCCACAAAGATTGGTTTACTTTAATGAGGGACACACCTTCGAAAAACCATGTTTCATTGGGAGATGATTCTTCATATATAGTTCAGGGGATTGGGAACATTTCTCTACCCCTTGGTTCACACAACTACAGACTATCAAATGTCTTATATGTCCCTGGGTTGACAAAGAATATTCTTTCAGTTAGTCAAATCCTAGATCACAACTTAAAAATTGACTTTGATAGTCATTTTGGCAAGAAAACGTGTTTGATTCAAGACAAATCACGAGGCTCAAAAATAGTTGTAAAAGCCTCCAATGTGGGATGCATGTTCCAGCTTGATTTTTTCCACGAAATGATCAGGAACTTGTGGCTAAGAACTCTACCTCAACATAGTTATGGCATCAGAGACTTGGTCATGTTAGTTTCAATTATCTCGAGACACTTCACCGAGTGTAATATGGTACATGGGCTACCATCTCTTCAGAAGGATACAGAAAAGTGTCCTCACTACCTAGCAGACAAAAAAACATAGAGCCTCATTCTAGAAAATTATTTTTTGATCTCATGGCAAGATTGATCTGGTTCATACCAATCTTTACGGTCCAATGCAACCAAGTCATTCTAGATTTCAGTACTTCATGCTATGTGTTGATGACTATTCAAGAAAAATGTGGATTTTTTGTCTTCATAAGAAAAGTGAAGCTTTTGAAACCTTCAAGAAGTTCAAAGTATCTATTGAGAACGAAACTAGTCGTCACATCATAACTCTCCACTTAGATCAAGGGGGGGAATTCACCAGTAATGAGTTCAAATACTACCTACAAGCTCACAAGATT
This sequence comes from Taxus wallichiana var. yunnanensis, assembly GCA_018340775.1. NCBI lineage: Eukaryota > Viridiplantae > Streptophyta > Pinopsida > Cupressales > Taxaceae > Taxus > Taxus wallichiana. The sequence continues at coordinate 594,117,755 of CM031244.1, forward strand.
CATCAAAAATGCCTCCTCCACACACACCACAACATAATGGTGTTGTTGAGAGAAGAAATCATACTATCATGGAAATGGTGTGATGCATGATCAATGATTTTGGGCTTGCAAATAAATTCTAGGATAAAGCAACAAAGACAACGGTTTATTTGTTAAACGAGAGGGCCAATAGTTGCTCTTGACGGAGTAACACCACAAGAAGCATGGTCAAAGAGGAAACCATCTATTACACACCTTAGAGTATTCAGTGCAAAGAAAGTATGCACATACCCAAGAAAAACATAAATAAATTAGACATGAATTCACATAAAATCATCTTCATTAGGTACAGTGAAGAGACTCTTGGGTACAGATTGATGGATCCAAAGACCAGAAAATTCTACACCAACAGAGATGTTGAGTTTTTTGAGAAGAAGGAAGAAGAATATCTTCCTCCACACTTACCTGATGTAGATTCTTCACCAGTTGTAAAAACTGAAGCTGATGTTCCCACAAATGATGAAAGTGATGATGGGGATGATGGTGTTGATCTGATAAAACCACGACCCACGGGAACAGTTTAGCGTATGCTCAAGTGGTGTACTAGCACATTATGAGATGCAATAATGGATGCTCCATCGGATACATCCACCCCTGGACCACGGACTCGTAGAAAAGTAAGAGAATAAGTGAACTTTTCTTTGATGAGTAGATTTATTGAGTCGATGATCCCTCTATAGTCCAGAAGCCATATAATCAAAAGATTATAAATATGCCATGGAGTCTCGAATATATCAATCGGTAATGAAAAATAACACTTGATGACTTGTTGATTTTCCACTAGGGAATAAAACCATTAGATGCATATGGATATTCAAAAACAAAGTACAAAGTAGATGGAACAATGAGACAAGTACAAAGTGAGACTAGTAATAAAGGGGTATGCACAAAAATAAGGCATTGACTACGAGGAGACATTTTCTCCCACAGTTAAGATCAAGACGATTAGGATGATCTTTTCTCTATTTGCATAATTTGGTTGGAAATTCCATCAGATGGACATAAAAAGTGCCTTCCTAAATGGATATTTACAAGAAGAAGTCTACATGACTCAACTGAGGGATATGTAGTACCTGGTCAAGAAGAAAAGGTATACATACTCAAGAAATCTTTGTATGGCCTCAAACAGGCACCCTAGGCATGGTACATCAAGATTGATGAGCATCTTGTACAACATGGATTTGTTAGAAATCCATACGATCCCAATCTTTACCTCAAAAGCAAGGGGGGAGATTATGATTGTTGTTGTCTATGTCGATGATCTAGTCATCATTGGAAGTTCAGTGAGGATGATCGATGCAACAAAGAAAGATATTAATTGATCATTCGACATGAAAGATCTCGTGCTAATGCACTATTGTCTTGGATTGGAAGTATGGAAGAAAGAGAATCACATATTTTTTCTCAAATGAAATATACCAAGACAACGCTTGAGAAATTCAGGATGATGGATTGCACACCAATTTCTACACCTATGGAGAATAGATTTAGCTATCTCATTTAGATCCATCTCCTAAGGTAAATGACACTCTCTATCGGCAGCTGATTGGGAGTCTCATTTACCTAACTTACACTAGACTAGATATCAGCTTTGCAGTGAAGCTATCTATCTAGGTTCATGTAGGAACCAAAATTTTTCCATTGGAAAGCAGAAAGGTGCATCTTGAGATATCTCAAAGGATCAGTGGATCTTGGTCTAGAATACAAGAAGAATGACAATTTCTTCTTATCAGGATATTCAAATTCAAATCATGTAGGAAATATTGATGACAAAAAATCAACTTCAGGATTTGTATTCTTTATGGGATTTGGACCAATATCATGGGGAAACAAGAAACAACACTTTGTTTCTCATTCTTCCATGAAGTTGAGTATCGTTCTAAATGAGAAGTTGTCTGCAAATAAATTTAGCTACGTCACATACTAGAAGGACTTGGAATACCACAGACAAACCACCACCATGTATGTTAACAATGAAGGTGTTCTCAAACTTTTCGCAATCCATTTTTTCTTGAAAGAACAAAGCACATCGAGTACTAAAAGTTCATTTCATACATGAGCATGTGTTGAATCACAACATACTGACTTCAAATTTTACCAACGGTTGAACAACGGGCATATATCTTCACAAGTTCACTTTCTCATGACAAGTTCGAGTTGTTCAAAGAGTTCCTCTCCTCATCCCTTGAGACAATGCACAATTAAGGGGGGAATGTTAGGTTAATTATTATTTACCTTTATTAATTATGCATTGCATATTAATTAGTTTATTTATTTATTGGTTATATGGTTATATTTCATCATAACCATCTAATTGTCTTTATTCTACATACGGGTGTTGTTGTATTGTTTTAACAATACTATTGTTTGTTTGTATTTAATATTGGTTATGCTTCCCATATGATATTTTGGAAGCTTATGTAATCAGGGATATTGTTGCACCTATGTAACTTATTTTCTTGTGTGTATTCAGTTGTACAATACCTATAAGTATTACAGCTCATACCAATGTAATTTGGTTGATTTGATATTAATAAAGTTTATCAAGCTTCCCCCTATTTTTTCTAATCATGGGCAAATAGTTTTTTGAAAGGGACTATACCCTTGTACAAAAGTGCTCAAAAGCAAGATTTTATCCCGGAAAAGCCCAAAGAATCAGAAAAAATCTGTCGAGGAAAGAACCAGCAAAAGCAAACCAGCTGCTACAAAAACAGCTAATAAACAACAACAAAACAACAACACAGCTGCCTATCAACTGCGTATTAGACCATATGCCTAAATGTATCAATGAAAGCACCCAAAAGACAAGAATCAAACCTTGTCCGATATGGTGGGGGATTTAGATTTGGCATTTCCCTTCTTTTTCCTATCCACCACAGTCCATTCCTGATTTCCCACATCCACTACAGTCGGAGGAACTGCAATGGGTTTGATGGGGATGTGACCCATAGGAAGGGGGGTCGAAATATCCTTAATCACTGAGTCAGCAACCTGTAAAGAATAGTCTGGAGGCTTCTCTGTATTGGTCTGTGAATCAACCATGATGGGTGAGTTAACTTGCAAAGGAGCACTAGATTCCTTAGCCGGATCTGAGTCAATTGTAAGATGTTCAGGTAGAGAATCCTTCCACCAGTGTTTTGGTCTTCCGCCCTGTTGATCACTTTACAATTCTGTATATTTTATCTTATATAGAGATTGTTATCGTAATATTTAAGCATTATTTGATATATGAGTTTGTTTGTATTGTTTATTATATTCCTAACACTCATTAACATTTTTTTCATTTTTCTTGCATAGTGAAAAATATATTTGAGAATTATGGCGAGTAGATCACGAAGGCAAATACTTAAGCAATTGGAAAAGAAAGGGAACAAATGAAAAAAGGCTGAAAAATAGAAATTGAACACATATTTACCAATTATTGGAGATGTTTCAAGACTATCTACCATCCAATAAAGCCAAGAAAAAGAATAAAAATTAAACAAGAGAGCAAGTGCAAAACATACGTGAAAACAAGAAATAAACATATGGAGATGAAGATATATCATCTCTTTCAAATGAAATTTATGGTGTAACATATCCTCAAACAAAAATTAAATAAATATATAATGAATATTCAATTAATGATGATGTAATAAAAAATTTAAACATAGATGTCACACCAAATGGCCAACCTATTGAAAACACACACTCTTTACCAAATTATGAAAATGATTAAAAATAGAAAATGAACATTTTTCATATGATATTCAATAATCATTTCCATTGAGATAAACAATTAAAATTCTACGTAAAACACCCAAACATTTACTTGGGATTGATGAAAATATTTTAAATTCAATGATTAATAAGATTAGTGAACACAATTGTACAAGAAAAACTAATCGGTATGGAAAACATATTTTAATGACTTACATGAAACATGAAGATACCAATTTTTTTTTGAAATGATGAAAAATATTAATTTTAGACATACTATGAAGACCCTTGGTCTAATAACATCTAAGACAAATAGTAAAAATCTATTGTCAGTAGACCCAACCTCACATGCCAAATGTCAGAATACAACTCGGCATGTTATTACATTTACTATAGTAACTAAAGCAACAAACCAATATTGTTTAAATAGAAAAATAAGTAGTACACTAAAAATAAGTAGGAAAACAATATTAAAATCTCTCGAATGTCGTGAAATAATTGAAGATACAAATAACAATGAATTATGGGAATTCTCTAGTAGACTGCCACGAAAAGACAAAGACATAGTTGAAGAGTTAAAATCAAAATTTTTATAATTTTGGAAAAATAATACAAGGGTTTCACCTAATGAAAAAGACGTTTTAAAAATAAGAATTGGTTCTTGAAACTATGAATCACATCCTAAACATTTTTGGATATGACACAAAAATAATTTTTAATAAGTTTAAAGAGACTCATCCCAAAATAGAAATTAGTCAAAGGTATTTTGAAATGGAAAAACCTTTTTATGTTAAAATAAATCACTCACAGACTAATTCTTGTTATAGGATCCATATTGAATTCGCTATGCATTATGATATTTTCGGCATATATTTGTTAATTAACATATAGAGAATATTTTTTGAGAGTGTATAATAAATTTTCCACCTAAATCAACAAGATATTTCGTCTCAAGTGTTAATGTACAAGAAAAGAAAGAAAATTTTTTTATAAGAAATATTTTTTAGAATGAACTTGTGATGGTTGTGGTGGTTTGCAATGTTTGCAAAAATCTGAACACATAGAGAATACACATGTAATAAGAAATGAACTAGTTAGTTTTGGAAAATACAAATCATTGGCATACACTTAAAAATATGGTAAAGAAGCTAAGATGTGTGAATTAGTGAGTAAATAAATAAGTGTATCATATTTTATGACTAAAATTTCAAGATAAGATAGTTTATTACTATACACGACATACACATAGATCTCGATGGTTAGATAAGAAATTCATGTTATGTAAGGACACATTTCCTCTTCGTACCATTGTGTCAGTTGTTGATTTTGTAAATAATTATACTCTATAGCCATGCAAAATGAAGTGCAACCACAATACTATAACTCTATTCAGGTTTCCATATTTTTGCATATGGTATTAACTCATGCTCTCAACAACACAAAAGGAGACAAAAACATTTTGAGGAAGTACCATTTCTATATTAGTGATCATCATACACATTCATGATTTTTGCAAGGTTGTTTCGAGATATTTTATGGAAATTTGAATAACGAAACATCATATTCAATAAATGCATCATATGCTCGAGATAATTATATATCACAATTCAAGAATATGTGAATGTTATAATGGTGGAGAAGGATGAATAGGATAATAAATGTTAAACATTTTTAAAATTTTACTGAAAGGTGAACATGGAAAATGAGAATATTATGGTGTCGAGCATGTGTTAAAATATCCCTATCAAGAGAAGAAATGAAGTACAACAATGGTTCCTATATGATCAATGCAAAATTCATCGTGTAACTATGTAACTCAACAATGGGTCCAGGTAACGAGGGTAAGTCCATAGTTCATATTTTTTTGGTTGGTAGAAGAAGATAATTTTACAAAATATGAATATTCTTGTACAGTAACGAGATCTAGTGAGTTACACTCTTTTAGAAGTTCAAATGTAGGTTAATGGAATATTCATACAAGGAAAATGAAATTCTTTTTCTCTTCATGTACATATTCATTTTAGGATGAATGTGATTCAAAATAATGGGTTGATGAATAGTTTTGTAGACAATTATATCCACTCAACACCTATCAACCTCCACGAGCTCTACAACTCACAATGAGTGAATCATCAATTGAATTTGACCATATATCATATCTAGTGCAACCAAGTATTATATATCTACATTATTTTGTTAAAATTATTAGTTTTCAACATTATATAACTTATTTAAGAATCATTTATTAAAATTAAATATTTTGTGTACAATGTGATGTTTTTCATGTTTATGCAGTTATTGTGGAAGAAAATAATAAAGAAGGAACATCTTATTATTTGGTTTTGTTGAGGAAAAAAAGATATTGAAAACCTCAATCATAGATGGAGAAGGCCTAGAATATCCTATGGGAGTATGGGGTTATTACTAGAAGATGGCTAAGAAGATACGTAATGAATAAATCCAATATGTGGTTGTTTAAGGACATTACAACTCATAGAAATATCATTCATTGTTATTACCTAGTTTTTTCATCTAATGTTAAATTGATTAGATATGGAGGTAGAATGCACAATAAGAAGTAATGGAAAGTTCTTGAGTCTTACCATGAAGCAATACTTGACACCCTAAAAATTAGATCGCGCCTAGATAGTTCTTTGGTTTGAATTTGTACAATACCACGTAAGTATTATCAAAAGCCATATAAAGAAAGTTTTATTTGACTGAATATAAGAAGACCCCAAAACATTATTTATCTCGTGTCATATTTCACCTCAAAGTATGTGATAAATAGATAAGGGTAAGGGCCAGGAGGTGTACCTGTTAATAGTCGGGAGAAGGTTGCGTGCATTGTAGAATTTGATCAAACTAAATGTGAGAGCTTCCCTTTGGCTAGGAGGAATGACCTGTATAAGAAACATAACAAGACCACCAAATTATATTAAATAGAAAATGGAAGTGGAATGCGTATTGATTACTAGTTTTGTGAAGTGTAACACTTTCTAGATGGCTGTTAATCCACTTGTTTTTATTAAATTAATGAAAATAAATGTGAGAAATAGAGGTCCTATTGCTAACACTTTGATTTAGGTGTCTCAAAATGTTATCAACACACTAGATTAAGAAAAGTATTGAAGTACAAACTAATATAGCATTAGGAAAGGTATGGTTCTAGTTGGGAAAGGTCATTGAGGTGTTAGGAAAGGTCTAGGTGAAGTTTTGTTACATTCTGGGTTGTTTGGTGAAATTTATAAGCTTGTTGTTCTAGGAAAAATTACTAGTCATAGAGACTGGTATCGGTTAGGTAACCGATGTCGATATTGGAAAATGACCAATGCCGGTTGGGTGACCAGTGTCGGTAGGGGAAATATGGTCAGAATATTAAAAATAGGTGTTTTGGATCTCTCTGTGGTTGCATAGAGAGTTGAGGGAGTTCGGGAAGGATGGTATGATTTATATGAAGACTCAGCAAGGGTGATAGAGGTGCTAGGATGGGAAAAATGGTTTAGGTTGGTAGAATAGATGGTAGATGGGTGAAGGGTGGTATTCAAGAGAGGAGAGTTAGATAATAGAAATGAATAAAATACTTAAGATCAAAAAATAGAGCTAACAAATAAGAGTGAGTTACTTATCTGAGAACCTATAGATAAAAAGGTGGTGGTGGTTGATGAGTGTTTGGAGATGAAACAGGGGTTGTGTCTAGTGCCACGAAATGGAGCCTTTGTGCTCTGTTGTGGGTGATCTAAGGTTGTGGAGGAAGATATTGATACTGGTGAAGACCTGATGTGCTCCAATTCATCATATGGTATCTTGAATGCTCGAGAGTTAGAATGCTAAAGCTTGAATGAATGAATCAATTAAAGAACCCGTGTAAAGAGTTATAAACTCTTATTTAAGGTAACCGATGGTGGTTAGAGAAGCTGCCTGGCTAAGGGATAAGCGGTGTTGGTTAAGGATAATTGGTCTAATTTTCCAATTCTCTCCCAAATTTGGCATTGTCTTTAGCTTAGTCCGGGTTTGAAGTGTTGAATGGTGTAAATTAGAGCATGGAATTAGTTAGAGGATTAATAGGTCATGAATAGTTAGGGTTGGAAAGAGTCCCGGCACCGGTTAGGATAAGTGGGGAGTTGGTCTAAGGATATTAATAGGCTTAGAATGGATCTATGGCGAGGTGGAAAGGTGAGGTGGATAAATGAGGTGGCTAGGTGAGTTAAGTAATTAACTTAATTATGATAGTTAAATTAATTAAAATGTGTGTAAGTGGGCATGGTGGGGGAAGAATATTGCATTAATTAGTTGAAGGGGATTAAAAGGGTTGTGACCCAATTTTGGGTGTCTACATTTGCCCATTTTTATCATGTATCTTGTATTGATAAATGAAACCGAAAAATAGGAGTGGTTTCCCTAGGTATGGGTGGAGGTAATCCCCTCAAACCAAGAACTAATGGAGGTGTAGGAAAAATCGGTGATGGGTTTGATAAGGTGGTAGGTGGTGAAAAATAAGGTAGGGTACGGGTGTAAGAAATGGTAATGTTGGTTATAGGTAATATGTAGGGCATTCAAATGCACACACATGTATAGAATGCGACAATGCACTAGGTTGAAGAGCTCACAAACTCTACATCATCAAAGGTCGATAGTTTATCCAAACAAAGTTGATGTGATCTAGGTATCCAAGGTATAGGATACGGTCTGAAAGCACAACGAGGCTAGGTTCTAGAACAAGAATTAGGTGTGTTCCAAATCACTAATAGGTTTCGTCAGTCAAGATAAAAATCACGATTTAAAGTAAGGAAAGGTCGATAGGCTAAACAACATGAGTAACTTTGTCGTAAGGTACAATGAGTAAGTGAATTTGAGTGGCCAATGGGTAGGTTTTGGATTGGTGTGTAGGAAAGGTTATGGGTAAGGCTGAGGTATAGGCAAAAACATGCCCCAAATGATATTGAGGTTGAGTGTGAGGTAATATTAAAATTCGGTGGGCTTGTAGGGCTTTGTGTTTGAGTTAAATTTCAAATTATTGTTTTGATGGAAACTAACTAAGTCCTTGTTTTATGGGAAAATGATGATTGGAAAAAGATTTTTGAGCTAACCTCAATGGGCCCGACTCCTAAGAGTGTTTCCTACATAGCCCTTGCGAAAGGGGCCTCAAGCTGATGTAGTTATCCCATAGGATAGGGAAGAATATGATGGTTGTAGTAAGTTTGTTGATGTAGGTAGGGTATATTGGTTTAGGTTGAATGGGAAAGGTAAATTAGGTTGGATTGTGGTGAAGGTGATTGGGTAAGGTATGATTGGTCAGGTAGATTATTTTTAAGTTGATGAGGTAGGGTAGGTTAAAGATGTTATTGGATTTGAATATTCAAAGGTAAATGATCGATATAGGTGATTGAGGTAGGTATAGATGAGACAAGAAGAGAACCAAAATATTAGACATTGAAGGCTTTGTCCTATATTGAAGAATCAATAAGTAAGCAAAGGGGTGAACTGAAAGAGAGATGAAATTCCCCTAAGTGGAAAGGACCATAATGGGCATACCAAAAGATAGGCTTATGAACATAAAACCCTAGACATCCTACACGATTGATAGTTATAAGGGTGAAATAAGTTACATGATCACAAAGTGACGCTAAAAGTTTGTGGCACATCCCTAGTGTGGGCTGAAGAAAAGAAAGGAAGGTAAGGTGGGGAGTTTACGTAACCTTATTTTGGGAAAACATGCCCCTTCTTCAAGATACCCAAAACTAGAATAGGCAAGTCCATGACCAAAAGTTTTTTTTTATTTTTCTTGATTTTTGATTTCATAGACTGATCAATGCAGAAGTCTATGTGGGATAAATAGAATATCTCCTTGAGGTATTTGTGAAGTTGATCAATGTGGGAAGCTTCAGGATAATTTTTATTTTGCGTTTTTATAAATAGTCTTCTTTTTGGATAGACTTTGTACAATATAGCTAACTTTTTATAGTTGTCCTTCGGGGAGTAGTCTATTTATAACAACAAGAGATAAAAAGATGTCCTTTTAAGGGAATCATATGATTTACAAGAAGTTTGACTCAAGGAGTTGAATTTTTAGTATCCCATATATATTTTGTTTCATTTTGGACTTTTAAGTCATGGACAAGACTATTAAGGAGTATAGGCCTCTTGTATGAAGGCATAACCATAACACGAAAAGATTGGCCATGAAAGAGGGGTTTGAAGTGACAAAAACCATGGGATTCCATCCTAAAAATAATGAAAAGTATCCATGAGAATCATTCCATGAGTAGAGTTGTGGTACTCATATTGAAGGCAAGGGTGAATAGTGACGAATAATCACACAATTCTGGTGTAGTCATTGGTCCTTAAAAAATGTAGATGGAAGGAGAGGTTTGCTCAAGGGATGAGCATATAGGTGACAGAAAGTGATGTAGTAATTTATTCAAAAGTATGTGATTGAAGATACAAGGAATTAAAGGGCTTAGGTTGAGTTTACCTTCAAGAGAAGATAAACGATAAGCTCTTGATCCGTAGGTATGAGTGATGATATAAGGTCCATGTCAATTAGTAGTAAACCTACCTCGTTTACTTTTCTCAGCTTTGGTTACATGTTGATTTTCCTTTAGGAAAAGGTCGCTAACCTTGAAGGTTCGTTTATGGACATGTTTTTCATAGGCACGTTTGATGTGTTTTTAGTAGATTTGAAGGTGATCGAGAGTGTTTAAATGAAGTTCATCCAACAAGTCAAATTTTACTAAATGGTCATGTCAAAATTCATCATCATTGAGTATATCTTTGAGTGATATATGTAGAGATGGAGTTTAAACTTCGAGAGGCAAGATGACCTCTATACCGTAGACCAAAGAGAAAGGTGTGGCAACATTTGAGGTGTGAATACTATTGTGATAATCCCATAAGTTGAAAGGAATGTGCGTGTTCTAATCCTTACCAGTATCGTTAACCAATTTCATAAGATTTTTGTTAAGAGGTTTGTTATTTGATTTGGCTTGACCATTTTTTGAGGATAATAAGACAAAGAAAAACTGATTTGAATGCCAAAGGTATCACAAAATTTGCGTAGGGTATTATTTTTGAATTGTTTTCTATTATTAGTGATGAGGCGATGAGGAACACCAAAGCAACAAATGATATGATGGTTGATGAATTCACATATTTTCTCATCTTTGGTAGAAATAATAGGTACAAATTCCACCCATTTAGTGTAATATTTGGTTGTTGTGATGATCCATTGATGACGTTGAGAAGAATGAGGGTTGATCTCTCTGACGATATCCAAACCCCATTGAGAGAAAGGCCAAAGGTCTCTAGCGACTTGTAAGGCGTGACTTGGGTGTGGTGAAGGTTAGCATGCTACTGACACTTCACATAATGTTTGACATAGTTGCAACAATCTTGGTTAAGGGTTGGCCAATAATAGTCGAGGAGAAGAATATGTTTGGCAACAACATTACCACTGAAATGTCAACCACAAATTCCATCATGGATTTCTTTAATGGTGTACAGAATTTCATAACTAGTGAGGCATTGTAAGAGGATACCGTCAAAGCCACACTTGTAAAGAAGACCCCCCATGATGACATAATGAGATACCTTTTAGAGGAAGGCTCACTTACCATTATGAGTGAGATCTAGAGGAAGGATTAAAAGGTAAAGGTAGTTAGTAAACTACTTATACCATATATCACGTGGGTCTATTTCAATTCTTCCCACAAAATTTACGTCACATATAAGATAAGAAGATGACTACAAATTTTGTATTGTGAAAAATATTTTAGATTCTGAAGGTCGAGGCATGTATTTGCAAAGCGAGGCAAGCCATGGTATCCACAATTTTTTAGTGGATCATGTAACAATTTGAATGTTGTAATTATCAAAGGTAGTCAAAAGCATGTCAATGTGATGCTTATAATTTTGAATTATTTTGTTATGACGCTGGTATAAACCATTGACTTGGTTGATGACCAATTTATAATTTTCAAATATATTAATGGTTTTAATTTCTAGATCAATGGATGTTTGGAGACTTAACATGAGTGTTTTGTATTGATCATGTTATTGGTACAATCAAAGTCATGTTCGAAAGATAAAGGCATATTCTCACTATCAAGAGGAATGAGGATAACCCCTGCACCACCCCCACGTTGAAATTTATAACCATAAAATAATAAGGTCATCTAATACATGGTGTCATCAAGAGAGATGGTAGCAATGGATTCATTAGGAAAATCTAAGTTAGAAGATTGATTTTCAGAAAGAGGTGTGTCTGCAAGCTGATCTGCAATGGTTTGTCCTTTGACTGAATTTTGATGGCTTAATTTGAGATTGAGGTTTGAAAGGATCATTATCCAACGTGTAGCACATTGGTGTTGGTAAGGTTTATTATACATGTAATGCAAGGGGTCATTGTTGGTGACGAAAAAGGTTTTGTGGTTGAGTAGGTAATGGAAAAGTTTGGTGGCGACGAAGACTAGGTCTAAGCATAAATTTTTGGTGTGATTATATCTAGTCTCATAGTCTAAAATAGTATGGCTTATATAATAAAATGCTTTCTCCCTATGTTCTCATTGTGATGAGCGAGCATGGCACCTAAGGAATGATCAATGACAAAAATGTAGAGGTAAAAGGGTTTGTCATCCTTTTGTGGGATAAGCACATGTGGCTGAAGAAGGTATTCCTTTAATGCTTTAAAATATTTGTGGCACTCATCATCCCAATTGAAGGAAACATCCTTTTAAGAAGATGATGAAAAGGGTGACATTGATAAGAAATTTGGGAAAAAAGCGTCGAATAGATTCGCAACTCTCCTTGAAAATTATGAAGTTTCGAATGTTAGTAGTGGAGGCATGTCAAGAATAGCCTTGATTTTAGTAGGATCAACTTCGATACCACACAAAGAGATGATAAAACCAAGGATTTTTCTAGAGAGAATAGAAAAGATGCATTTCTTTGGTTGAAGGTGAATGCATCATTTGATAAGGCAATCAAAGATGACTTTAAGAATTGTGAGATGTTCGGTGCAATGCTTAGACTTGGCGAGAAGGTCGCCAACATAATATTCCAATATTTTATGCATGATGTCATGGAATATATAGGTTATAACATGTTGATATGTGGTACCATATTTTTTAAGGCCAAAGGGCATTACATGATAACAGAATGTCCCCCAAGGGGTGATGAAGGCAATTTTTGTTGATCTTCGAGGAGTGAATAACATTTTATTATAACCCAAAACCCATCCATGAGTGATAGCATCGTATGGCTGGTTGTAAGATCGATAAGTTGGTCAATACTAGGTAAAGGAAAATTATCCTTAGGGCAAGAAAGGTTAAGGTCACGGAAACCCATGCAAATGCAGAGTCCCCGTGTCACTTTGGTGACAGGAACAATGTTAGAAATATATTGGGGATAGTCAATGGATAGTATAGAAGGAACATAAATGAGGCACTGAATTTCCTCTTTCATAAGAAGGGCAATGTGAGGATGAATTTTTCATAGCTTTTGTTTCACGGGTTTAGTGTCGGGGAAAAATTCCATATTTTGGACCATGATATTAGGTTCAATACCAGGAATATCAACATAACACCAAGAAAAAGCATTGTTATGATCTCAAAGGAACGAGGAGAAGTCTTCCTATTTATTGGAATATAAAGATTGACCTATCTTTAGCATTTGAGGGTCATCCTATGTGTGAATGTTGATCTCTATGGTCACTTCATTCAAAGCATGGCTTATGTCTCAGAAGGTAACAACTGGTGAATGTAAGAATCTTCCACACATAGATAGGTGAGAATAGAATCATTTTCCTGAAAATTAACATTGTTTATAGAAGGTGTGTCATCATCGATCATGTTAGGATATAGTAAGGGAATTGAAGAAATGACCTCGCCATCATGTTGATAGGTCATAGGTCCCAAGGAAATGATGTTCACAAAAAAAGTTATGAGGATGGATTCGGATCCATGGAGTTCCTGGGGAAGGAATTGTAGTAGGTGAGTGAGGTGGGGAAGGTGTATCTTCCTCTATGAGGTCGATATGGGATTTCTTAGAATAAGGTTCCTTAGAAAATCCAAGACCGATGTGGTCTTGGTGTTTCGAGTGGTGCAAGGTATGGTGTGTGATGACCTTGTTCGTAAAGACCAAAGACAAATCATTTCAAGCACATTGATGAAGAAAAGTGTGGGTGAAGTGGTGATTGGTAAGATATTGGAAATCATATGAGAATGGATGGGTTTGGGTAGGTGGTTCAGGAGTATATGAAGAAGCATCAAGTCCCCATATGTTAAGTTAATGCAAAGGTGGGGGGGCACCGTATGGAAATACCTCTCTATATGATGGTTGTAATGTGGGTGTTGATTGAGGAAATAATTGGTGGTAGATCTAGCGGGTGATTAGGTTATTAACCTTTGGCGGAAACTACCGGGAAGGAAGATGTTTAAGAAATGAGTAAATTGTTAAAGTGATTTGGATAGGGGTGTGTGTGCACAAAGTGTGAACTACGATTAATTCCTACCAATCATCAACTGGTCATGACCTCCAGTATATAGATTGCAAATAAATTTAGGTGATCTAATGCAACAATCACAAGGATGAAATGCATAGATTTTTAAAACCCAAATTGATAATGAAATTCGATGTAGCAAGTGAGGAATAGGAAAAGAGAATGCTCTTTCACTAAAATGCAGGTGCAAAAGAAAGGAAGAAGAATTATTTTTAAACACCAAATGAAAAATTTCCTTTAGAAAAATAGAAGAAGAGAAGATTTACTCAGAGAGAAATTTAATGTGAATTTTTCAAAAAGAAAGAAACACACAAATATTCCCTAGAATGAACAATGCAAAGAACCCACAAAAAGGGTCCCACCAGGCGTGCCAAAATGTTTCACCTCAAAGTATGTGATAAAACAGATAAGGGTAAGGGTGAGGAGGTGTACTATTAATATTCAGGAGAAGGTTACGCACATTGTAGAATTTGATTAGACTAAATGTGAGAGCTTCCCTTTGGCTAGGAGGAACGACCTGTATAAGAAACACAACAAGACCACCAAATGATATTAAATAGAAAATGGTAGTGGACTACCTAGCAATTTCTAGTTCAGGAAGTGTGACACTTCCTAGATGGTTGTCAATCCATTGTTTTTATCAAATTAATGAAAATAAATGCGAGAAATAGAGGTCCTATTGCTAACACTTTGATTTAGGTGTCTCAAAACGTTATCAACACACTAGATTAAGAAAATTATTGAAGTACAAAATAATCTAACATTAGGAAAGGTATGGTTCTAGTTGGGAAAGGTCACTGAGGTGTTAGGTAAGGTTTGGGTGAAGTTTGGTTATGTTTTGGGTTGTTTGGTGAAAGTTATAAGCTCGTTGTTCTAGGAAAAATTACCAATCATAGAGACTAGTATCAGTTAGGAAACCAATGTCGAAGTCTTGGAAAATGACCAATTTTATTTGGGTGACCAGTGTCAGTAGGGGAAATATGGTAGGAATAAAAATTGGTGTTTTGGATCTTTACGTGGTTGCATAGAAAGTTGAGAGAGTTCGGGAAGGATGGTATGATTAATACGAAGACTCAACAAAGGTGATAGAGGAAATAAGATGGGAAAATGGTTTAGGTTGGTAGACAGGTGAAGGGTGGTATTTAGGACAGAGGAGATTCGGATAATAGAAATGAATAAAAGTCTTAAGATCAAAAACTAGAGCTAACAAAAAAGAGTGAGTTACTTATCTGAGAACTGTAGATATAAAGGTGGTGGTGGTTGATGAGTGTTTGGAGATGAAATAGGGTTGTGTCTAGTGACATGGCAACGGAGCTGTGTGTTCTATTGTGGGTGATCTAAGGCTGTGGAGGAAGATATTGGCTGTTGGTGAAGACCTAATGTGCTTTGATTCATCGTATGATATCTTGAATGCTCGAGAGTTAGAATGCCAAAGCTTGAGTGAATGAATCAATTGAATAACCTGTGCAAAGAGTTATAAAATCTTATTTAAGGTAACCGATGGTGGTTAGAGAAGCAAGCTACGGCCGAGGGATAACCGGTGTTGGTTAAGGAGAATTGGTCTAATTTTCCAAAAATAGGGTATCTCTCCCAAATTTGGCATGGTATTTGGCTTAGCTGGGTCTAGATCATTGAATGGCGTAAATTAGAGCATGGAATTAGTTAGAGGATTAATAGGTCATGAATAGTTAGGGTTGGAAAGAGTCCCAATTGGTTAGGATAAGTGGGGACTTGGTCTAAGGCAATTAATAGGCTTAGAATGGGTCTAGGGTGAGGTGGAAAGGTGAGGTGGATAAGTGAGGTGGCTAGGTGAGTTAGGTAATTAACTTAATTGTGATAATTAAATTAATTAAAATTTGTGCAAGTGGGCATGGTGGGGGAATAATATTAAATTAATTAGTAGTTGAAGGGGATTAAAAGGGTCGTGACCCAATTTTGGGTGTCTACATGTCCATCTACTAATGGTCTCACAAAAATTCCACTTATTGTTAAGGCCCAGGGAAAGGTTTGGTGAGAAGGAAATCCTTTCATAGATTTTTTTAGAGGTAGCCTCTTGGAGAGGAGGACCTTTTAGCCACCTCATAGTATCCCAAAATTACTTCTCATACTCCATAATTAGTCCATTAGAGGGAGATGTGAAAGAATTTATTCATAATGTATACATTACGAACTAAGATTGAGGAGGCTTATAGAAAGCTTTAACTTTTTCCTTTCCATCCACTTCCAAAATTTTACAAGTCACGAAATATTTTAATTTTGTTCCCAAACGAAAGGAGGGCAGGGAAGCCTCTTTTCAAGGTAAGGAGCTTGTCATTATATTTCGATTAAAAATAATAATTTTTAGGCTTTACACCTAGTGTCAAAGGAAGAGAAGATAGGATTCCCAACCACCAAGTGCTTCACTTGTTCCCATGCCTTTCAAATTAACTGAAGAATAAAGGACCCCTAAGGAGCAAACACGAATTACCCCAAATAGTAAGTCAACTAAATGCAATCATTTTCATCTATCTTGAACCTTGAGCCTATTGGAAATATTGAATCTCACACAAACTTTCCAATCTTCAATTCCATCCAAATCCGAGAGAGAGAGGAGAGAGAGGGAGAGAGGGAGAGAGATGGATATATATATATACAGAGAGAGAGAGAGAGAATTATTTTTCACATTATTTTTAACAAGAACATGATCTCATTTCACCGCATATAGATCATATGAAATTTATTTTTTTAACATGCTCAAATGAGAGAGAATAAGGAAGGTAATTAAGAGAGAGAGCCGAGAGAATGTGAGAGAGAGAGAGAGGACAAGAGAGAGAGAGAGATACAAGGAGAGACAGAGAGAGATGGTAATAGAGAAAGGGAGAGATAGAGAGAGAGAGAGAGACAGAGAGAGAAACAAAGAGAGACATAGAGAGATAGTAAGAGAGACATAGAGAGAAACAAAGAGAGATAGTAAGAGAGTAAGAGAGATGCAAATCAAGAAATAGAGAAAGAGAGAGTTTTTCCACATTCTTTTAACAAGAACACATTCTCATTTCACCACCTATATCATATGAAATCTCATTTTTAACATTCTTTTTACCTCTTACATATTCTCATTTCACCAAGAGCATCTAACATCCAACCTGAATGTGTGGGAACCATTGGTTTGGTGCTTAAAGGTTCCAATTGTAAAATATTGTCATGGATGCCCTAACAATGATACTAATTGAGGGGGGTTTTGTCATGTTTTGTTTGCTTCCACCATATACAAATGAGAGGGAGATGGGATAAAATGACATAGGATTATGTAGGAAGAACAAATGTACATCTTTAGGTTCATATGATACATTCCCAAGTGTCACGTCTTGCTCTTTATCACTCGTCAAATTTTTATAAGTTTTTACTCTCATGGCGCTTAGAGACATTGATGGAATGGTGTCATCACGGAAGCAATACGGAATTTTGGTAGCATAATGACACCATCAATAGAATTTAAAAACTAACCAGGACATGTGGGAACCATCGTTTATGTTCCACGAAGTTTCTATATTGTATTAATTGTTTAAAAACAATTTATTTATCTCTAACATTGATGTTAATCGAAGGCTTTTGTAATGCTTCATTCAAGTAAAACCACAAACAAAAATGTAAGAGATAGGAGAAACAATGATAGGATTTGTAGGTAGACCATATGCACATATGTAGGTTCAATCGATACATTCCTAACTACCACATTTTACTATTTATCACTGTCAAAGTTTGACATTTTTTTACTCTCGGGGTGTTTAAGCGACATTGTGAGACTAGTGTCACCCGGTAGGAGCAGGACAGTTTGGTAGTGGTAAAACACCACCGATACCATCTAACATCTTATACATACATGTGGGAACCATCGTTTTGGTGCCATGAGGTGTCCATTGCAAAATATCACCATGATTACCATGACACTAATGCTAATTGAAGGTTTTTCCCATGTTTCTTTCTTTGCCACCGCAAAAATCAAGCGAGAGATGGGAGAAAATGACATAATATTTTTAGGAAGAACATATGTGCATATGTAAGTTCATACTACAAGACATTCACAAGTGTCACATCTTGTTGGTTATCACCGTCAAATTTTGAAAAGTTTTTGCCCTTGGCCGCTTAAGAGACATTAACGAACCGGTGTTTCCTAGAAGGACTGGGAAATTTTGGCATTGGAAAAACACCACCAATAGCGTCTAAGATCCAACCTGGACATGTGGGAACCTAAGGTTTGGTGCCACTCGGTGGCCATTACAAAATATCACCATAGATGTCCGACACCTTGATATTAATTGAAGGGTTTTTTCTGTTTCATTTCCCCCACCATGAAAAAATGGGTGAGAGATGGGAGAAACCAAGATAAGATTTTTTATGTGGAATAGATGTGCATTTTTAGGTTTAGAAGATACATTCCCAAGTTCCATGACTTTCTAGTTATCACCCATCAAAGTTTGACATGTTTTTCTCTTAGGGCTCTTAAGAGACATTGTGAGATTTGGTGTTGTCGAGAAGGAATGATATGGTTTAGAACTATAGCAACACAATCGATAGTGTCTAATTTCCCACCTAGACGTGTAGGAACCATCAGTTTGGTGTCATGAGGTTCCCATTGAAAAATTTCACATTCCATAAATTAAGACTGCTAAGTTGGGAGGATGAGTCGTAAATGTTGAATGAATTATGAAGGCGGGACAATATGTCTTACCGTGTAGCTGTGTGTGTGCAATTGCATGGGCGAATGTATATCTTGAGAAGGATATACACATGCATGCATAATTACACATGCGGCCGCACGACACCGCTTATTTCCCAACATCCGTAATGCAATTAACAATTATAGCTTACCCTTATTTCGACTCAAAAGTAGAAGTGTATTTACCTTGTTGTTTATGATGTTTTGATGCATTGTGGTTATATGGGTTTTTGTAATTGATATATATATATATATATATATGTATGTATATACTATTTTACAACTTTTATTGTCGTGAGTACTATTGGTCACTGCTCTACGAAAATAATGATTTGATGCGATTTGATACCTTGCTTGGTTCTTATACATGATGTTGAAATTTATGATTTTGTATTCTTTTTTAGAAATGGTGACTTACTAGGAATGATAGAATTTATTTATGGTTGCATCAAATTATTCGGTGAAAGTACTACTTTAGCATTAAAATTTGGTTGATTATATAAATCTTGACCTTCCTTGTTTTCGTGATGGTAAAAGACTGCGAATCTCCAAGATGGTTTTTAGGAAGGGGCTGATTAGTGGCAACATGCATAATAAATGTTTAGGTAAGCCACTAACATAGAAAAGGTAATAAGGGTTTGGATTGATTGATATTTTAGACACACCATGTTGTGTGGACATTTTAATATTCAATAGGTATTGTTGGATTATTAAGAGAATATAGGTAAACCATAGCCTTGGGCTAACATCATCGTTGTATGATGAATAATTATATGGTCAATCGAGACCCATGCATGCTTAATTATAAGGATGGAATTTTTCAAAAGAAAAGGTTATAATTTTATAGTACTTATTGACCACCTGCTCTTGAAAATTATGATTTGATGCAATTTAATAGCTTGCTTGGTTGTTGTACATGATGTCGAAATTGATTATTTTGTATTCTTGTTGGGAATGGTGACTTACTAGGAATGATAGAATTTATTTATGGTTGCATCAAATTATTCAGTGAGAAAGTATTACTTCAGCATGAAAATGTGGTTGATAATACGATACTAACCTTCCTTGTTTTTCGTGATGGTCAAAGACCGCAAAGCTCCAAGATGGTTTTTCATGAAGGGGAAAGTTAGTATCGACATGCATAATAAATGTTCGGGTAAGCCACTAACATGGAAAAGGTAATAAGGGTTTGGCTTGATTGATATTTTAGACACACCATGTTGTGTGGACATTTTAATATTCAAAAGGTATTGTTGGATTATTAAGAGCATAAGGGTAAACCATAGCCTCGAGCGAACATCATCATTGTATGATCAGTAATTATAAGGTAAATTAGAGACCCATGCATGCTTAATTATTAGGATGGAATTTTTCAAAAGAAAAGGTTAAAAATCTTATAGTCAATCGACCATACAATGATTTTGATAAAAACAATGATGGTTTATTGAACAATTGACCATGCAACGGGTAACTAATAGTTATTTATTTCAAATGCCTCACTTTGCCAAGTTTTGCAGAGAAATGGATGGTGATAACTTGAAAATGCCATTGATGTGGCCTTTGAGTGAATTAATTTTCATTAAATGAGATTACTATTTCTCGGGAACCCAAAGTTTCTTGGAGAAGCTAGGGAATGCAAGTTTTTTCCATTTTTATTTTTCTATTGTAGGTCGATCGAGCCATGGATGGAGATAGTATGCTAATTTTAGTCGAATGCATGAAATACAAGTATTATCACTATTTTATGCTTCTCCTTCTTGAGTAATATTTCAATGTACTCTGCTTGTTTCGTAGAGAAATAATTAGTTGAAGGAGTACATGGCGTTTTTGTTATTTTTATGTTTACTCCAAATTGTGGTTGCATGTAAACTTATATTTATACCTCAAAGGATGGGTGGTTTGAGGAAATATACGTGGCATCTTTGGACGAGTGTGATAGAAGGAACGCCATAATATTTGGAAGAGAACGTGTCGTTTTTACAAAGGGAGTCACAAAATTTGCGGGAATGATTTTGTTTCTTTTTACCCTAATCTCTTACTCTAAATCCTTGTTTCATTTCTTTACACCCTTCTAGAATGAATGTCCCACGATGTTAGTATTGTCTAGGTTGCATTTCATCATCGGGTATAGAGATTCTTACGGGTGTTCATGATTTCTGTCTATGGATGATCTATACGTGTTGTTCATCAATTTTTGTATGGCTTTGTTCTTGGTAGGTTGTTGTCAAGTACGAAGCTGTTGTGATATGATTATTTTACATGTATATTAGCATATATACATACCTATGAATTCATGATTTGCATTATGGGAAAATACACATGACCCCTTGGGGTTATATTACTTAATAAAGAAAGAGACTTAGGTTCGAACACGGAGGTTCGATAAGCCTTTGTTTAATATGCACCTTTGAGTATTTTTTCGGTTGCTATGGGTGGAATTATTTTATGAGTATTACTATGAAATGATTAAGTATCTCCAAGTATTCTCATACACTTGATCTTTCGAACTCCTGTTTGGGAGAAAAGAGAATTCAACCTTGGCATGAATCATAGGATCCTTGTCCCTACTCTAATGATTATTTCCTTTTTCCAAAAGAGTGGTATCTTCTGTCATATTCTTGAGACTAGTGTTGAGCCCAACTAATTATTTTCA
Organism: Taxus wallichiana var. yunnanensis; assembly: GCA_018340775.1. Classification (NCBI taxonomy): domain Eukaryota; kingdom Viridiplantae; phylum Streptophyta; class Pinopsida; order Cupressales; family Taxaceae; genus Taxus; species Taxus wallichiana. The sequence goes on from CM031244.1 coordinate 594,139,340, forward strand.
TGTTTGATAGTTTTATTATTTTGTTTGGATAAATAATTAGATGACTATTGTGGAAAGTTTTTATATTATCATGTTTGTCCATAAGGAAATTTAGGAATTACGGATATTGACTCTCTCTCTCTCTCTCTCACTTAAATATTTACGGATTCTTGAAGCTTAGAAAGAAATAAATTATTTTTCTTTTCTACTCTCGGTATTCCGTAATTTCTAAATTTTAAATGGTTTAATATGTTGAGATGAAATGTTATCTTTCTAGAAAAGTTTAAAGAAAGAATTTTTCTTTGAAGCTAATGAGAATATTTGACTTAATAATGATTTACTAGAGGTAGTGACAATATTGTATGATTGGTATGAATAAGTTGCTTAATGATCTATGAAGGAATGATAGCCTCTTTTTGACTCATCATTATAATTTTATAGGTTGCAGTAATGAGTTTTACTCGGATTCATTGCTAGTAGGTTTGGCAATTAGATGAACAATTATTTATAGTAAGATATTATGGCAGAAAGAAGCATAATCATGTCGGTTTGTATAAAGCGACCTTGATTTAACCATGCGTGTGAAAAGGATTTTGAGTTGATAACAAAGGAATGGTTTGCTTGATTTGATTTTCTGCACTTTTCTTAAATAAAAGAATGTACTCTTATTTGATTTATGTGAAAGAAACTTCTTGCACCGATGTTTAGATGAGGAGAAAGATTAATTTGTAAGGCAAAAGGCTTAAAGTTAGTTAATGTACAATTATATTAAGTCACTTATGGATTTGTAAACTAGGATTGTCAAAAATTGTTATGAATAAATATGGAGGATATTCTAAAGATTATGATTATGTCCGAAAGGTTTATTCAAATTATTATATTTAATAAGTATTATATGATGATGGTGTTCTTGTGTATCCTATTATTAGAGTTAACGTTTTCTTGCAAATAAATAATAAGTTTAATCGAACAATATAAATAAGAGTAAAAAGAGTTGAGCCAATTTATGATTTATGTCCTTGGGAAAGGGGAAATAATATTTCCCAAGTTAAGGAAGCTGTAACAAGTGGATGCAAATTTCCACGAATGTAGACTTGTTGTATTAAGTAAATTTATTACCTTATAAATGGAAAGGATAGCCCTTGAACTTAATGCATGATGACTATCTTGATAGTTCCCTTTATCTACAAATGATTATTAATTCAGATTTTTATATGTTGTAGAAATATCATTAATATAAATGACTATTAGGTTGTCTTAAAAGTAAACCAAGTTCTTAGTACGAACAAATGGTGGGGACCGATAATATTTTTAAGAAGATCTAGAGAAATGATTAATATATTGTTAATCATGCATTTCTAAAAGTGCATGGTCTAATAAAGATTATAATGTTATCAATTATAATCTATCTACTAAGTATGACCATAGGAATCGAAGGGAGAATAAGGAGGTTACATGGAAAAAATAAAGGAACCAATGATAAAATTGGGTAAGGAAATTTAAAATACAAATGAGATGTTAAGTACCAAGAACCAGTTGGGACCTCGTTTCACATAGAGGGATTGATGATACAAATGTGGGATGTAAGTGTACTAAAGAATATAAGGTGGATAGAACATAATATGATGTGGATGTCATAATGTAATGTCACTAAGTTGTTTTATGATACCATTATAAACTATAAACGAATAGCCCAACTTGATAATGTGATCTAGGATGAGTATAAGGCTTGCTTATCCATTCACGGTTAAGCCATTGATTTGGAATCAATTAATAATACATTTGGCCTACTATCTTTTAACCAATATACTCACACTTATGTGATAACAAATGTCATTTTGGGACCAACCTAAGTCCATTACATGACCTTTGAGTACTTAACTACTACCGGGGTACCTTATAATTACATTTGAAGAAGCTGTCATAGGTAAGTCTATGGGTATTTACTGAAGCTTATGTAATGCAATGGAATGGTAACAAGAATTGAACTCACTTCTTATATGTAAGCTGATTTGGTTAGAAATCAAACTAAGGTAGGTATAAGCCCAAGCAATCATTCATTGAGGCCATTCCATTCCTACCCCATGATTGAATAACATCATGAAATTATAGTCAACTATTCTTATAAGAAATACATAAATGCTATTATAGAATAAATGTAGTAAATAAGAATGGACATAATTGAAAGTTTAAGTTGTCAACTATGAACATAATAACTTAATATTGGAAGGGAATCTATATAACAGAATTAGGTGAAAGACAAGTTCCTAATGATGAGTGTGTGTCATAAAACTAAGCACGACATACACATCTCGAAGATTTGATCAAAGTAGTGTAAGTTGTTAATTACACTATCATGATTTTGTTACAAATATATTATGACATTATTAATAAATTGTAATATTATTAATAATGAGTTTATAAAACTCATATTAATAATATAGTTGTAATAGTTAGTATTAGTATTTGGGTGAGTTGTGAGAACAAATCACGTAGCTATTTTGGTGTGTGAGATAATAAAGGGATGAGAGAGATATCCTAGGGATAAATATGAGAGATTCATGGAGAGAGATTGTAGGGTTTGAAGATGAGTGTTGACTCCACCTTTGTAGGAGATCAAACACTATAAATTGTATGCTCCATCTATGTAAAGACATCCTGAATAATTCAATTTCTAAATTATAAGTATATTTAGTGTTTTATATAAATGTGCGGTATTTAACAATGGTATCGAGCAGTGTTTGATCCTCTATATCATGGAATTTTAAATGGTTGTCCAAGGGGTAGTCAATTTTTATTTTCCACTATAGATGGAAGTATTTCAGGTTTATAGTTTGTGATTGCAGCATTTTAGTGTTTTTTTGTGTGTGAGAAAAGCACAACGAATAAGTTTAGACATAATTTTTATCTTGAGCGTTCCAACTGTAGCTCTCTTGGTTGTAGAAGGTTCTACCACCATTGGTGTTAGCCGACTTACGTGTGCATCATCCTTTGAATATTTATATTCAAAATAGTTTCATTGTGTGACTTGATTTGTATCCAACTTATATTCTTCGGAGGTAAACAATGGAATTTTAGCTATATGCTCCACTATTGTTGCATTGGAGATAACAACGAGATTATCCCATCTCTAACTCGGAGATATGAAATCAATCCACTTCCAATAAAAATCCTGTAGACGTGTTTGCATCTTTCATCAAATCTCCAAATTTGAAGCGCCATTGAATATTTTCTACAAAGACTTCAAATCAAGCTATGTCATCGTACCATGTGATCTGTCAAGCATGATCTATCAGTTTTCATTGACTTCTAGGTGGATTAGAATGAATTGCAATCAGTTCTTAGATGCACAATGAACTACAAGTCTCGACTCTAATCTTGTTCTTCTTATGCATGCCTCGTGGGTATCTTTGGCCATAGTGTCTCATGAGTATAGGTCGTAGTTTTTTAAGATGTTTTAATAATCGTTATAATTGTTAAATGTTTTTCATAGTTTTAGTGATCATGTATAAGATGTTTTATATTTATTAGAGTCTTTGTAAGATTTGAGTATTACTTACCCATAACTATAGTTGCTAAGAAATAGCAAGCATTGCAAGTGTCAAATTGTTATGTTTTTGTGTAAAAATTATAATCTATTGCGTATAGATTATTAATTTATTCTAGTTTTTATTGAGTCACATGTGTATAATTGTGAGTAAGCATTTGTTTTTATTATTGTTGTGTGACTTTTATATTTTTTCATGGTCATAGTCTGTAGTGTCAAGTGCCATAAATTCATCATTTTTATGTAGTCCTTGTTGTTTTGTCAAAATTGCATTAATTGTCAAAGTCATGTAACTGTAAGTGTCATTTTATGTCGTCAAAATTCTAAAATAAAAATAAAAATGCCTCACTTTTCAATAAGCTGGACACATTTTCTCTTGTATGTGACACCCATTTTATGGGGATAAAATGAGCTCCATGATCAAATCCAGTTGAGCTAGCATCATGAGATTGGAGGAGAGGCAACAGAGGTTGGAGGTCAATCATCAACCTCTCGTCGAGTCACCAACAATGGGGTTGCACGAAGCTATGGTGGCAGTGTGTGTGTGTGTGTATGTGTGTGTATGTGTGTTTTTTTATTTTAGATATTCAAGTATGATTTGAGTTCCTATTCGAATAAGTGAAATGTTCACATTGAGGGGGGGAATTGGAATATGGTCTCAATGTTCAATTTTCCCTCTATTCAGTTTTTATTAAGCGAGTGGATCCTACATGATTCCTAAAGTAAATACATAGTGGACACATGAAAGCACAAAGGAAAAGTAGCGGCATGATATTTAGGTTGGTTGTCTTGTAAAACCATACTTTTTTTTAGGTTGTTGGTTGTCTATAAAACCATCCTTTGTTTCAGGTTGTTGGTTGACCTACAAAACCATCCATATCATGAGCACGCATGGGCAACAAGCTGCAAAAGGAAGTGTGATTGTTGTTTCTATAATGTCAACATTAGGGGAGTGTATATTATGAATTAATAATGTTAACAATAGGGGAGTGAATGTTACAAATATATTGTGGCATTATTAATAAATTTTAATATTATTAATAATGAGTTTATAGAACTCGTATTAATAATATAGTTGTAATAGTTAGTATTAGTATTTGGGTGAGTTGTGAGAACAACTCACGTAGCTATTTTTGGCGTGTGAGATAATAAAGGGATGAGAGAGATATCCTAGGGATAAATCTAAGAGATTCATGGAAAGAGATTGTAGGGTTTTAAGATGAGTGTTGACTTCGCCTTTTAGGAGATCAAACACTATAAATTGTATGCTCCATCTATGTAAAGACATTACGAATAATTCAGTTTCTAAATTATAATTATATTCGGTGTTTTTATAATTGTGTAGTATTTAACATATTTCACCAAGGATCTAAGATGTCGATGTCAAGATGGGATTCAATGACTTAGTTCCATGTATACGCTCATAAAATTATACTTTATTTTCATTACATGAAAAAGGAAACCAAAGGATACACGTGATGTATTAGCTCATAAATATTGTTTTGGCTTGTAAAGAGTGTTTGAGGGGGATCAAGTAGGATCTATAGACTCTCATGCAACTGCACATGGTTTTATGATTGTTATCAGATGGATTCAATTTTAGATTTATGTTGGTATTTAAATACTAGGTATTTAAATCAGTGAAGCATAAATTCAATGTTTAAAACAAAATCTCCCTAGAATTGAAGTGACAAAAGTGGACATTCCATTTTGGTATCAAAGTGAGGTTATCGCTCTTCGACCTATTGAGTTCTTATGCTTACTAAATTATAATTATTATTACCAAGATAAAAAGAATGGGAGAATGATGTACCATGGATAATGAACCAAACCAAATTATGCTTCGGGTTCAACGGTAAGTAAGTTAGATAACAATCTAACAATCCTTTGTGACACACTAAACAAGAAGGATGTAGGGAGAAATTGGTAAAATGTGAAAATGATCAGCCAAGTTAAACAACTTAAACTCGATTCATAGCATTCACCAAAGGGTTGTTTGATTTTCAAACTTTCTTAATGATAGATTTGGAACTTAAATCCAATATGAAATAAAAACCCGCATAGGGTAGATGAAGTAGATAGAAGAGGACTATCTGTTGTAGCAACAATAATTGGAAAGGCCAATTAGGCTAGAATGAAATCTATAATAAATCGACTCAAAAAGAATAAAAGTAGAACCAGAGCATTGGCTCATATTCACCATTAAATTTTAGGAAGAAAGGTCTTGAGGCGAGAGAGAGATCCTCATATGCTCAAGGGTTTTTATTCGTGATTGAATTCAATAAATCAAACTATCTATTTTGAATGATCCTTTAATATATATATTTCTTGATCATTATGACCTGCGATTCTTGTAATTTGCATTAGAATCTCAATGTGTTGTATGGATTTAATGATGATTTCTGTTATATTTTCCAAGGAATACATTGTAGAAGACTGTTGGTAATGTTTTTCATACACTCTCTTAGCTTGATATGATAATAAAAGACTTTGTTTGGTGAGTAGAGTGGACTCTTGACTGATATGAAGGAAAATTAGATGATGAAAGTATGTGCCTAGGTAAATTTGGAAGACCTTGTAAATGGGAGTATGATTAAGGGCTTATTTTGTGAGCAGAAGAAATTTGTAGGACCGTGATGTTGTATTAAATATGTTGTAACTTCTAAATACAAGAACAAAACCATTCATTGCTTCGTAAAAACTAGTTATCGAATGGGACATTGCTAAAAGTAATTGTTATCCCAAATTCCCCGAGTAAATTTGGTCAAGACAACCCCGCACATAAAGAAATATGAAGGGAAAAAATTTCAGACCTACGATCTTGCATTACAGAATGAGGCAAAGGAAAAAGTCAAAGTTTGAACCTGAGTCAAATCTAAAGTGGGGAGTTGAAGGAAAAGATTGGAGCGCACCTCCCCAGCCAACAAAAGGGTGCCATGTGTCCAAGTGGAGTAGTGGGGCCGCGGGAGTTTTCTAGATTTTGTGATTCTCACGAGAAAGGGAAAAAGATAAACTACGGGCCTAATTTTTGTTCCAATCTGGCTGCCACATGTCCCATATCAAAAGGGGACCCATTCTTCAAGTTGTTTTTAATGCCCTCCTATATAGACCCGATCTGACCTTCGAGGGGCATATCTTTTGGCTCAGGACTTGAAATATTGCAAGTCTAACGCCATTGAAAAGATATTAGCCATGCCCATGCCACGGAGGTCTGAAACTTTAATTTTGAGGAGGTTAGGTAAAGGAAATGGAGGAATATGTCTTCGGACCTTCAATGCAGGATCCATCTATCTCAACAACTGGATCAGATTTGATCTGTTTCCACCCTTTCCCCTTCCTTCAAGGCGCCGAACCAAGGATCGATGCAGTAAAGACAGATTTGGGGGTAGATTTTATCAGAAGCATTAACAATAGTGGTTGAGCTTCAACCTACTTTTCCCACTTCTCTCTCTCTTTCTTCTCTCTAATCAAATCTATAAATATGGGGCAGGATTCATTGTAAAGGTTGTTGTTCATTCTTCTTCTCTACCTCCCCTCTTTTGTTCTTCCCAGGGTCAAAAATGGAGTTTAAGCCTCCTCCCTTGGCTTTGTAACAGAATTTTCTTGCCTCTTTCCCACTAATGATGTACTGTGTGAAAATTTGGAGAAATAAATTCTATTTTGTGATGCATCTGTCCATCCTTTGTTTTTTTATTATCTCTCCTCACCTCTCGTCGTTGCAGGGTATATTGTGCATATTCTGATGTTTGTTGCAGGTCTTGGGTACTGTGTTTAATGGGTTTTGAAGTGGTGATCTATGTGAAATCTATCTCTAGTTTGTGATGCATCTGTCCAACCTCACCTCTCTCCACTTTAGGTAGCTGAGATTGTGATCAGCACTTCCCTTTTCTTGGTGCTATCACCTCTGTAGTGTAGGATTTCTTTATTTTCATGCTCTCTCTCTCCTTGGTCCCTTGGAATTGTTAGATTAGGAGTAGATAGTCGCATTTCCTTCCTTAGGATTAGTTTAGCATTAGGATTAGGAAGAAGAAGTCGATTTCTCTGGAGGGCCATCTCAAGTCCACAAGTCCCATAGCTTGAGAGATGGTCCCATGTTATTCAATCACACTAGATGATTCTTTCTTAGAAAAGCATATCCATAAATCATCAGGGGGTGCTATGTTTTTGTATTAACATTTTTGGCATGCCCGGTGGGACAAGTCTGAAGTACCTTACCACTTCACTTCATCAGGTTTGATGTGCTCTTGGTGAATATTTCAGCCTTTGGAGGCACATACAAGCACATCTGGTGACTCCATCTGGTCAAAAACCCATTCTCTGAGTTGCAGACCTTTTCCATCCATTTCCACTCATTTCATCCATTTTCTTCTTCCATCTCTTCCATTTTCTCCCATTCCATGAGGTTGTGCAATCATGACTTCTTTCCCACCATGGAATTCCATTTGCAGCAGGACAACAATGAAGTAGAGTACTTGTCTAATTTGGAGGATTGTTTTGATGGAGAAGAACCAGTTGAATTTCTATTGTTTTCTCCTTCATCCACCTTCCAAGCATATGAATCTGTTGTCATAAAAGAGAAACAACAGAAGAGTTCCACCATTCCTTCCACGTCATTCACCCAAAGAGGTCTACATGAAGACTCCATTTTTGGAGTGGAAAATCAGAGAAATGGGCATATCAAAAGTATCAAATGTTGCCCAATCAGGTATTTGGATTTATTGGAGCCAAAGGAGCAGCCACAACCAGTCATGTCCATTTCAGGGCATGAGGATGATATGCAAAGCACCAAGGATCAGTTTCGTACCTCTTCAATCCAAATGCAGAGCAACTAAAAGAGGTATTTGATTTGTCTCCAGCTGATACTTTGGTGATTTGGGTGGAAGATCAGCTTGTAGTTAGTTTTTCACTCATCCAACCAGCCATGTTCAGTGCCAAATCAGTTGCATGGCTGCCATTTTTAGGAAGGGAAGCTATTTCTCCTGCCAATTGCAGGCTTTTTTAAGCTCCCTTTGCTCTTGGTTAGAGTAGTGTAGGTAGGTTTATTTTTAGCAAAAGAAGTGCTTTTGCACACTCTACATGTTCCATTTGGAGCATGTATGATTTTCAGTTTGTACATAGTTTTTGGTGTTGTTGTTTTGCTCTTGCACAGTGCATTGTAATGGTTTTTGGCGAAGATCAACTCTAGTTTCAGTGGGTTTCAAGAGGCTCGGAGGTCGAATTTGGTGTTTAGATCAAAATCAGTTTATAAGGCTAGACTCCATGCCCAATGGATGCTTCAAGGCCACTGGTCTCTTCATCTAGCAGGAAGATGTCCCCGTGAGTTGCCAAATTGTTATCCCAAATCCCCCTAGTAAATTTGGTCAAGACAACCCCTGCACATAAAGAAATATGAAGGGAAAACGTTTCGGACCTACGAGCTTGCATTCCAGAACAAGGCAAAGGAAAAAGTAAAAGTTTGAACCCGAGTCAAAGCCAAAGTGGGGAGTCAAAGGAAAATATTGGAGTGCACCTCCCTAGCCAACAGAAGGGTGCCACATGTCCAAGCATAACAGTGGGGCCGTGGGAGTTTTCTGGATTTTGTGATTCTTATAGAAAGGGAAAAAGATAAACTGCAAGCCTGATTTTTGTTCCAATTTGGCTGCCACGTGTCCCATATCAAAAGGGGACCCATTCTTCAAGTTGTTTTTTCTACCCTCCTGTACGGACTCAATACAAACTTCGAGGGGCATATCTTTCAACTCGGGGATCAAAATATTACAAGTCGCGCCCTTGAAAATATCTCGGTCGTGCCCATGCCACGGAGGTCTGAAAATTTAATTTTGAGGAGGTTAGGTAAAGGAAATGGAGGAAAACATATTTAGGCCTTCAATGCAGGATCCATCTGTCTCAACAACCAGATCGGATTCAATTTGTTTCCGCCGTTTCCTCTTCCTTCAAGGCACCGAACCAAGGATCGATGCAGTAAAGATGGATTTGGGGGCATATTTTATTAGAAGCATTAATAATGCAGTGGTTGAGCTTCAACCTACTTTTCCCACTTCTCTCTCTCTCTCTTTCTTCTCTCTGATCAAATCTATAAATACGGGGCAAGATTCATTATAAAGGTTGTTGTTCATTCTTCTTTTATGTCTCCCCTCTTCTTTTCTTCCCTAGGGTTTAAAATGGAGTTTAAGCCTCCTCCCTTGGATTTGTAACGACATTTTCTTGCTTCTTTCCCACTAACAATGTACTGTGTGAACTTTTGGAGCAATAAATTCTATTTTGTGATGCATCTATCCATCCTTTACTATTTTATTATCTCTCCTCACCTCTCGTCATTGCAGGGTATACTGTGCATATTCGATGTTTGTTGCGAGTCATAGGAACTATGTTTAATGGGTTTTGAAGTGGTGATCTATGTGAAGTCTATCTTTGGTTTGTGATGCATCTATCCACCCTTGCCTCTGTTCACCTCTCTCCACTTGAGGCGGTGAGATTATGATCAGCACTTCCCTTTTCTTGGTGTTATCACATCTGTAGTGTAGGATTTCTTTATTTTCATGTTCTCTCTCTCTCTCTCTCTCTCTCTCTCTCTCTCTCTCTCCTTGGTCCCTTGGAATTGTTAGATTAGGAGTAGATAGTTGCATTTCCTTCCTTAGGAGTAGTTTAGCATTAGGATTAGGAAGAAGAAGTTGGCTTTCTCCAGGAGGGCCATCTCAAGTCCGCAAGTCCCACAACTTGAGAGATGGTCCCATGTTATGCAATCACACCAGATGATTCTACCTTAGAAAAGTAGATCCATAAATCATCTGGGGTGTCTTTGTGTTTTTGCATTAACATTAACTCAAGCAAATAAAAAAGTTACTGAAGGAAAGAAAAGGAAAGAAAATAAGAACTTAGGGAAGAAACAAAGTGATAAAATAAGTTGTAATTTCTGAAAGAGAATTCTGATTTTCTTTAGCATATGATAAGAGGTTTGTTTGAGCTATGAAATTATGTCAGTCATTATGACATTAACATTGCTTAACCTCATTATGAAAGTTTGATGACATACTTAAGTTCAGATAGGAACCTAAGATGTAGTAATTAAATTGGGTTGTTTAGCTGAAAAAGCAAGTGTCCTAACAAACTTTATAGACTAGGAAAGGAACATGGAAAAGTAAAAACAACATTTTCCTAGATTGATTTTTTTATATAGCTTGATTTTGACTATTTGATGCATATATTAAATATTATTGCATGATATGATAAGCTATAATGAAAAAAATTATGTCATATTTTTGACTGTGTGATATTTTTTCTAGTTAAAAGGTTGTTACAATCAATAAGATTGAATTGGGGTTATTTGGAATTTGGAAAATTGCATATTTTTAAGGAAAATAATGACTTTTCTCCATAGCTGATAGATATAATTTTATGTTTGATTATTTTGATTGCGTTAATGATTGAAACATCATCGAGACAATGATTCATTAAGGGGGAAGTATATCACATCTCATAAATTCGATCTGCTAAGTTGGGACTATGAGTCAAAAATGTTGAATGAATTATGAAGGCGGGATAATATTCCTTTCCATGTAGTTGTGTGTGCAATGCGCACACACGAATGTATATCCTAATAAGGATATACACATGCATGTGTAATTATACATATAACCGCGTGAAAATGCTTATTTCCCGAAAGGTCCGAAATGCACTTAACAATTATAGCTTAGCCTTGTTTTTGGTTCGGAAGTAGAAGTGTATTTACCTTGTTGTGTAAGATACTTTCAATGCATTGTGGTTATATTGGTTGTTGTACTTGATGTGTGTGTGTGTGTGTACATTGTTTTTACACCTTTTGTTAGCATGAGTACTATTGGCCACCTTCTCTTCTAAAAATGATGATTTGATGCAATTTGATACCTTGTTTGGTTGTTGTACATGATGTTGAAATTGATGATTTTGTATTCTTGTTGGAAATGGTGACTTACTAGGAATGACAACATTTATTTATGGTTGCATCAAATTATTCGGTGAGAAAGTATTACTTCAGCATGAAAATATGGTTGATTATATGATACTAACCTTCCTTGTTTTTCGTGATGGTCAAAGACCACGAAGCTCCAAGCTGGTTTTCGAAAGGGGTAGGTTAGTGTCGACAAGTATAATAAATGTCTGGGTAAACCACTAACATGGAAAAGGTAATAAGGGTTCAAATTGATTGATATTTTAGACACACCATGTTGTGTGGACATTTTAATATTCAATATGTATTGTTGGATTATTAAGAGCATATGGGTAAACCATAGCCTCGTGCCAACATCATTGTTATATGATGAATAATTATAAGGTCAATTAGATACCCATGCATCCTTAATTATAAGGATGGAATTTTTCAAAAGAAAAGGTTATAATCTTATGGTCAACCAACCATGCAATGATTTTGATAAAAAAATTATGGCTTATTAAACAATTAACCATGCAATTGGTAACTAATAGTTATTTATTTTAAATGCCTCCTGTAAAGTTTGGAAAAGGAAATGGATGGTGATACGTTGAAAAGGCCACTAACATGGCACTAAGAAAATTAATTGTATTTAAATGAGATTATTGTTTCTTGGGGAAGCGAAGCTTCGTGGATAAGCTAAGGGAATGCTAGCTCTTTTCCATTTTTAGTTTTTATTCTAGGTCGATCAAGATTTCTTTGGAGCCATGCATGGAGGCAATATGATAAGTTTAGTTTAATTCATGAAATATAAGTATTATCACTATTTAATGTTTCTCCTTCTCAACTAATATTCCGTTGAACTCTGCTTGTTTCATGAAGAAATAATCAGTTGAAGGAGTGCATGGAATTTTTTTTATTTTTATGTCTTCTCCAAATTGTGGTTGCATGTAAACTTATATTTATACCTTGAAGGAGGGTAGGTATATATGTGGGAGATACGGGCGTTGTGATAGAAGGAACACTAGAATATTTGGAAGAGAACATGCAATTTTGAAAGAGGAAGTCACAAAATTTGTAGGCATGATTGTGTTTCTCTTTACCCTAATGTCTTACTCTAAGTCATTGTTTCATTTCTTTGTACCCTTATGGAATGAATGTCCATGTTCTTAGTATTGTCCTAAGTTACATTTCGTGATCCGGGTATAGAGCTTCTTCTAGGTGTTCATGATTTCTTCCTATGGATGGTTTATCTATGTTGTTCATTGATTTTTGTATGGATACGTGCCAAGTAGGCTATTGTGAATTTTGAACTATTGCGATATTATTATTTTATATGTATATTAGTATATCTACATTCTTGTGACTACTGGATTTGCATTATGGGAAATTACATAGAACTCCCCTGGGGTTATAGTACTTAATATAAAGAGAGACTCAAGTTTGAACCTATAGGTTTGATAAGCCTTTTTGAATATGCACTTTGAGTATTCATTTTCAGTTTATATGGGTCGACTTATTTTATGAGTATTGACTATGAGATGATTAAGTAACTCTAAGAATTCTCATATAATTAATCATCGAACTCTTATTTGGGAAAAGCGAGAGAATTCAACCTTGGCATAATTATTGGGATTCTTGTCCCCCTTTGTAATGATTATTTCCTTTTCCGTAAGAGTGGTATCTTCATTTCGTGTTCTTGGGATTATTGTTGAGCCCAACTACTTATTTTATGATTAACGGTGTTATTATTATTTTTGGATAAATACTTAGATGACTAGTGTGGAAAGTTTGTGTATTATCATGTCATCCGTAAGGGAATTTGGGAATTATGGATATCGACTCTCTCCTTCTTAAATATTGATGGATGGTTGAAGCTCTGAAAGAAATAAATTATTACTATTTTCTAATCTGTTATTCCGTAATTTCTTAATTTGAAATGGTTTAGTATGATAAGATGAAATGATATCTTGCTAGAAAAATTTAAAGAAATAATTTTACTTTGAAGTTAACTGAAATACTTGAATTAATAATGATTTACTAGAGGTAGTGACAATACTATTTGATTGGTATGAATAAGTTGTTTAATACTCTATGAAGGAACTGGATAGCCTCTTTTGTACTCATCATTATAAGTTTATAGGTTGCAATGTTTTTTACTTGGATTCATTATTAGTAGGTTTGGCAATTAGATGAACAATTATTTATAGTAAGATATCATGGTAGAAAGAAGCATAAGCATGTCGTTTGTATAAAATTGACCATGATTTAGCCATGCAAGTGAAAATCATTTCAAGTTGATAACAAAGGAATGGTTGGCTTGATTTGATTATCTTCACTTTTCTTAAATAAAAAGAATGTACTCTTATTTGATTTATGTGAAAGAAACTTCTTATGCTTGATGTTTAAATCAGGGAGAAAGATTAATTTGTAAGGCAAAAGGCTTAAAGTTAGTTAATGTACAGTTTATATTAAGTCACTTATGGATTTGTAAACTAGGATTGTCAAAAATTGTTATGAATAAACATGGAGGATATTCTAAAGATTATGATTATGTCGAAAGGTTTATTCATATTATTTTATTTAATAAGTATTATATGATGATAGTGTTACTATGTATCCTATTCTAAGAGTTAAAATTTTCTTGCAAATAAATAATAATTTTAATCAAACCAATATAAATAAGAGTAAAAAGAGTTGAGCTAATTTATGATTTATGTCCTTGGGAAAGGGGAAATAATATTTCCCAAGTTAAGGAACTATAACAAGTGGATGCAAATTTCCCACGAATGTAGACACATTGTATATAGTAAATTTATTACCTTGTAAATGGAAAGGATATCCCTTGAACTTAATGCATGATGACTATCTTGATAGTTCCCTTTATCAACAAATGATTATTAATTTAGATTTTTATCTGTTGTAGAAAGATCATTGATATAAATGATTGTTAGGTTGTGCTTAAAAGTAAACCAAGTTCTTAGCACGAACAAATGGTGGGGACCTAATAATCTTTTTAAATAATATCTAGAGAAATAATTAATATATTGTTGAATCAATCATTTGTAAAAGTGCTTGGTCCTAATAAAGATTATAATGTTATCAATTATAACCTATACATTAAGTATGACCATACCTAGAAGGGAGAATAAGGAGGTTACATGGAAAAAAATAAAGGAACCCATGATAAAATTGGTAAGGAAATTTAAACTACAAATGAGATGTTAAGTACCAAGAACCGGTTAGGACCTTGTTTCACATAGAGGGGTTGATGATACAAATGTGGGATGTAAGTGTACTAAAGAATATAAGGTGGATAGAACATAATATGATGTGGATATCATAATGTAATGTTACTAAGTTGTTTTATGATACCCTCATAAGCTACAAACGAATATCCCAATAGTAATGTGATCCATTATCAAGTATAAATCTTTCTTATCCATGCACGGTTAAGCCATTGATCTCGAATCGATTAATAATACATTTGGCCTACTATCTTTTAACCGAGCTACTCACACTTATGTGATAAGCAATGTCATTGTAGGACCAACCTAAGTCCATTACATGACACTTGGTAACAAGTACCGGGTACCTTATAATTACATTTGAAGAATTATCCTAAGTAAGTCAATGGGTATTTATGAAGCTTATGTAATGTCATGAAATGGTAACAAGAATTGAACTCACTTCTTATATTTAAGTTGACTTGGTTAGAAATCACACAAAGGTAGGTGTAAGCCTAAGAAATGATTCATTGAGTCCATTGCATTCATACCCCGTGATTGAAACAACATCATGAAATTCTAATCAAATATTCTTATAAGAAAGACAAAATTGTTATTAGAGAATAAACATAGTAAATAGGAATGGACATAATTGAACGTTGAAGTTCAGCAACTATGAACATAATAACTTAGGACTATAAGGGAATCTACATAATAGAATTATGGTGAAATATAAGTTCCTAACTATGAGTGTGTCATCATGGAACCAAGCATGGCATACATGTATTTGAAAATTTGATCAAAGTAGTGTAAGTTGTTGATTACACTATCATGATTTCACCAAGGATCTAAGATGCCGATGTCAGGATGGGATTCAATGATTGAGTTCCAGGTATGCACTTAGAAAATTATACTTGATTTTCATTACATGAAAAAGGAAACCAAATGATACACATGATGTATTAGCTCGTAAATATTTTTTGGCTCGTAAAGAGCGTTTGAGGGGGGACAAAGTAGGATCTGTATACTCTCATGCAACTACACATAGTTTCATGACTTTTATCGGATGAATTCATTTTCATATTTATCTTTGGTATTTAAATACTAGGTATTTAAATCAGTGAAGCATAAATTCAATGTTATATATATATATATATATATATATATATATATATATATATATATATATATATATATATATATATATATATATATCCCTATAATGTAAGTGAAAAAGTGGAGGTTACACAAAATATCACCCTAGATGCCCCGACACTCGATGTTAATTGAAGTTTTTGTTACTTTTAATTTATTGCCACCACAAAAAAATGAGTGAGAGATGGGAGAAACAGAAATAGGATTTTTTAGGAATACCGGATGCACATATTTAGGTTTATATGAGACATTTTCAAGTCACACAACTTGCTGGTTATCACTGTCAAAGTTTGAAATTTTTTTTCTCTCAAGGTGCTTAAGAGACATTGACTAACAAATGTCACCTGGAAGGACCAGGGTAGTTTAGAATTGGAACGAAACCGTTGATAGTGCCTAATAGCCCATACAATCATGTTGGGACCATCAGATCGGTACCACGAGGTACCCATTGCAAAATATCACCCTAGATTCCTTGACATTGATGTTAATTGAAGGTTTTGCCACATTTCATTCACTCCCACTGCAAACAAACAAAGCGAGAGATGGGAGAAACTAAGAGAATATTTTTAGGTGGAACATATTCTCATCCATATTTTCACATGATAAATTCACATGTTTCATGGCTGCTAGTTACACACGTCAAAGTTTGACAAGTTTTTTCTCTCAGTGAACTTTAGAGACAAGTTTTTGCTCTCGGGGTGATATTTTGCAATCGGCACCTCATCGCACCAAACCAACGGTTATAACATGTCTAGTTGGGATTTCATATAGTATTAGTGGTGTTTTTATGCTACCAAACCATCTTGTTCCTTTCGGGTGACACCAGTATGTCAATATCTCTTAATTTCCTAAGAGAAAAACCTTATCAAACTTTGATTTGGTGGTAACTAGAAATTCGTGGCAATTGGGAATGTCTTGTCTAAACCTACGGATGTGAATCTAGTATGAATACGAAACCTAAATCATTTTCTATCATATATTTCCTATTTTTTCATGGTGGCAACGAATGAAATGTGGCAAAAACCTTCAATTAACATCAGTGTCAGAGATTAAAAAATTGTTTTAAAAAATTAATACAATATAGGCACCTCGTGGCACTAAACCGATGGTTCTAAAAATATAGATGGGGTGTTAGATGTTATTGGTGGTTTTTCTCAACTACTGAACCATCTTAGGCCTTATGGGCTACATCGGTCCTTCAATGTCTCTTAAGTGCCTTGAGAGCAAAAACTTGTCAAACTTTGATGGGTGATAACTAGCAAGTTGTGGAACTTGGGATTGTCTCATCTAAGTGAAGGATAAGAATATGGTCCACCTAAAAATACTATCTAATTTTCTCCCATATGTTTCCTATTTTTTTGGTGGTGGCAATGAATGAAACGTTGTAAAATCCTTGATTAACATTAGTGTCAAGGTGTCCACATTGATATATTGCGATGGGAACCTCATGACTTTGAATCAATGGTTCCCACAAATTCGAGTGGGATGTTACACACTATTAGTGGTGTTGTTCCTTTGTCAAACCATCCTGGTATTTCCTAGTGACACCGACCCATCAATGTCTCTTTAGTGCCTTGAGAGCAAAAACCCATCAAACTTTGACATGTTATAACTAGCAAGGCGTGGAAATTGGGAATGTCTCTTCGAACCTCACTGATGCATAAATGGTCCACCTATAAAATCATATCTTGGTTTCTCCAATATCTCTCATGTTTTTTTGTGGTGGCATAAAATGAAACGTGAAAAAATCTTTCAATTAGCCTAAGTTTCAGATGAAAATTGTTTTTAAAAAAGTAAGACAATATAGGCACCTCGTGACACCAAACTGATGGTTCACACACATCTAGGTGGGATGCTAGACAATCTAAATGAAATGATAATATGTAGTCATGTTAAAAAAAGAGATTTCATATGATATAGTTGGTGAAATGAGAATGTGTTCTTGTTAAAAAAATGTGAATAAGAACTCTCTCTCTCTCTCTCTCATCTAGACAGGGAAGAATATACAAAATAAATGAATATGATTGAAGATTAATTGAAAATGAAAGAGTATTTCCTTACTATTTTACTTTAGGAGCTACTTGCTACAACAACCATTGATAAGGAAAGATAGAATAATATGTATCTTAGCACAAGGGAGTTAGATAGGAAATTAAGAGATGATGTTCGAGATGGAGAGTGTGCGAAGAAGCAAAGCATGGAGATATAAAAATGGAAAATAGCTAGATAAAATGATTGTGTTAGATACGGGATTTGGATAACATTTCATTACACCATGAAGAATTATTTAAATATTTCATGTCCCCTTCTCTCAAGCCAACACGATTTGTAGAAGATCAAGAATTTTTCTAATTATCAAACATTAGGAATGGGAAGACCACGCATTTTAAGTAATGAAGAAACAAAATAGAGTGCGAGCATGATGTATCAAGCTGCACTATTTTTCATTGAGAAAATTTTTGTGTGCGCCAAAAGTTTCTTGTAAGACCAATGTTGTCATGTTAACCATACTTCAATAGATTTATCTCAATAGGAGTCTAGATGGTTCCACATAGAGGAAACACAAATAATTGTAACCACTCTTGAAAAATGGGATATCATTACCCAAAAGTATGGGGATAGAAGTTACACTCAACTTGTGATACTCTTGATTATTGATCATATTCATCCTCTACATGTCAATAGAGGATCGGTGTTGGAACACATTGTTTCTAGGAAAGTTAGGAAAATTGAGAATACCTAGGAAATGATATGGTTACTTGGATTGTCTACAACATTTCCAAATTTTGATGATTTTTCCCTATTCTTAAGGGTTGACAAGTCAGAAGAGTTGTTCTATTTTGATAATGGTTATAGAAAAATTTTGGTTGGTTGGATTGTCTACAACATTGCCAAATTATGAGGATGTTTATGGTTTAGGGTGGTTGACAAGTCGAAAGGGTTGTTCTATTTCGATAATAGTTATAGACATTTTTTCCTTATGGATTTTCAATTCACCATGTAGGGATGGAAAGGAGAGATAAGACTATGGTAGAAGAACTATTTGTTGATGGGAATGTTATCAAAGTTTTAGTATCAACTACCACTCTCTCCTGGGGAGTAAATTTACCTTCTCATACAATCATATTTCTCATTCCTTTTATTTTTCCTTTATGATAATGGAAATCTCCCATTCTATTTATTCTCGTACATTCTTATTTCTCATTCCTTCTATATTTCTCTCTCATGCTTTGTTTCTCTCTCTCTCTCTCTCTATGTCTATCCCTATTGTATTCCCTCTCTCTTTCTCTTTGTAGTTAAATTGTAATTATTAGAATTAACGTAATAGTATGTTGTCTCATTACATATGTTTCATTTGAATTATTGAGATTCTAAGAAGTGGATGACATTGACATTGACATTATATGATTATAGTAGTGGCTAAATTGTATGTTAGTTACATATATATTTTAATTCCCATGTTCAAAACATAAAAAAATTAACACTAATAATACATGTTAACATAACATACATATGGAATCATATTAATCCACTTAGATACATGTATAAAGCATGTTTCATCCACTATAAAAGTTTTAAAACAAAATATTTTTGTCTCATACATTATATTGATTTCAAAAATCCTTGATAGAATACAAAATTTGAACAAAATCAATGTCTTAACAAATCCATGTAGGCATATAATGATATACATCAACAAAATATAAATCTACGCCAACATGCCATGAAGGAATACAACAAAATCCGTATACATCTAAACTATGGGGTATCATCAAATAATATGATTCTCTTGGGTGTCAGGAAGATGATCCAATCACACCAAGTAGAATATCCCTTCTCTTGATTAGACCTCCTACGCTCAAAGGATGTTTTTAACTCAAGCTATTAATACAAATAATCAACATACCAATTAATAAACTAATGACATATAGAATGACATTACTTACAAATAAATACTTACTGCAATCTCATGATCACTCGAAATCATCCTCTTCCTCTCAAGATCGACAACAACATCAGTAGGAGGTGCATGAACTGGAGTTGTCAACTCCTCCTATGGCAACCATGATGATGAAAATTATAATAGGCATGAATTATACTACATGATGTTATTTAATACAATCAATTCAATATGAAAATTACTTTACTAGCACATACCTATGTAAGAGGCACAACAAAAGCTATGCCCATAGCAAATCCAATATCTAATGATCATCAAATGTTGACAAGAGATCGTATTGAATTCATCAACTAAAAAAAGGAAAAAGGTAACACACATACAAGTTACATGACATTATCTTCATACGTTAACTATAGTTCATTCTCTTCATGTATATGATGAATAAAAATAATAAAAATCACATTAGTAAATTCACCAACATGCAAACTCATACCGAAATTCACCTGTTCAACATCAAATTGTAATTTTAGGATAACATCTCTATATGGAAAAAAAATTAACACAATATATTTAGTAATTTATTAATAATTTATATCGATGGGTTAGCATTCCCACAAACAACTGTGGAGAAGAGGAATGTGACATTAGATGTATAGTTTGACCCTATAATTTTATAAAAATACACATGAATCATTAATTTTCATTCATAATGGATTAATATTGTTAATTATAAAATTTTGTATGAAATATATATATATATATATATATATACAATTAACTTCATATAAAAGTACATGTTAGTCAATACCAAAGGTCGAATCTAGTAGAACATCTATGATGATGATATTGTCTAAGAAAAATCATGATATGCCTCCTCTAATTGAACACCATGTTCAAAGCATGTGGAGCATCTTGAGTAGGTTGTGGAGTTGCATTGCTAGGATGTGGAGATGCCTCATGATGATGTGGAGCTACCTCTTAAGGTTATAGAACTATCTCGCTATCCTATGGAGATGCCTCTTTAACCAAATAGGTGTTTATAATCACACAAGCATGACATCGTATTCTATATTATGTCTGATGTCTAGAAGGACCAACCTCATTAGCATGGGAGAGATGAGTGACATGTTAAAGAAATGAATGCGTTAAAGACCTAATCGAATCAAGATTCTCAACCTCCATTATCTCCTTCACAACAGAATAGATTGAAACATGTTGAATAGATTGGTGTGCAATTGGTCTAAATGGTCGATTATGCAAACGTTTTCCCCAATCTATGATGTGTAGATCCTTTTCCTCTTCCTTAAAACTCTTGAATGTAAAAATAGTTTGGTATTTCATTAAGGATGCATTCACAATACATTTTCCTCAAGACATACTATGGCACCTCAAAAATTTTACAAGGTGGTTGGTCAAAAACCATCAACCATATATCCCAAAAATTACTTTATATTTCCTCATGGTTATACCAGTGGATCAAGAATCTTCTACAACTCAATAGTAAGGGTGCATTAGTATTAGGATCAGTAAAAAAGTACACAACTTGTATTTGGTGATTTTTTTCTTCATTGCATCATAAGACAAATTTTCTGCATAAAAATTGTGACAATTGGTTTTGAAACCCTCCCATGTGTTTATTTGACCAACCACATTATTGATATTAGATAATAATGACTCTAATGATTTAGTAAGGTTTTAGCGATGGGGATTTTTCGCATTAAGGTTTCTTATTGTTTTTATTAAACCCTCAATTTAAAATTTAAAATTTAAAATCTCCTCTAAAATGTTTTGTTGGATGTTTGGAGAATGTTTTTCTATTGAAGGGGGTGTTTCTAGAATGTTTTCTTTGTCCTGGTCTATGGGTGAATAAGGGATTTCAATTGAAGATATTGGAAGCTCGAAAATGAAAATAAAAATAATGTAAAAATTAGATTAATAATGAAAATTATCCTAAAATCAATAAGAACTCACCTTGTGAACTTTCCTCCATAATCGATTCGATCGTCCACAAATTTTGATATCCGAAACACGTTTACGTTTTTTCCAACTCACGTTTTTACACTAATTTTTTTTCTTTTTACAATTATTTTTATCCCTCGGGCTTGACTGTGTTTAACCGCATTCTAAACACAAGCATGATATAACGTGAGATAAAAAAAATTTACAATCGCATTATAATGCAACCTAGCCATAACACGAGTGCGTTATGGAAAAAATGGCCAAAAAGTATATTTCTGGCCACTTTTTGGTTTTCCATCTCCATGCACATGCCCGTGTAGGAATAAAAATTGATATCACAAAAATATGTTTCAATGTTTGTGGTATACGTGACATTCTTAAACGAGTATATTTCGAAGGATATAGGAAATAACACACTTTCTTTCACTCTTATACTTGGTGTGAACATGAGATAATTGTCAACATGGTTCAAACATGATGAGCTTATCATCGAGATACTTGGGTAGCCTATAAGGGGAAAGATCGAAGCCTCAACCCCGATGTAGGTAAAGGTGGGGAATTGGATGAAGTGACTCCCATAGTTCTCAATCAATCCAACATCTTGGGATGATATCCTTCATTATGTATTACATTTGAGTAACATTATGATGAAGATGGTGAATGCATAATTCACCTTAGAATAGTGAGAGTTATTCTCCCTATGAGTGAGTTGTGGATACTTCTCGTTAACATGTGACTTTTTAGTACATTAGGAGAAGTGGATGGGCCTTGAAAGGGTCTTGTGAAAGTGAGGGGGTACACCAGATAAGAATTCCTTGTGAACTTCTTAGAGGTTGGTAACTATGAAAATTATCGATCAAGGTTTATATTGATGATTATTCCCCATGCCACCATTTTGTTTCCTTATGTGGCCACCAAGATGAACTAATCCATCGATCTTGGAAATCGTTCATTGTCTCTTACCATATTACTTTATTTTGTAGGAAAATGACATCATTATATGCCTCGTGAAACTCACTCCGTGACATGTTCTTGGGGATATGAGAGGGATTTTTTCCTTGTATGAGCTGTGAAACAATTGTTAGGCCTTACAAATATGATCCATTCCTCATCTACTCCTATGAAGAAAATTCCTTAGTTATTATGACCATGGTGCTACCTTGGTAGGAATCTACGAGGCATTGAGAAATAAAGTTTGGCATGAGTAATGTGAGGATTGAGTTTTAATCTTCCATGATTGTTCTCGTATTTAGATCGTAATGTTTCCCACATGCAAGGATAATTTCGGTTCTTGAGCAGATAACAGGTGGCCTCCTACCCTAAAAAATCCACTTGATATTATTTTTTCCTCCACGGCCTCTAATGACTCATTCAATATTCTAGCTTTTAGGCCTTCCAAGTCCATGTTGGTGACATCATTGTCCCCAACATTAGGGTATTCAATGATTAATGTTGATATTGGTTCTAGAACGGAATAATTAACCTTCATGATGGAAAAAAGTAATTAGATATGCAAAATATGAATTGATACAAGTGACTTGATCCCATTCTCAAAACTTTGTATTTTTAGAAGGTCTTATCTAGGATGGTTTTATAGTAAGTTTTCAAAATTGTCAGTTTTTAAGATTTTTACTCGTAGGGAGTAAGATGGATGTGTTGAATGTTTACTATTTTTGAAACATACTATATTTAGACATGGGAACCTAAAACAACTTACTATTTGTAGACAGAGTTCTTCCGGGTGTCGAGAATTGAATGAAATTTATTTCAACTAATTAGGTTTTGTCATGTGACCTTTTGTTACATATTTCAAGGAAATTTATTTTTCAAAACTCCATAGATCTAAAAAGGTAACTCTAAGGGATTCAAATTTATTATGTCTACAGAAAATTATTGAGCATCAATATTTTTTCTTTTACACTCAATCTAAAGGTTTTTTTGGGAGGAGTGCACTAGTGAATCTATGTAGAGATTGGGTGCATAGATTGTGAGATATGGGAAAACTTCATTTTTAAAGCACGAGGGACCTATAACGTTTTTGAAGAATTAGTAGGAAAAATGGATTTTTGGGGGGAAAATCACAACTTTGAGTTTATAATATTCTAAATGTTTTTGGTTTGAAGTTATTCATTTATATTTGTAATTTTTCCTCACTTTTAACCCAAAGAAGAAAAATCGGGGTTGAATGGGGGTTGACATGTAGTTTCACCTTATTAATAACATACAAGAGGTGAAAAGAGAGAAAATGGGAAAGAAATTGTACCTTTCACTGATGATGACAAGTGGCAACATGTGGTGTAGTGTGAGGAGATGCAAGGTGCTGAAAATGGCTTCTAATTGTTCGACATGGTATTTCACATGTCTAAGAGCTTAATGTGAGAGGGAGGAGTGAAATTTTTGTCACCCATGTACCTTTTTATGTAGGTAAAATGTGAGGGTACATCACCGGTTAAAATTGTTCCATGGGTCATGAAAACTTGAGAAGAGGGAAATTAGTCTAAGAAATATGTCATGTTTATATCACCTCAAGTTGTCACTTAAGTGACACGACCAACTTAACACATGGGGAGAACACTTTTGTATCCCCGGTGTGCATTTTCACCTTAGGAATAAGTGAAAGGGGACACATCATCTCCTATAATGTGCCAATGGTCTGCAACTTATGAGAAGGGGATGTGGAAACTTAAAACACTCACATGCACCTTGTAACACTCAAAGTTTTTGTTTATGTGATGAACCTACGAATGGATGGGGGAGTGTACTTATTGGTCCCTCATATCCCCTTTTACATTGGGAAAAACTACAAGGAAAACACAAACTTCAAAATTGCACTCATGATTTTTTCATTTGTTGATGACATCCCACCAACTCTGTTTTAGAACATCATGAGTGATTTTTCTCGTCCCGAGAGCATTGAATGGTGTTTAGGGATCAAATATAATATGATTTTTACTCTAAATCACCTAATGATAACCATTGTAATTTTCTTTGGATTATCTTTGTTAATTCACAAATATTTAGGTTTTGAAATTTGTGTTTGGCTAATTATCGGTGTTAGGTGTCTTTCTATTTCACTTAAATTATTTGGGTACAAGTTAATTTTTGGATCTATTCACTAAGTGTTTACAATAATATCCAGATGTTTATATTTAAATCACCTTTACTACGTGCATAAAATATAAATTTTCTACCGGTGGTAGGATTATGCTATATGTTGACAATTGTTATTGACCGACATCATTTCCTATCAATTTGTTGCCTTTGTAAGATTTTGAAAGTCCTTTATAGAAATTCCCAAAGTAATATTTATGGTTTTTTAGGGTTTTTTTTTTAATTTAACCTTATGATAACATCAAAATCAATTTCAAGATCCAATTCTTTCTTATAATGTATTATTAGGGCATGTTCCACTTTGGGCTCAAAGTGTCAACAATAGTGTCTTGGATTGACACGGAAGATTTTTAAGTCTTGCAAAAAAATTTATGTGTCCATCATGTGGAGGATTCCAACATATGTTGGTTGAATATTTTTTATCTCTAAAATCCTTTTGGAACTTGCGAGAATCATCCAGGACAAGTAACATTTCTTCATTGGAGTATGACATTCCTTGAACCCGCAATGACCCTGTCATGCTTATTTGATTCTTTAATTCAAATTTGGATCCACAAAATTCCACGAAACTACCTTGAATGAATTCTAAAATCCTCAACACAAATTCCATATGAGTTGTGCCCTTGCTATCACCTTTCAGAGCATATTCACTAGTTGCAAAATGGCCAAAAATGGCTCTTTCTAGGCATCTGGGGATAATTGTTTTTCTTTGGATCTTAGTAGATTCTTCAATCACCTTAGGCATACATACCTACACATGAAACACACTTGAAAATATTGTTATAATTTTCTTCTTACCAAAAATTAGGATGATAATGTGAACATAATAGCTAGAGGAAGAGTTTACAATGACTGAGAGAGGATTTTTTTAAGTTGGGCTTTGGTTTCCATGACCAACATTTTCAATTTTGCATACTATACATGTTTATCATGAAAAAAGATGCAAGTCATTTAAAAATAAAATTAGAACCCGTCAAAATTGTATCTCTAAGAGGAAAAATAAATTTAAACAACTTATTTTAATAAAAACTAAACATTAATATATTGGCATATTTTGCAAATCATGTGCAATTTATTCTATAGAAAATTTTTAATTCCAATGTCTTACATTCATCCTCCTCAACTTTAAGATCCTTATGAAACTTAATAAGGTTTTCAAATTATTGGAAGTTTATTCCTTTGATTGAACAAAAGCATCTCTTTTATTTTAAATTTATGGTATCAACAATATCAACATCCATATCTTCTCTGGTATCAAAATAAACAACATTAAATATAAGGGCTAGGGTAAATTTATCACATAACATGAAGAATAATGTATATTCTTGTATTCCCCTTAACCTTGACACTTGTACCTATTTGATGCGGGAGCATAACTTGCAGAGACCGTAACTTTTGATCCGACTGTTGGATCATCCTGAAATTTTACAGGGTGGTAGATATACATTAGTACTATGTTGGGGTTAACTTTTCCTATATGGTTGTGTCCATTTTGGCACATTTTTGCTCGGATTCCTTCATCTAGTGGCCTAAAATTAGCTCCGAATGTTTTTTCCGCTTTTGACTAGGTCTTAGAACTTTAATAACTTTTGTTGTGCATGTTAGAATAAGTAAAATTTTCATGTGAGCCCTAATTTATGAATGCATATTTGGCACGCAAATTTTGGGGTCAATCCGAGTTGTTTTGCATTTTAGGGTTTTAGAGTAGTCTTGAAATAAAAGGAGGATTGTAATGATGTAATAGATCAGTGTGAATTCTAGAATGAGAAGTGAGCTATTTTGAAACTCCTGCTTTTATTTGCAAAGTTGTTTATGTGTGTTTTTGGAGGTATTTCAACCTCTTGCAGCTGGATTCACATCACTATTCTTATAAGGATTAATCTTTTACTTTGAATCAACCATTATCACATTATGATTCATTTGATATGTTGTACATGAAATTGTAATCCATTATTGTTAATGAAATTCATTGACCCTATCATATGTAACATCCTTCCAACGTTTGGCTCACTAACCGATATGATGTTATAATTTCCGAATATAAATGTTTCTCACTACATCCACTTTATTAGGAAACCATCATCATAAATCCTCATGTTGAATAAATATAGAGTAATGCTAAACTATTTCATGATATTCTTAAGTTTTATTTTGAAATAGTCTCCTCCCAATTAAGCTTGTATCTCGATGGTGATTTTGGAGTATTTATTTGAAGTAGTGGGCTCTTCTAGGGTAATGAAGAGTACCTCTTCACTATGATATTAGATTTAAGATTAATATGACTATGTGGAATTCAAATAGATATCAAATTGGATTTCATTATTAATTGTTTATAAGTATACATTATAAAACTCCTCCATTAAGATATATGTACTTGTATATAGGAAGCATGTAGGGTTACAAAATGTGAAAACACTAATTTTTACACAAACCTTCAAGTATGAAATATCTACACAATACATACATATGTATGTATATTATGTATGTATGTATGTATGTATGCATGCATGCATGTATATGCATATTGGTGTGTCATATTTGGGATAATACGTTAAAATTGGTTTCACTCCAAGAGCTTTGAAAGGGAAAGTAAATACTTCTTATATGATTAATTGAGCTTGGGTAGTCAACTTCATGGTGACTATTGGTATATTAAAGAGAATAGACTCTATACTTACAATGGTGATGTTATGGTCTCCTACTTAAACTATCATCACCCATAATATTCCCTTTCAATGCAAACTCCACAATCGAAAAGAATCCCCCATCACATTTCCTACAACCACGCTTTCTTAATTGTCAATGGACATCTTCACTACAAATGGGTTAGATTTGAAAAACTTATGGAATTATTATATGAGAAAGATAATAATTTATAGGTGTAGAAAGCTAGTGCATATGGGAAATTGATTCATGAGTGATACCAACAATGAGAGAGAAAGTTATTGGTGTAGCCACAAGGGATATTTTCAAGCAACATAGCATGTCACACTCTAAGAGGGTGGAAACATAGCATACCACACCATGCGATTTTTTGTTTCTTCTTAATTAATGCATGCATTCCACTAACTCTTTTTAATTTCCTATTTCTTGTAGTCCTTAAGGCATGTGGAAATTAGAAGACTCTAAACATGTTCACATATGCTTAGAAAAACTACAACCAAAGACACTAAAACGTAAACCCTTGATCTATTACTTGCAAGTCACACAACCTACGATTATCTCTGCAAACATTTTTTAGAAAAAATTTAAAAAATTGACTTATAATGAAAAATTATTGTGAAAACTTATATGATATTTAGGTACAATTTTCAATAGTGACATCGAGAAATGATAATTTGGACTATTTTGTCATATGTGAGGATATACATGATAACTCCAAAACAAATAAATCTTGGTAAATGCTTAATGCTAGATTTTGTTCTAATAAGAACATAATGTACATTAAAGAAAACATGGGATAATTTTTTGCAAAAAGTTTGTATTTTAAAATGTTTTATACTTAATCTCATGTAAGTAATACACCAATCTCTATGTTCCTTCAATACACACATTTGTGACTTTATTATAACACTCATCCATCGATTGATAGAAAGATTGATTCTCAACAAATTTCGCTAGAGAGAGGGGGTTTCATCTAAATGCCACAAATGGGATTTGTTAAGAGAGCACTATTTTCATCATATTTAAATTAGGATTTTATTTATTTAATAAAATGATTGGATTTCATTTGTTGGAAATAGTTTTGTGTTGCTTTTTGGAGTGTGCATTGATTTTGAATTGGTATTCATTGTACAAAATATTTTTAATCTACTTTTGAGAATTTGGAAATTCAAAAATAATAATTTAGAATGGTACTTGGTTTGTCATAATTCTTTAGGTATCCGATATAAAAAAATAGTCTAAACATAAACAAGATGGTGAGGAAGAAAGATACAATTCATCATGAGTGAAATAATTTTTCGTAAACCGTATCCTTATTTCAAAACTATAGCATATTTTTGGTAGCTCTAGAAGATTGTCAAATCTACATTTGACAAACTTATTTTACCTATTCCTATTCTCTAAAAATGTTAAAAATAATATTAGTTATTTTAATTCTCACATTTGCATGTATTTGGCACGTAGTTTGTTAGGTAAGATTAATTTTAATATTCTTAAAGTGATAAAAATAAACTTTGTATGTGTGATGGATTGTGATAACAACTCATCTCTACCGAATAGAGATTGTGCAGTTGATTGTAATAAAGATTGAATACTTATCTTAAACATGTCAATATAATTATGTAGTCCTTTTCATATTCAATAAATAATAAAATTTCATTCATGAAATATTTCATTTGATAGTTGAGAAGGCCAATTCTTGAGAATAGGGTGAGAGCTTGTGAGTTTGAAAGATCCATGCAAACACAATTATAAAAATATAAAATCTAGAATCATGTTTGCATATGTGCAAGAGGCATTAAAGTGATTTTTTTATTGTCTTAATGGTAAAATGAAAAGCGTTTGTGGTTGTAGCTTGAATTCAACATGGCATGTTGTTTATATCTATAATTTAGAGAAGCATCCAAGCTAAGACCGGTATCAAAGATAGTTTTTCTTTCACCTTGGTGATATATTTTGTCAAGGATAAAATGACAATTTCACAACGCTCGAAGGACTATATACCCATGCTTCAAGATGGGGCAACTCCCATTTATTCAAAGATGGAAAAATATATACAATAAGCTATCTCTTGGGGTGGTCAAAGATCGAGGAATGCACATAAACACCCTTGTTGTGATTGCAGCAATATCTATGTGAGAGAGAAAATATAGGTGAGGAGAGAAAAATGAGGAGGAAAATTGTATTAATGAGTTGAACCTAGATTTCATTAACTATAATCTTGAGAACTTTCTAGTTACGATAAGAAGGCATAGGAACACATATCAAAATTATAAAGAGTATGAAACAATAATAGAGATTGACACAAAGTTCAACTACTAATTTTCATTCCATTTTAAAAGGTATAATTTCTTATGTCCTTACAAAATTGTCATACATTTAGTTGAGTAAAAGAGGGAATGGAATAAAATTGCTACGTATGAATACTATAAAAATTACATATAGAGAGAAAAAATAAATCCTTTGGAATTGAGAAGCCATCCCAATTTATAGTCCACTTACATGGCCTTTCATCTCCTAAATGAATTTTCATATTCTGAGTTTGATATAAGTTACTTTTACCTATTTTGAGAAAAATACTTTTACAATGAAGAAATAGAAAGTCACTTTAGCCAAATAAGACCAAAAGATTTAAAGCGCAACCTCAAAGAAGAAATAGAAATCAACAAGTCACTTTTACAAAGAAAGTGATTTCTTCATAAAAGAGAGAAGAGAACCGATAATGATGGGAATTTCGAATACCTCTATGTAGAACTGTGTGAGGAGGTAGGAAATTACAGATACTACGAATGGAATCCAACATAAGTTACAAGAATTATAGCTAGTGAGGGGAAGATCTCAGTCCCTTTTCCCAATTGGTAAACATAATCTATTGGCCAAGCAGTAGAGAAGAACATGATCTCACCATCTTTGGCTTTGGTTGTTTTAATAATTCACTACTATGATTAGTATTACTTGCAGCCGTAATTATATTCATGGGAGATGAAGGAGAATTACAAGTTATATGCAGAAGACCTAAGTTGGTTTCGCTCCAGGAGTTTCGTAAGAAAAACCAACACTTGATCTTACACGCTTCGTTGAGCTCGGACAGTCGGCGTCATGTTGAGCAGTAGTGGTGGTCTGTTTAAGAGAATGAACTCCACATTTACAGCGGCGATGGTATGGCCTCCTGCTAAAATGCTCATCTCCGCCACTATTCCTTTCAATGCAACCTCCACAATCGAAAATGATCCCCCATCACATTGCTTGCCGCCATGCTTTCTTATTTATCAATCACTGCAACGAGTGTGAGGTCAGAAAAACTTATGGAGTTAGTACGATACGAGGAACATAATAATATAGAGGCAGTGCATATGGGAAATCGACGTAGGAGCAACACAAACATAGTTTACTCACTCTGAATTTTTGTCAATACAGACATAGTTAACTCCGCCATGTGAGGAGGTGTTTCTTCTTCCTCCGTGAACTCTTTTTTTGTCGTGTGTCTTTCCCCTGCTTAAGGCGCGTGGAAATCTACATGGCCATGACAAAATGAACCCTTCGCATCTTGTCATATGGTGGAAGATATATGACAACTCCAACACAAATAATTGTCGGTGACTGCTTAATGCTGCATTTTGTTCTATTGCGAACACAGTTTATAGAAGTTATTGGGAATCGTTTTGTGAAATGAAAAAAAAAATGTTTTATGGTTAGTTTCCTAGTAGTAATACATCGATCTCTATGCGCATTTCATCACTTTCCTAAAATACTAATATCCAAGCATGTCCATTGGTTTCGTAGGTGAATGAAGAAATAGATTTATTTTTGAAAGTATTTTATTATAATATTATCTTTAATATTTTTTAAGTATTTTATTATAATATTACTTTTAATATAGAGATTGTAAATATTTGTAAGTTGAATTGTTGACCAATCTATAAAAATACCTTCTAAAAAGTGGTATTCAATTTACAAACTATTCTATATTATTCTATCTAAATATTTTAAACAAATATTTTCTTTATTCAATGGTTTTGAGATATAAAAGTATGTGTACACAAATAAATGCATTTAAGTGTTATTAGTACATGCAACCACTATTTGAAATGGCTCCCCATATTTTAACTTGAAGGGTTATGTTAAGTTTGATGTTTTTAAGTGATGTATTGAGTAGTATTTTATCTTTCGATTGACATACAAAAATGTTAATTACCTTTCAATATATATTTGATTAGTTTTTATAAAATAAATATGAAAAAGTCAAAGGTATTACATATATAACATTTATAAACAAAAGAATGTAAGCTATTTGTTGGAATGTCGCTCTATTTTTCAATATATATTTGATAATTTTTTATAAAATAAATATGAAAAAGTCAAAGGTATTATAAATATAACATTTATGAAAAAAGAATGAAAGGTATTTGTTGGAATGTCGCCGTAATGCCCCATTGGGCATCGACTTCCGTTTCTGCCACCTTGCCCCCATTGCTTTTCGTTGAACGTTTATTTGAGCTCCCTTTTTATCGTCGGGTGACTTTGACCTTATCGCGGAGTTATCTTGGTATAGTTTCTTCCCTTCTTTCACTTTGTCTCGCCATCTCGTTCTGTCGTAAGTGCGCTTTTGTTTCTGGGGGTCATTTCTAACTGTCGTCTAGTGAGCTTATCATGTTTTTGATCGGTGTAATGCGTAATGACTTTTGTTGTTAAAATTTCTAATAGATATTAAAACCTTTTCAAGGGCGTTTAGAACGATAACGAGGCTGAATTTTATTGCATTGTTTTGACAATTTCAACCAGATAAAATTATTAATTTATGGAGCCAGTTGCAGAAAGCAGATCTCTAACTAAGAAAGAAGCACGTGATAAATGTATATGTCAGGTCTGTGTAGAAATAACATCACATTTTAAAAAAATAAAATGAAAATCACATATAGGCGGGAGCTGTAAGCACAAATTAATATACATTTTTCTGTAAGTGGATAAGAATGCATTAAAGGTGTAATATATTGGAACATATTCACGTGTCTGGTTACAAGTAAATGGTGTTGGGTCTCCTCCCAACCACCCAACCTGCCAACTATTATGTCTGTCCTTGCGTGAGGAGTCGGTGGAGTCGTTTTTCTTCACCATGATCTTTTTTGTTGATTTCCTTCTTGAATGCGTTGAGGTGGAGTGTTGGGCGCGTTTTTCTTGGACTGCGTGTGGCATGTGAGAGGCGTTCTTCCTGGTCACGTGGGCAGAGAGGCCAGCAAAATCTCTGTCATGGCATTTTTGTTCTTCTTCCTGGCTCCCCCCTGCGCATGTGGGTTCTCAAAATCATGCCTTTGCATGTGCGATGCTCAGTGGAGCGTAGAACTGAAATTTTCCTACGAAAGTGTCGTGAGGAAGTATTTGGCTATTTACAGTACTACTGGGGTAGAGAAGTAAACTTATCTCAGAAAATCAGTGGCCTCCAGAGAGAGTTAAGTGCGACAGCTACCGCCGCAGGCGATCCCAAGGAACCGTTGGTGTTGATCCTGATGTTCTGGTTGCACGCGACCACAGTCGTGATCAGTTGTTGCAAAATCTTGTAGCTGTAGTAGAAGAACGAGATAAAGTTTTAGTTGAGCTGTCTTGCCTTTTCATTTTGGAAAGTCACTTACGTCCATGTGGTGAATTTAACATGGAAGAAGCTCGATCAAATCTTGAGGCAAGTTTTGCAAGTGAGGCTGAGATTGCGTTCACTACTGTTTCTAGTACTGACCGGAAGTTATTCCAGTGCCTAGCCCATGGGTTTGATATGGTGGTTATAGATGAAGCTACAAGCTAGGGAAGTAGGCGTGTTACCTCCACTTTCATTGGGTGCTGCAAGGTGTGTTCTTGTTGGGGATCCACAAAGCAACTACCTGCAACAATAATTAGCCAGGCAGCAGGCATGTTGCAGTATAGTAGAAGCCTTTTTGAGCGCTCCAACAAGCAGGTTGTCCAACTTCGTTGTTATCTGTTCAGCATCGACTGCAAGCCTTGCCTAACTTATGTGCTGAGTACTACTAGGGCCTGCCCTTATGACGGGTATTTGGTTACTGATACAGATTCGAAGGCATTGCAAGAGGCAAATCCGGTACTGGCTGATGCTATAGGCCGTGTGACAGTTCATTACTGTACCACAAGAGCGGCTGCACTTGGCAAGGGCCTCTTTCAGAGAATATAGCTCATGGTAATGGTTACCAGTATGGTTCATCCCCTGTTGTAGGTAATAGATGTGGCACCCAGATTGTTCACCGAAAAGTACAAGAGCATGCTCAGAATTGCCCTGGGACACAGGGCCAGGTTCAGCAACAAGAAAATGCTCCTCAGGCTCAAGGTGGTGCAGTTGCAGCAGCACACACTGAGCAGAATCAAGTGGTACAAGCTGGAGTTCAACAATATCCAGCACAAATAGCGTCCCAAGTCCCACAAGCTCCAGTTTCTCACCCCCGCCTTATCATCCCAGACTTGCTCAAGTTTCTCGAAAACAGTTCAATGTCACGGACATCCCCATGATATTGTAAAACGAGGCTTTAACATTTACCCCATCAGTATATGGGCAGAGATGCACATTGCGGACTATACAATTGATTTTATGAAGACAAGAGCATGGCCGTTAACAGAGTTTGGACCTTCAGCAGGCTGAGGAAGAGATGTTGCATTGGTTGGGTTGCTGTTGCAGGCCCCATCCATCTTGTTATCGACTGCGGGAGCTTAATCAAGCACGATATTCTCTATACCATTGATTCTTATGCTGTTATTTAACTGAATCATTAAATAACTCTACTCTTCATATAAATGTCTCGTGTGATGGTATGCTGTTTGGTTTCCACTTCCCTTGCTCATTTGTTTTTTTTTTGGCGTTAGAAATGATTGCGCTGGTTGAAGCCTTTTATATTGTTTTCTGGGTTTTAATAAATATTAGTTGGGTGAACTTTGTTCTTAAGACTAATAAAACAAAAGAGGTGGGGGTCCCTGTAATGGAAAATTCTGAGTTCTTTGTGTTGGTCTCACGATTTGAATGTTTTATCAAACATTGTCGTTGGACTCAACTTTATAGTTCCTGTTTTGTTCTTATTCTTGTTTCGGTTTGAGATCTGTAGTTCTGGTTTATGTTGGGTATTTGCGAATTGGTGATTGAGTACTGCGAGTGCATTGTGTATAGGTGAATGATGCTATTCCTATCTCTATCCTTTTCTTTTAGTTGTTTTAGGTTCTAGTAACCCTTCCCGGTTGGCTTGGTGTGTGCTTAGCTTGACTGATTTTTGAATTGAGCCAAGTTGATATTACTTTCAACTAGGTTAGTTGCTTTTGTTATATTTTTTTTAAATCGCTCGAAGAAATACTTTTATTCTTCGAGCGTCATGGTTGATCTTCATAATTTGATATCAATTCATGTTCACCGTTTGGAGATTGTTGTCTTTGGAATCACCTTCTCTCCCTTGGTGACTGTTGTATGTTTTGAGGAATGTAGCTGATCCTATGGAATGTCTTCTTTAGACGTTACTCACATTTCTTTTGGATAGCTTAAAATGTCAGAGGAAATACTCTTTTTCTTACCTTGATTTTGTTTCACACATGTTGGAGGATACGAGATCTACTTGATCATTAGTGAGGAAGTTTTCAAATCTTAAAATTGGGATGTTGGTTTTATGCGTAAGAAATTACTCTACGTTTTGCTCCGTAAAGATGTTTAAATTTCATTCTCCTGTGACTTAGAGGTTGGTGTGTTTGGAAACTCATTGGTTGACTGGTTTTTGTGATGATCGTTGTGATACAACCTCCTTGCTGTCATTGTAGTAGAATGGTTATGTGTTGACCAGAAAGGTTAAAGTCAACTTGTTGTTGATGACAGATCCTTTGGAAGCTATGTATCCTGTGTTGTGTTCTTGTGAATGATTGAGTAACCCTCCTGTAAGATTTATAATGGTTATGTTTGGTCTTGCCAAGTTTGTCCTTTTTCTTAAGACATTCTCTTGATTAGAAGAAAGTTTAATAGAAGGATTGTTAGGATAGGATGTGGCCCATACGGGGTCATTTGTGCGTTTCATCCCTTTTCTTTTCAATTTATTTATTCTGTACTGACATAAAATTAACTGTTATAGGCACATCATCTTAATATTAATAAGTCATGTTGGTTTAGATATTCTCATGTCGATTGATTGTTTGGGATCTTCCAGTGGCATAGTGAATCCTTGGCTTGGTGAACTAACTTAAACAAATAGGGACAGATCACGTTTGAAATTAATTCTCTTCTTGTAATTGTTTTTGTTTCGAAATGTTATCTTGTTAAAATGACGGTCATTATTGTGATATGGGTGAAATTCACTATGATGTTTATTAACTGCTCCTATGAGAAAATGATAATTAAATAGAGTTAGTGCCGTCCCCTTTTATTTAGACATTTTATGCTTTTGGA
Organism: Taxus wallichiana var. yunnanensis; assembly: GCA_018340775.1. Taxonomy (NCBI): domain Eukaryota; kingdom Viridiplantae; phylum Streptophyta; class Pinopsida; order Cupressales; family Taxaceae; genus Taxus; species Taxus wallichiana. The sequence continues at coordinate 594,175,199 of CM031244.1, forward strand.
CAACTCTTTAATTGCTCTTGTTTAGACTCTTGGATTATTGTTTTCTTCATCAACGGTGCTTTTCTTCCTTGAAACAGTTAGATAACAACATATTGTCTTAATGTTATAGCTTTTATCGTGCTCAGTTCTTGCGAACTGACATGTGCTAACAAATGTGCAGGAGGATTTCCTGAGTAGAAAAAGGAAAAGAAACACGTGTAGAAAGGGGATTCCAGCCTTCTTAGGAACTACTGTTGTACGAATGTTTTTCTTTTGTTTTAAAACATTGGTACGGAAATTGTGGAGACTATTTAGAAGGCATTGCGTTATAATTTTGTATTGTTCTCATGTAGGTTGTTGTTATCATTTGAAAGTCAATTTGAGAAATATTATTGTCAATAAAATTAAATGAACTTGTTTTGACATGCGTATCCTTCGTTGAATTTTCACTGTTCAGAATATGATTTATCTTGGAATTTTCAAACCTAAATATAATTATCTAAACTTGAATCAACTTACATCGCTTTAGTTACCTTGGTCATGTGTCGTTTGGTAGAGGACTATGTTTTGAATCTAAAAAAAAAAAAAAAAGAGAGAAACAAATATACCTGGTGACCCCACGTAAACTAATCAACAACCTCTTATTGTGGTGAATCCTTAGAACGGTCTTAAGGTGAAATCAATGATTAAATCTTGGAAGATAATAAAATTATACTAAATAGAAGGAACTTGATTAAGAAACTCTTCGATCTATCTTACCCGTTGAAAATGTAAACAGTATATTTATGTCTATCTCTTCAAGTGAAGCCCAAGTGAAACCTTTAATATTTCTGGTTAGACTCTTGACCCCAATGAAATCTTTATTAACAACTAATAAGATCTTAATGATGAATCCAAGATTTAGACAGTCATGTACTGAAATAAAATAAAATAAAATAAAAATGACCGCTTGAAAAGATAAAACATATATGTTTAAAAGCACAACGTTGAAAAAGTTTGATGAAGTTAAGAGCCTTGAGAAACTAATTGCCTCCTAACCAATGAATAAGTTAATCAAGTAAATGAAGCAACCTCTTACCATCCAATAATTGGTTTACACTGTATATTAACATTAACAAGGTAGGGGAAAATTCTTCAAAGGAGACATGAACTTCAGATTCTCCTATCATGATTCCTCTGGGAAAAGTAAAGAATGTAAAAGCACTTACAGCTAAAACATGATTCTAAAGAAACCTTCTGTGGGAAGACCTTGTTTGTAAAATTGCATACTTTAGATGAACCATTGTGTCCTTAGTGTGTGCCTCATGTTTATCTGTAACCAGTGTGGGTCCGTGTTGTGGAAAGCATGTCTTTAGTTGGTTGTATTCCCTAGAGAACTTGTGTAGTGTCGTATTATCTTCAAGCAAGTCAAAAAAAAAAAAAAAATCTCTGTCCTTTCTTGTGTTGTTCATGTGCGTGATTTTTGGGTCATTACATCGCTCTATTCCATGCAACAACAATATGGGGCGTTGGATTATTTTTGGGGTGCTTCAAGATTAAAGAAAAAGGAAAATCCCAAATTTAGTGTACACTAATTATAGTGTAAGCTTTAATTTGGCTTTTGCAACTTGAGTTCATTATAAAAATGTAGTGGTTGTCCTTTAAAGTCATATTTGTAGGCTTTAGCTTTCTTTCCAAGCAAGGATAAGTTTAGGATGTACTTTGGTTATATAATTAAATGCTCTCATTATAAGCACAAGCACAATATTCAAGACCAAGGGTTAAAGGAAAGGTTGTTGGGTACAATTTTGGCATAGATCTTGGGAAAGTTGCATACTAGATCATGGTGGAGTGTTGTATGTTAGTCTTGTTTCATAACATGAAGAAGGTATATTGTATTTTGTAATATCCTTATTATAAACATTTTCAATATTATTTTTTAAAATATTTTTTTTGAGTTTGAATTCTACTATAAACCCTAAATAATAATAAATCACTTAAATATACAAAACTAAAAAAATAACAAACAACAATATTTATTCAAATATGAATTTGTTACATCAAACCCTAACCTAAAACTTCATAGAAAGAATGAAAACTAAATTTCTCTCAAACCCTTGCTTTGAAAGAGGAATTATGGAAGTATGACACCTGTTGGAAGGTACAACATACCACTAGCACCAAAAATAAATCCATGTGAATGTGATGGACCAGCATAATTTTCCTTGAAAAAGAATGATGCAAAGGTGGAAGCACTACTACAAAGGAGGTCATTTTGAGACAATATTATATTTTCGTCTCTAAGTTCCCTTTTTTATAACTTTTAATATTATTAATTACTTATCCACTTCGTAATCATGCCCAACAAAACAATTTTCTTTTTCATCTCTCATGTCTCTGTTTGCATTGGAGAATTATATCGCTAACCCTAATCGCATCCATAGTGATGGTGACAACATGTGTAAGGATACCGGTATGTCTCCCAGCTTGAATGAAAGATGACTTTATACGATAAGATGACGGTTAGGGCCTCTGCTTGGATCAACCTACATGCCCTGTTACTCGCTCTATTCCTCTCGATTCTATGCTATTGAGATAGTTCCAATCACACCATGTTTCTTCTTCATGAATTGGGGGTAATTCTTTAATGGAGATGGCTAGATCTTGTTCATTCTACTTAAGCAGCGGTCTAGTGTTGGATGACGGAGGTGTCCAAGCTCTTTTTGCTACTATGTTTAGATGTGCATAGGCCATCTCCTCTTCTTTCTAATAACCTCGCAAATCCCAAAATCTTATGAGTAACCCCAAACCAAAATCCTCTTCTATTTATGTTTGAATGTGTGGTTTCATTAATAAAGAATTGGCTCGATTATATGCATTTAACAATTTGTAATAGGTTTAAATATAGGGCGGAGGGGGTTTCTAAAAAGAATCGCTTAATAATCGTACAATATCTCTATAGATTCAATCCAGTTCAAGTATGATAAGAAGCAATATGGAGGCCACTAAGGATTAGGATTTTTTTGGTTCTATGGGTATTGATATCATTTAAATCTGCAAACATGTGATCCGATTGGCCTTCAAAACTTTCATTTACATACATCCTTCTCGGTTTAAAATAAGATAATACATGTATTAGTCTATCATATAAGTATATCACTAGCAATCGCACATGAGTAGTGCAATGTGAACTTTGAAAGGTAAAGAGAAGGTGGTAAAATGGTAGTACAGGGGAAAACAAAGAGGTGAAACACGAGAGCATATGAGAATAGGCAAGAAGTAGCAAGTACGAAATATGATAACCATATGTATTATATTTAAGCATAAGAAATGTCTGAGAATAGCAACTTTGAGGACATAAAACGATATACAAAAGTAGAGTAAGGAGAATGGACATGACGGATAGAAGGATAGGCAAGGGAAGTGGGAAGGTAAATAAGAGAGTGGGAACAAAGATAGGGACCGAAGGCATGACTCTTCTTTTAATCGTGTTTGAAGAAGAGGAGTCTTTAATATCTTGTAGTAATCTTCGAACGATGATGGTGGAGATATTTGAATGTCATTCAAGGAGGGGACTCTAGAAATAGAGGTGAATGTAAGCCCTTGTCGTTCGGTGTTGACAATGTCAATAGTAGCTTTATGAAGAGTCATTCCTTGAGACTTGTGGATAGATAATGCATAATCCATTTTGAGGGGCAATTTTCTATAGCTATCTCTAGAAATTGGTGGGATTGGAACATGGGAAGGATTTTCATGATCCCAAGAAGGTCCAGTATACCGATCAAATTTGATGATAACAAATAAAGGCAATGGAGGTGGCAACAATCAATTTCCATACACAACATTCACAATAATGTCAGTTGTACCATTAACCAACCTTGTTTCAACCCATAAATTTGCGAGTAAAAGAAGAAAAAAAATTGGAAAGAAGAACTTTGTGTTGCAGTTGATCGTCATTATCATCAATGGAGTCATTGAGTCTTGTATTTTGAGCAATAGATATGGCAACTGGAGAATTCAACTCCTTTAACATTTGGAGGTTTTGGTTATCGACCTATTGTTTTTTGGCAAACAAGTGGGTGGCATTATGGAAGTCAAGGATTTATTTCTCTGAAAGGCATGAATTTGTGTGCAACATTAGTAGCTTCCAGTATTCAAATGTAGGATCTACATTGTGAATGTTGAGAAGCATGCAACGAAATGAAATGTGTGTTAGAGTGGAACCCTTTTTCTTGAGGATTGATCTCAAGGATATCGAAATTGGAAATTCTTTCCAAAGTTTTGCTCCATAGGAATTTCTTGCATACAACGGAATGTCCATGATAGGTGGTAGCAGATCGAGATCTCCAAGAAGAATGGTGGATCTATCACCAAATGAAGTTGTTTTTGAAATCAGGAAAGCATCACAAAGACAATAGTCATTTTTTGCGAGTAATTTAGTGCCAATGAAACTCCTTTCATCAATTAGAATATATGCGACATGTTTCAGGGAGTCTTGTAAAGAGGCTAAGGCTTGGCCTTTTAGGGGTTTTATTTCTCTGATTGGAATATTTATTTTTCGTTAGATTCAAATGAACTTGATGAATTATTTGGAGGTACTAGTTTATTCTAGATTACATGTCATGGAGTGTAACTAATTTTTAAAAAGTACCAAATGAAATTATATTTTGAGGCGTAGAAGCTATATCCATTGAAATATTGCGGAAAGGCTTGTAAAGGAGGAGGTCAGACCAACTAGAAAAGTTCAAAAGAAGGTGACTCTTCTGTAAGAATAGTGGAAAATCTTGGATATGCACGAACAATTGTTGGGCAACTTTGAAGTCTCCATTTATTTCCATTTCGGTATTTACTATAACTCCAGTCCCGAGAAATTTCAATAAGGTAAAGGGATTTCATAAACGAAGGCCACACAAGATATGTGCAAAAAGAAGGGTTGTGTCATGTGCTTGATACTATGCTACAACAACTCGATTTGGGTTTATTTACCCACATTTAATGAAACAAAACCCTGACTATACATAACAAGTGCTCATTTTTTTGTTGTAGAAGCATATGTGGCTATGTATTTAAGTACAACATGATGTGAACACACGGGAAGATAGAAAATCTTGGCTCTCCATACAACAACCATGCTTCGGTTGAGGATGTTCAATCCATCATTATTCCTTGAAGGAACGTATTTAATTATACCTTTGTTTTCAATAGACAAAGAAGAATTGGATTGAATGGGCCAGAGTGCTTTGTATTGGGAAACAAGGTCAATTTTTTTTGTAGACATGTTTGTTTAGAACACTTTATATGTCGATGAGCTCAATTAATAAGCTCCTCCAGGTCTTGCAGCGAAAGGGCAGCCAAAATCTACATTGATGATAGCAATCATGGATCATCTTGAAGTGACCTTTGTAAAATGTTTTCTTGAGAACTTGCGAGTTGGGGTTCCAATCTGACACATAAATATCAAAGGATTGTCTTATTGCGTTAATGGAATCATTATCTTCCGGTCAATTTCATCGACATCGGGAGCATCTATGCTTCCATTTATACCTGTAAGTAACGAAAAGGTAATAAAAAAGATTTTGAAGATTGTTCAAGCACTTAGAAGTGAGCAGATCCACTTGCACCAATAGTCCTTAGTGCAAAGGTTTTTTTTGTAGCACATCCTCACGAAATATTTTAAATATTTGATGCAAGTAAACAACCACACGGTGAGGGTGATTAATAATTTTGAGTGTTCAAGGCGTTGCGCACAACAAGAATCAGTTGGACAAGCAACACCCATGCAATTATAGACATCCAGCCATTTTTGTGTCTGCAAAAGTCAAAGTGGAAAGTAATTTTGGTGGCCCTAATTGTTTAACCATGTTTGAGATCTCACCTCTACTCTTTGACCAACAGGAACACGATCCTCATAGGCTATTTCCTAAATGCATCAATGTATCGGAAAACAAGCTTTGGGAAAGTCTTGAAGTTTTTTTTGGAGCTCTCCTATAGTTGGAGGGATATTATGTTCAATGTTTTGTTTCATGAACACAACTGCTATAAACTAGCTTTTATAGTGCATAATAAGATTAAGTAAAAGTACCTAAACCTAGGATGGGAACCAAACCGGTCATCATGGTAATGCATTAAGTGAAGGGAAGATTCATGCATATGAATCTCTTTCATGTGAGGTTGTTTAAGCATTTCTTAACTTCGTTGGAAACGAAGTTGGAAAATCCATGGAGAAAAGAACCATGGCATTGTATTCATTTATTGGTGAAAGACCATTGTCTGACCACGGTAGGGTATTTGGTATGTTTTGTTGATGTGAAAGTAGGAATTGTTTGATAACGTCATCTTTGGTGCATGTGTTGTGCATGAACGATACAAAAGAAGATGTTTGTGACATAAAACAAACATAATTTGAAAAAACCCTATGCGTTCAAGTGTGGATCCGTGAGATAATACGATTTGGGGTATTCGAGAACGTAAGAGCCTTTATAGTATACACGAAAAAAAAAGGAAATTGCAATGGGGATCCTTCACATTATGCTTGGTAAATAAGAGGAGAAGAAAAGTCACATCATTTGCAAACGAAAATATGGGTATTGAAGTTATGTGGATCCCTTTGGTTATGATTGGTGAGATAGCAATGATTCCAATGCTAACGAACACCAATTTCAATCTCACAACATTATGCACAATAACCCAATTGCCTAAATCTAAATCCTATAATTTACATGCAATTCTAGTACATCTTTGCTTCTAAGAAGGTAAAAACAAACCATTAATCCATTGTATGTGGCTAAAAAAAGAGATAACCTGATAATAAAATGAAATTCAAATAGATGGATAAGGTCAAGTTCTATAGGGTCCTGGTTAGTTTATTTCTCGACATAGGAAATCATCAATTACGAGTCGCAATTTGAAAAAATTAAAGTACCTTAAAATAGTCCATTCTAAAATCCATCCATATGCATATCCAAATACATTAGACTTTCATATTAATAATAATATCAAAGATTGGTTTGTCCTCTTTCAATAATCTCAATTGCACCAAAAAAAAAGGGTGATCAAGTCCAATTCTCTCTATTTTCAAAACAATATAAATACTTTGGATGAAACTCTTTTAGCGAGATAAATCAACATCTTAAGGAAATGGGGATGTAGGAGGTCATACCGAAGAAAATCTTCCTTGATGCCTTATAGCAAGCCACAAGAAAGAACAATATAAAGATTTATTCACAAAAGACAAACCATTAAATACGGGGTTTGGTAGAATAAATTAGTCAAATCAAGAGGGTATAATTAATGCCATCATCGAATCAATAGAAGAATACGAAAACTCAAATCATCAAATATAGATGTAAGAACAAAATAATTTGATGTTTCTCATAACACAGGGCAAAATTTAATAGGGCAAGTGAGGGCACTGTTTTCATTTAAAATTTATGATATATGAATCAAAACAAAAGTGTATATAATATACATACCGATACATTTTTATCAGTCATGATATACAAGAAATGTTTCGACCAAAAACTCGTCGGTGGCCCTAAAAATAGGAGACAAAAATACACAAAGGAGGCACATAATTAGCTCCTCCTCTATCCTATATTCATTAATTTTAAAAAAGTATAGAAGGGGTAGGGGTTAAATTTGACGTCTGTTTAGATGTTTTTTGTGATTTTGGACATAAAATACTTGTAAATTTCTAATCTAACCATCACACGCAACTTGCATATTTAAAACGTGACCGTCATTTTTATATAGATTTGTATAAATATTATAAAAAATATGTAAATTTATATTATAAAAATATAATAAATATAGAATAATTAGTAAAAATAACATTATTTTGTACATTGAAAGGCGGTCTTGAAAAATTATGTCACCTGAAATTGTTTGTGACAGGCATAGGTGGACGTCAAATTTAACCCCCTTAGGGGAAAAGTAGAATCAACGCAGATGTGACCTTTTGTGTGTTCCTTAAACTCTAAGGTAGCATGCATACTAGAACATTTGAAGCATTTTACTTAGTGCAATGCCCATCTACAAACACTGGCGAGAACCCGTGAAAGCCTGGATAGTGAAGATTTCACCCACCAAAACCATACTTCCCACCGGTGAAGGCAAAGTACAATGCTAAAACAAAAACATTTTAAAAATACCATTCATTACGTTTGATCACAAACCTTAGTGTCGTATTGCCTGCAAACGCGCCATTCTATGGCCATTCGCTTCAACATGCAAAGATGCAAGAAAAATGGAAGACAATCCATAAATAATAGTGAACTATTTTCCAAATATGTGATTATACAACAAACAACATGAAAGAAATAAACATAATACTTAAATAACTTGCATAAACATATGAATATTCAAACCAGCAACTGCTGTGCATAATCTCCATTAATAAAAGCTTCATCATACTCGAGCTTCAGCTCTTTACAATCAAGTGTCCATGTTTGTGTGCTTTCAATGCACATCCTTCCTTGCTTATGCAGATTTCACACCTTTGTGTGTGCATACAAAGCAATTACAATTGCTGTTATTTAAATAGAATAACTCACCCACTAATGCTCTTCATTTGAGCATTCTAAATTTAAACTCATGCTTTAAAAGCAGGTTGCATGCTATGCATGATTTAAAAGATTTATTTGAATTAAATCTAATGATAAAAATAAGATAAAGCTAACTTAACTAAAGCAAACTAAAGCAAGACTAAAGCTAAAATTAGCTTTCCTAAAAAAGCTATAGTTGGAATTAAATATGCATCACATGCATATTTCCAACACTCCCCCTTAATTTCAAACTGTAGCTTTCACTCTTCTAGAGTTGTGTTTGCTTTTTGAGATCTGCCATGTGCAGGATCACATACTCCCAAACAATCTCTCAAATATTCAAAAACTTCTTTTGCTAAAGCTTTTGTAAAAATGTCATGGCTGATCTTGGATCTACAAAATTCAAGATGAATTTCCTTGTTGTTTACCAGCTCCCTGATGAAATGATACCTCGTATCAATATGCTTGCTCCTCTTATGAAAAACATGATTTTTGGACAACGCTATGGCTGAGTTGTTGTCACAAAAAATCTGTGTAGCTTCCACTTGTTTCTGTTGTAAATCTATCAACACTCTTCTCATCAAACAAGACTTGACATGCTTGCTCTGTTGCTGCTACATACTGCTGCCTTGAAGATAACGTGACTATGGGCTTCTTCTTTTATGCCCATGAAACCACTCTGTTCCAAAGTGAAAAGTATAGCCGGATGTACTTTTCCGATCATCTATACTTCGGCATTGTCACTATATCTGTAAAACCAATGAGTTTGAACTCATCGAACTTGAATAAAGAATTCCATAATTTCTTGTTCCACGTACATACCTCAAAATTCTTTTCCAGCTTGCCAATGTGAATCTTTTGGAGATTCCATGAACCTTGATATGAGGCTTACACCATACATGATATCAGGCCTTGTGGCCGTCAAATACATAAGACTTCCAACCAACTTTTTAAACAATGTTGGATCCACAAAATGATCCTTCATCCTCTTTGCTCAACTTCAAACCTACTGCAATTGGTGTTGGCATTGGCTTACAATTCAACATGTTAAACCTTTTCAAAACGTCACTTGCATACTTTGCTTGTGAGATAAAAACTTCACCTTCTGATTGTTGAACTTCAATACCCAAAAAGTAATGCATAAGACCAAGATCTGTCATCTCAAACTCCTTCTTCATGGCTGATTTGAATGACTCTGTAGATAGATTTCCAGTAATGATCAAATCATCTACATATAAACAAACAATTAAAATTTTACCTTGCTCATTTATCTTGGTGTATAAGGTAGGCTCATTGCTGCTCCTACTGAAACCATTCTCAATCAAATAAGAATCTATTCTGCTGTACCAAGCTCTAGGTGCTTGCTTGAGACCATAGAGTGCTTTCTTCAATCTGTATACTTTTCCTTCATGACCTTCAATCTCATAACCTTCTGGCTGATTTACATAAACTTCCTCTTCAAGGAATCCATTTAAGAATGTTGATTTAACATCCATCGATAAATAGGCCATTGGTTTTGAGCTGCGCGATTGCTAAAACCATTCTTTCTTTGTATCCAAGCGTCTCTTTTGGTGCAAATGTTTCGTTGTAGTCAACTCCATATTGCTGCGTAAAACCTCTTGCTAACCAGCCTTGCTTTGTGCTTTTGTACTTTTCCATCAGCATTGTATTTTGTCTTGTAGACCCACTTGACTCCTATCACGTCCTTTCCTTTTGGAAGATCCATTAGCTCCCACGTTTGATTCTTCTCTATAGCATCAATCTCATCATCCATGGCTTTTTCCCAAACTTCATTCTTTATAGCCTCTTCGTAATATCTTTGGATCTGACTTGAGAAAATAATGCAAAAACTGAAAATGAATTAGTTGTATCAACATTATAAATCTCACTTAGACTTCTTGTTTTCCGTTGCGTAGGAGTATTCGATGCAGGACTACTTTCTGGTGATGGAGTAGCTTCTGGTGTTCCCTGTGGTGTCTCTTGCATGGCTGAAGATGGCTGAAATCTTGGTGACCTCCTGACTGTAGATGGAGGTGTAGCTTGTCTTCTGACTTGTGGTGCATGTCCAAGATTTGTAGATACAGTAGCTTGTTGCTCTAAAGTTTCATCTGTCATATCATCATGTGGAATAGATGTTGTTATACTCACTGTTTTCTCTATACTTCCATCCCATGCTTCATTCTCAATAAATTGTACATCCCTGCTGATCACAACCTTTCCGGTATTTGGATTGTACAACCTGTATGCTTTTGTATTCTCTGAATACCCAACAAAAATACATTTTCACCTTTGTTGTCTAACTTATTCCTTAGCTCATCAGGTACGTGTGCATATGCTACACAACCAAAAACTCTGAAATGTGAAACACTTGTGTTTCCTATTAGTCCATGCTTGTTGAGGAACCATGTTCCTAACAAGTTTCGTTGAACACTGTTCAAAATATAAGCGAAGTTGCTCTTCATGCTTTTGCCCAATACTCATTTGGAAGATGTTTTGCCTTCGACATGCTTCTCGCCATCTCCATGATGGTTCTATTTTTCCTCTCTGCCACACCGTTCTGTTGTGGTGTATACCTGGTAGTAAACTGCTTGTGTATACCATGATATCTGCAAAAATTCATAAACTCATTAGAAACATACTCACCTCCTCTGTCCGTTCTGAGAACTTTGATGTAGTATCCACTTTGCTTCTCCACTAATGCCTTGAACTGCTGAAATGTATCAAAGGCATTTGATTTATTTCTTAGGAAATAAACCCATGTCTTCCTTGTGTAATCATCAATGAATGTCATAAAATAAATAGAACCTCCAATAGAAGCTGTTTGCATAGGTCCACATAAATCTGAATGTACAATCTCAAGTGGTGCACTTGCTCTTGCTGTTTTGCCAACTGGAAATGAATCTCTGTGTTGCTTTCCCAAAATACAACCTTCACATACCCTTTCAGGTTTCTGAATCAATGGCAAACCTTTAACCATATTTTTTCTATATAATAAATTCAAACCTCCAAAATTCAAATGTCCATACCTTAGATGCCAAAGCCATGTTTCATCCTTCATAACTGAATGAAAAGCTGATTGTGTTCCTTGGTATGAGACTTGATTTTCATTGGCGCGGGACTCATCTGTTTGAGTGCGATGACTCAACAAAAAGGCGGATTTGGCTTAACGCATGACTTTGCTGCAAAGCAGATCTGATTTCTTCTTCTTTCCGAGGTTTCAAAATCAATGGAAACATCCTATTGCTGCTCATCTTCACTTTTGCGATCAAGCGAGTCTTAGGAGCTTTCACAATCACGCACTCATTGTCTTCCATATAGACTCGGTATCCTTTTCTGTACCGGTTGTCCAATACTCATAAGGTTATGTTTCAAACTGCTGACATAGTAAACATCTTGCATACTTGTTTGCTCCCCTGTCTTGTTAGAATACTAACCGTGCCTTTTCCTTTCACGAGACACAATATTGTTATTTCAAGAGTTACATCACTCTTAAGCTGAATCATCAAACTAGAAAACAAATCTAGATTTACTGTCATGTGATTCACTATGACTGAATCTAAATACCATACATCACATGGACTCTCTTTTGACAAATTACATTCAATAGGGGATAAAGAAGGTATTGCTTCAGCAATCCTTGTGCATGCAATAAACATAGGTTTAGAAATAGAACTTCCAACCTGATTTTGATTTTGTCTCTCTTGATCATATTGCTTTTTCTTGCAATCATAAGCATAGTGCCCATACTTCTTGCAATAATGACACTGAACATGAGACTTATCTTGTCTCTGACCATAACTCTGTTCTTGATTATGTCCTCTTCCACTTGAGTATGATGAACTGCTGCCACGTCCTCTGCATGGACTTCTTCCTCTGCCTCTTGGGCTGAAACTTCCTCTTCTTTTGCCACGACTACCTGCATGCGAGAGATCAAAAGCTTTGATCTACACTTGCATGTGATCTATTCATCCTCTGTTCATGATTGATTAGTGATGCATGCAACTCATCAATATAAAACTGACTCAGATCCTTAGTTTCTTCAATAGCAACAACTAAAGGATCAAATTTCGTAGAGCAAACTTCTAAGCAATTTTTCAATAATCTTACTTGTCCTCAAGAGTCTCACCATGAGATTTGATTTGATTGACTAAGCCAACTACATAAGTAAAAAATGATTCTACTGAGAATCTGAATCTTTCATTGCTAAATTCTCAAAATCTCTGAAGAAAGCTTGTAGCTTAGCTTGGCAGTTTTACTTTCTCCTTACCTTGATATGCGACTTGTAAAGTATCCCATGCGAGTTCTTTGCTTGGTAGCTGCTCTTGCCACTCTTGGAAGAATGCTTTCATGCATTGCACGATGAATATAGAAAAGAGATTGGCCATCCTTCTTTCGTAACTCCTTCAAAGTATCTTTCTGCTTGAGAAAGTGCAATATATCTTGCTTTGCATTTGCGGGCTCTGTGTACCCATCTTCAACGATCTCCCACACGTCTTGAGATCTCGAATAGCGCCCTTGGTGGTCAGCGACCGGTATTCGTAATTCTTTCCATTAAATTGTGGTGTCTGCATACGGATGTAGAAGCCATAGCTTGCTACCAATTTAATAAGCTGCTGGAATAACCTTGCTCTGATACCAATTTGTAGAAAATCTACAGTCTTATACAACAAACAACATGAAAGAAATAAACATAATACTTAAATAACTTGCATAAACATATGAATATTCAAACCAGCAACTGCATGCATAATCTCCATTAATAAAAGCTTCATCATACTCGAGCTTTTGCGAGTCTTATACAACAAACAACATGAAAGAAATAAACAGAATACTTAAATAACTTGCATAAACATATGAATATTCAAACCAGCACTCACTGCTGTGCATAATCTCCATTAATAAAAGCTTCATCATACTCGGAGCTTCACTCTCTTTACAATTGTGTGCATGCAGCTGTGTGCTTTCAATACACATCCTTCCTTGCTTGTGCAGATTTCACACCTTTGTGTGTGCATACAAAGCAATTACAATTGCTGTTATTTAAATAGAATAACTCACCCACTAACAGCTCTTCAACTGAGCATTCTAAATTTAAACTCATGCTTTAAAACAGTTGCATGCTATGCATGATTTAAAACAGATTTATTTGAATTAAATCTAATGATAAAAATAAGATAAAGCTAACTTAACTAAAGCAAACTAAAGCAAGACTAAAGCTAAAATTAGCTTTCCTAAAAAGCTATAGTTGGAATTAAATATGCATCACATGCATATTTCCAACACTCCCCCTTAATTTCAAACTGTAGCTTTCACTCTTCTAGAGTTGTGTTTGCTTTTTCAGATCTGCCATGTGCAGGATCACATACTCCCAAACAATCTCTCAAATATTCAAAAACTTCTTTTGCCAAAGCCTTTGTAAAAATGTCTGCAAACTGATCTTCGGATCTGCAAAATTCAAGATGAATTTCCTTGTTGTTTACCTGACTCCTGATGAAATGATACCTCGTATCAATATGCTTGCTCCTCTTATGAAAAACATGATTTTTGGACAACGCTATGGCTGAGTTGTTGTCAAAAAATCTGTGTAGCTTCCTCTTGTTTTTGTTGTAAATCATCAACACTCTTCTCATCAAACACTTGACATGCTGCTCTGTTGCTGCTACATACTACTTCTGCTGAAGATAACGTGACAATGGGCTGCTTCTTTGATGCCCATGAAACCACTCTGTTCCAAAGTGAAAAGTATAGCCGGATGTGCTTTTCCGATCATCTATACTTCCAGCATTGTCACTATCTGTATAACCAATGAGTTTGAACTCATTTGAACTTGAATAAAGAATTCCATGATTTCTTGTTCCACGTACATACCTCAAAATTCTTTTTCCAGCTTGCCAATGTGAATCTTTTGGAGATTCCATGAACCTTGATATGAGGCTTACACCATACATGATATCAGGCCTTGTGGCCGTCAAATACATAAGACTTCCAACCAACTTTTTAAACAATGTTGGATCCACAAACGATCCTTCATCCTCTTTGCTCAACTTCAAACCTACTGCAACTGGTGTTGGTGTTGGCTTACAATTCAACATGTTAAACCTTTTCAAAACGTCACTTGCATACTTTGCTTGTGAGATAAAAACTTTACCTTCTGATTGTTGAACTTCAATACCCAAAAAGTAATGCATAAGACCAAGATCTGTCATCTCAAACTCCTTCTTCATGGCTGATTTGAATGACTCTGTAGATAGATTTCCAGTAATGATCAAATCATCTACATATAAACAAACAATTAAAATTTTACCTTGCTCATTTATCTTGGTGTATAAGGTAGGCTCACTGCTGCTCCTACTGAAACCATTCTCAATCAAATAAGAATCTATTCTGTTGTACCAAGCTCTAGGTGCTTGCTTGAGACCATAGAGTGCTTTCTTCAATCTGTATACTTTTCCTTCATGACCTTCAATCTCATAACCTTCTGGCTGATTTACATAAACTTCCTCTTCAAGGAATCCATTTAAGAATGCTGATTTAACATCCATCTGATAAATAGGCCATTTGTTTTGAGCTGCAATTGCTAAAACCATTCTTACTGTATCCAAACGTGCTACTGGTGCAAATGTTTCGTTGTAGTCAACTCCATATTGCTGCGTAAAACCTCTTGCAACCAGCCTTGCTTTGTGCTTTTGTACTTTTCCATCAGCATTGTATTTTGTCTTGTAGACCCACTTGACTCCTATCACGTCCTTTCCTTTTGGAAGATCCATTAGCTCCCACGTTTGATTCTTCTCTATAGCATCAATCTCATCATCCATGGCTTTTTCCCAAACTTCATTCTTTATAGCCTCTTCGTAATATACTGGATCTGCAGCTTGAGAAAATAATGCAAAAACTGAAAATGAATTAGTTGTATCAACATTATAAATCTCACTTAGACTTCTTGTTTTCCGTTGCGTAGGAGCATTTGATGCAGGACTACTTTTTGGTGATGGAGTAGCTTCTGGTGTTCCCTGTGGTGTCTCTTGCATGGCTGAAGATGGCTGAAATCTTGGTGACCTCCTGACTGTAGATGGAGGTGTAGCTTGTGCTACAACTTGTGGTGCATGTCCAAGATTTGTAGATACAGTAGCTTGTTGCTCTAAAGTTTCATCTGTCATATCATCATGTGGAATAGATGTTGCTATACTCACTGTTTTCTCTATACTTCCATCCCATGCTTCATTCTCAATAAACTGTACATCCCTGCTGATCACAACCTTTCCAGTGACTGGATTGTACAACTTGTATGCTTTTGTATTCTCTGAATACCCAACAAAAATACATTTTTCTCCTTTGTTGTCTAACTTCTTCCTTAGCTCATCAGGTACATGTGCATATGCTACACAACCAAAAACTCTGAAATGTGAAACACTGTGTTTCCTATTAGTCCATGCTTGTTGAGGAACCATGTTCCTAACAAGTTTCGTTGGACACCTGTTCAAAATATAAACAGAAGTTGCTACTATTTCTGCCCAATACTCATTTGGAAGATGTTTTGCCTTCAACATGCTTCTCGCCATCTCCATGATGGTTCTATTTTTCCTCTCTACCACACCGTTCTGTTGTGGTGTATACCTAGTAGTAAACTGCTTGTGTATACCATGATATCTGCAAAAATTCATAAACTCATTAGAAACATACTCACCTCCTCTGTCCGTTCTGAGAACTTTGATGTAGTATCCACTTTGCTTCTCCACTAATGCCTTGAACTGCTGAAATGTATCAAAGGCATTTGATTTATTTCTTAGGAAATAAACCCATGTCTTCCTTGTGTAATCATCAATGAATGTCATAAAATAAATACAACCTCTAATAGAATTTTTTTGCATAGGTCCACATAAATCGAATGTACAATCTCAAGAGGTGCACTTGCTCTTGTTGTTTTGCCAACTGGAAATGAATCTCTGTGTTGCTTTACCAAAATACAACCTTCACATACATTTTCAGGTTTCTGAATCAATGGCAAACCTTTAACCATATTTTTCTATGTAATAAATTCAAACCTCCAAAATTCAAATGTCCATATCTTAGATGCAAAGCCATGTTTCATCCTTCATAACTGAATGAAAAGATGATTGTGTTCCTTGCCGTATGAGACTTGATTTTTTTATTGGCGCGAGACTCATCTGTTTGAGTGCGAGACTCAAGTTGAGTGAGGACTCAAAAGACCGATTTGGCTTAACGCATGACTTTGCTTTGCTGCAAACAGATCTGATTTCTTCTTTTTTCTAGGTTTCAAAATCAATGGAAACATCCTATTGCTGCTCATCTTCACTTTTGCAATCAACTGAGTGCTAGGAGCTTTGTCCACAATCACGCACTCATTGTCTTCCATATAGACTCGGTATCCTTTCTGTACCAGTTGTCCAATACTCATAAGGTTATGTTTCAAACCTGCAACATAGTAAACATCTTGCATACTTGTTTGCTCCCCCTGTCTTGTTAGAATACTAACCGTGCCTTTTCCTTTCACAGACACAATATTGTTATTTCCAAGAGTTACATCACTCTTAACTGAATCATCCAAACTAGAAAACAAATCTAGATTACCTGTCATGTGATTACTGCAACCTGAATCTAAATACCATACATCACATGGACTCTCTTTTGACAAATTACATTCAATAGGGGATAAAGAAGGTATTGCTTCAGCAATCCTTGTGCATGCAATAAACATAGGTTTAGAAATAGAACTTCCAACCTGATTTTGATTTTGTCTCTCTTGATCATATTGTTTTTTCTTGCAATCATAAGCATAGTGCCCATACTTCTTGCAATAATGACACTGAACATGAGACTTATCTTGTCTCTGACCATAACTCTGTTCTTGATTATGTCCTCTTCCACTTGAGTATGATGAACTGCTGCCACGTCCTCTGCATGGACTTCTTCCTCTGCCTCTTGGGCTGAAACTTCCTCTTCTTTTGCCACGACTACCTGCTGTCTGAGATGCAAAAGCCTGATCTACACTTGCATGTGATCTATTCATCCTCTGTTCATGATTGATTAGTGATGCATGCAACTCATCAATAGAAAACTGACTCAGATCCTTAGTTTCTTCAATAGCAACAACTAAAGGATCAAATTTCGTAGGCAAACTTCTAAGCAATTTTTCAATAATCCTTCTGTCCTCAAGAGTCTCACCATGAGATTTGATTTGATTGACTAAGCCAACTACATAAGTAAAAAATGATTCTACAGAATCTGAATCTTTCATTGCTAAATTCTCAAAATCTCTACGAAGTAACTGTAGCTTGGCGGTTTTTACTTTCTCCTTACCTTGATATGCAACTTGTAAAGTATCCCATGCAGTCTTTGCTTGATTGGCTGTTGCCACTCTTGGAAGAATGCTTTCATGCATTGCCTGATGAATATAGAAAAGAGCTTTGCCATCCTTCTTTCGTAACTCCTTCAAAGTATCTTTCTCTGCTTGAGAAAGTGCAATATATCTTCTTTGCATTTGTGGGCTCTGTGTACCCATCTTCAACGATCTCCCACGTCTTGAGATCGAATAGCGCCTTCATGGTCAGCGACCGAGTATTCATAATTCTTTCCATTAAATTGCGGTGTCTGCATCTTTGGATGTAGAAGCCATAGCTTGCTACCAATTTAATAAGCTGCTTTGGAATAACCTCGCTCGATACCAATTTGTAGAAAATCTGCAGTCTTATACAACAAACAACATGAAAGAAATAAACAGAATACTTAAATAACTTGCATAAACATATGAATATTCGAACCAGCACTACTGTGCATAATCTCCATTAATAAAAGCTTCATCATACTCGAGCTTGACTCTCTTTACAATCATTTGTGCATGCAGCTGTGTGCTTTCAATACACATCCTTCCTTGCTTGTGCAGATTTCACACCTTTGTGTGTGCATACAAAGCAATTACAATTGCTGTTATTTAAATAGAATAACTCACCCACTAACAGCTCTTCAACTGAGCATTCTAAATTTAAACTCATGCTTTAAAACGGTTGCATGCTATGCATGATTTAAAAGCAGATTTATTTGAATTAAATCTAATGATAAAAATAAGATAAAGCTAACTTAACTAAAGCAAACTAAAGCAAGACTAAAGCTAAAATTAGCTTTCCTAAAAGCTATAGTTGGAATTAAATATGCATCACACGCAATTTGCATATTTAAAACGTGGACGTCATTTTTATATAGATTTATATAAATATTATAAAAAAATATGTAAATTTATATTATAAAAATATAATAAATATAGAATAATTAGTAAAAATAACATTATTTTGTACATTGGAAAGGCGGTCTTGAAAAATTACTGTCACCTGAAATTGTTTGACAGGCATAGGTGGACGTCAAATTTAACCCCCTTAGGGGGAAAAGTAGAATCAACAGATGTGACCTTTTGTGTGTTCCTTAAACTCTAAGGTAGCATGCATACTAGAACACTGAAGCATTTTACTTAGTGCAATGCCCATCTACAAACACAAACTGAGAACCCGTGAAAGCCTGGATAGTGAAGATTTCACCCACCAAAACCATACTTCCCACCAGTGAAGGCAAAGTACAACTGCTAAAACAAAAACATTTTAAAAATACCATTCATTACGTTTGATCACAAACCTTAGTGCCGTATTGCTGCAAACGCGCCATTCTATGGCCATTCGCTTCAACATGCAAAGATGCAAGAAAAATGGAAGACAATCCATAAATAATAGTGAACTATTTTCCAAATATGTGAGCAACATCGATTTGCGAGAAATCGTTCCAAGAAGAATTGGGCACATAATCATGGCATAGTTTGTTAAATCGTAATAAGAACAATAGTAATGTATTTTTCTATCATATTAGTGAACTGTATTGAGCAGCAGCACATCAGGTTCAAGTGCATTTGCCATCACCCTTTCCTCAGTCTCTCCTCACACCACTAGAGCCTCGTTGGGCTTTCCAGCTTTGCAAACCCATTCACCAGACATCCATTTGTGGCCACAATGGGTTGCAATTTTTGTTCTTTCATTTGCAGGAAAATCTGTTTTGCTTCTTCCATACACCCTGCCCTACAGTAAATTTCTATCAACATAGTCCATGCACTAATGTCTACTTTTACTCTAGGGTCCCTCTGCATTTCGCCAAACACTTGTGCTGCAAGGCTTGGCTGCCCATTCATCGCGAAGGCCTTCATCAAAGTAGTGTAGCTGATCTTTGATGGAAGTATCCCACCCTCCCTCATTTGGTTGAAGTACGAAAGAGCACCCACATTATCATCTAAATGAATGCACCCATTTATTGAGAGTGTTGTAAGTCACAACATCCGGTGCAATCACTGTTTCCTTCATGTCCTGCAACAAAACTTCAGCTTTCTGTATCTCAAGTAATTTACAATAACCATTGAGCAGAATATTGTAACTAATTAGAATTGCAGGAACATCGTTGGAAGCCATCTCCTGAAGGAATTGTCGTGCTTCATCAATTAAATTCATCCTAAAAAAGAGCAGAAATGGCAGTCGTGTAGGTTATTTCATTGGGCAGAATCACCTTCGGTTTGCATCATCCTCAGTGTCTGCAACACATCCTCTAATCTTCCCCTTTGCATATACCCTTTCATCAATATAGTGTAGGTTTCTGAATCAGGTTTGAAGTTCCTTGGTAACAAGAATTCTGCAGAAGAGGCATCCTCCATTGATTCAGAAGGCCTAATTTGTGCATTGGGTTCCCTCAAAACGCTGCATATATCTCTTCTGCCATCTCTCATAGCCCGAACCAGCCGTTCAGCCATGCCCAAGTCCCCAAACCCCACATATGCTGCCACTAGAGAATGGAAGGTAGTACTGCGGGGTTGGATATTTTCCCCCAATATTCTCTCCAAAACACCAACCAACAATTCCTCTCTCTCCGCTCTTGCATACAGTTTAACCATGACATTATAAGTGAGAACATCAGGCCTTACCCCAAACAAACCCATTTCCCCAATCAAGCACTCTGCCCTTTCCATATGACCACCAATTACAAAGGCATTGAGAATGGCATTAAAAGCTCCTGTATCAGGCCCAATCTGCACTACAACCTCATCGTTCAACGTTCCAATTTTTTCCTGAACCCCTGGCAAGTCGCATTAAAAAGATCAAATGCAGATTTCCAAGTGTGGGCACTTACCTAATCGGCTTATGACAGCACTCCAGGCCTTGACATGGGGAGAAAGACCCAATTCCAGCATTACTCTGATTATAGTTGCTCCGTATTGGGGAACTCCAGATTTTCCTTAAATAGTCAATGTTGTAAACGTATTTCACAACCTTTGCCGTGCAGAAGAAAAAATAAACAGACTGCTGGCCATGTCTTTGCAACTGGAAATACTGCCACTGTCAGGCTTTTAGCAGGGAGAGTTGGATTGCATCCGTATTCAACATCCTCCTCTGCGACTTCATCTCACCCGTCTCCTCTCTGACATGCATTAGAGCCCTAGTCTAAGCCTCAACCCAACTGAAGGAACGCCTTTCATCGTAATTAAATCATTTTTGGGGATTCTATTGCAGTTTGAGCCCGAGATTTTATGGGACATCTATTGTGGGTTGAGCCACAAATATTATGACAGTGTTTCATATAGGTCTTCCATATCCTTTAATATGATAAAGGATGCAGATCAAATTCTATAGTCCTTCATTTTTGGGGGATTTCGTTTTGATCTATTTCAAAAACTGGAATCGACTTAGGGATGTTAAGAAATGAGCACATAATAATGTATATATTTAAGTGTTGATACCGACATAGTAGCTCAACAATATTTATGTTGTATCATTGTGTCTAATTTAGAAACACAGAGTAATTCAAGGACGAGATGGCTAGATGAGCAACTGCAGGAAAGATTGAAAGAGCATTAGCTCGTGAAGAAGGCAATGTCTATGCAGCAACTACGGATTTATCATAGCCACATAACATAGCTCATCTAAGAGGTATATTATCGTTACTCGTTTAATGTTCATTGATTCTCATTATCATTTAATGGATACGCCTCTAATTTTCATGGATACCCATTTTCATTTTATGGATTCCCATTCAATTTTAATGGACACCCATTTCATTTTCTTCTTTTTGAAGTATGGCAATGGTTTGATCTTTAGGCATATTAATGTTATGTTTAAGTGATATATTTATCACAAATAATATTTGTAGCAATATTTTCCATTCCAAATCGAGATGTTGGAATAGGGTTCATAGAAATAACTACATTATCACTATGATGTTATCTTGATTGTGTAGTACAGATTCAAATTTTTTTTTAGTATTTCAAACAAATGATCTTTTTATCGTAAGGACTTCTCAAGAAAATTTATTTGCTAAAGTAGCTTGCATATCAATCTCTAGAAATAGCATAATTTCTACCACTATAATTTTACCACCCTCTAGCTATGAACAAAAAATTAAAAATAAAATATTCGATCTTTTGTTCATAGTTGACGGGTAATAAAACAAGTGTAATTTCTAGGTTTACGGGTTTCCAAGTAAATGCAATTTCTAGGTGTAAAACTAGGCTCTGCTGCAACATTTTTAGCATGCTCTTGGCATGTGTCAAAATGGAATCTTCAAAACAAGGCATGGACATCTATTAAAGTATAAGAGAAAGATTTATTTTGTTCTATCAGTAGTTGCATACACAAGGTAAGTGAACAATTGGATAGAATTCCTCAAAGAGACATGGTCTTATGGAGTGCAATGATTGCGCAGGATATGCACAAATGCTCCTAAAAAAATATCGTAATTGCCACTTAACATAAGACATTGGCCTCCTCATAAAGCATTAACATTGTTTCACCAGATGCAATCACTAGGTGTCCAATCTATTAACTCGCAACTTTGTTATCATATTCTGAACATGTGCAAAATTAACAACATTGAAAAAGGTACAACCATCAAGAAACATGTTATGGATATTGTAATTTTTTCAAATGCTTTATTAGCAAATGGTTGGATAGATATGTGTGCAAAATGTGGAGGCATGTAAACTACTTGAAAATTTCCTAAAATAAATGCCATCCCATGAATCACTTAGAAAGAGGGTAAAGAGGTACTAATGGTAGTTGTAATGTTTATAAGGTCCACTTGTGCATTAAGAGGCTGAACAGGGGTTTCATCACGCTACAGTAAGATCTCCTAATGGAATCATTCGCTCAATTTGGTAATATGTAAAAACAATCATTAACCTCAGGTGCATTTATATTGAACTGAATTTAAAAATACATTTATGTTTGCCTTTAGATTATGTATTCATGTAGTTCCTAAACAACACCCAACAAGTTTTGACGGATTTTGTGATTTTGTGCTATTGTATTGTTGCAATCCCAAGCGTATGAAGGATGGGGATTGATTTTAGTCCACTACTACAAAGGGGATCATTTTGAGAGAAAAAAATTATTTTTGTCTCTAAGGTCCTCTCCTTTTAAACTTTTAATAATTTTAATAATTTATTCGCATTTTTAATCAAGTCCAACCAAAGCATTTTATTTGGTGTCTCTCCTCTTTCTCTTTACGCTATTACAATTTAGTCCATTCCCTAATCACATCCAAATCGATGGTGGAAGTGCATGCATGTAAGGCTACCGATATGTCTCCCGGCGTGAATAGTGGGACAATTTCTCTTGGTGGAGGTGTGGCGGTTGGGGCCTCTATCCAAATAAACCCACAACCCTTGTTCCCTATTGCACTCCTCTCGGGTTCCATGCTCCCGAGGCGGTTTGTGTCACCTATTGTTTCTTCTTCGTAGATTAGGATTTCTACTTCAAGGGAAACAACTCGATCTAGTTTATTCTACCCGAGTGACATTCTAGTGTTGGGTTCTAGGGAGGCAACCAAGTTTCTATCCCTTTATGCCTGCTTCTGTTTTGATGCATCGGGGCCTACAATTAGGATCCAATCGACTTTGATGCTAATACAATGAACTAAGAGGAAATATTGGCTTTAGACATTAGATATGGTACAATATTTAAGATCCGAATCTATTGAAATCTTAAACGTATTGGACCTTTTAAACTAATTTTTTTGTATGTCAATTGGTTTGGTTTCTTGTGTAATTATCTATATTGGATGCATCTATGATTCATGTTATTTGGATTTATCTCATTCTTGTCTAATATTTTTATGTTAGACATGTTAGAGTTATTTGACATCTTCCTCTTAGATGCGTCACAATTATTTTTATCTCGCTCTATTTTAGGTTAAAGTTGTGATTTATATTCTACCTCTCTTTTAAACAAAGTACAAACCGCAAATCCAAAGATGGAGTTTGATTTATAACACAATTTTTCCATACATCGGAATGTTGCATCCTTTCACATTTCTCGGCCTATCTCCCACATTTAATTTTCAACATCGGGAATAACATTGCACAAAACTTCACTTGGCTCCATCGATGACTTTCCCTTCGTGGTTGTAAAACCGTTGGCAATCTATGTATAAAGAAAAACATTTTGTCCCACTCCGAACTTGTTAACACTCAATTTAAATTGATCTTAAAGAAAAAAAAATTTGTGAGTAGTCTTATCAAAAATTATTGGTAAACTACCAAGATATTAGCTATGGAAATTCAAGTGCAAATGTGAAGCACAAGAAAGAATGTTCTAAATATAAATAAAATAAGGCTAACAATAGGAAAAATTTATTTTCCTATTTTGGGGACCAATATATAGTAATTGTAATGTCATAATGCAATTCCTAAGAGATCCATTTCCTAGTGAAAAAGATGTAGACATTTTAAAGCTTAGAACTCGCAGTAATGCTTGTTATATTTTGTAGCTTCTCACATCATTATATGTCTATTGTCTCAAGCAACTTATACCCGAGATAGTTGACAAATCTTCAAGCTAGGGACAACTATAAATATTTATACCTACAAGCATTCTAAGATGAGATACTCCTTAAATTATTTTGGACAGAATTCTTGACTTGTGATGGAATTTTTTTGGACATGCCTCAAGAAATAGCAAAACACTTGATATCTCGGACAATAATCTTAATTCCCTAGAAAATATCTAACCTCAAAACTACGATATGAGTTTGAAAAGGAATGGAGACACCTTGTACTATACCCGCTAGTATCGTAAAGAATGCCATTAAATCTCTTCAGCTCCTACATTCATAAAAACAAGTTCATGTTTTAGTAAGAGTAACAATTTTTTTAATAAGTTCTCAACTATCTTTCATAATTATGAAGCGAGAAAAATTGAGATGAAGAGCACACCAAATATTCAAGATGTCGGGGTACCAAATATGAGTAAGAGATATAAATTCATGTGCCAACTCTTTTCCCAGATCACATATGTGTCATGCATTCGAAAAATATGTTTACTTTAATGCATTACAAAAATAGGTTCATTGTTAACTAGATTGGCCAAACCTAAAATGAGTCTTCTTTGACCGAGACACTTATCTTATAAAGTCTACAAAGTGTGTTCTCATTGCCCCATCCACAACCCTCTCATATTCGATGACCATATCCTTGTCTTTTTAAGAAATATACATGTAATTTCCATGAATGGTAGTTTTTCTCTATCGAGGGTGTCAAATCTTATTTTTAGCCTTTTCCTTACATCTTGGTAGTGTCCTTCCAATTTTATCTAACTCTAACATCCAATAATGCTTGTCTATGCTACCAAAAACATGACTACCCATCACTTTGAAGGACAAGGGTAAAGCCCCACACTCGTCAAAAATCTCTCAACCAACTCTCGCATATCCTCCAACTAGAAAGGGTTGGCAAAAGGCATGCCAAAAGCATGGTGCCTAAACCTCATGCATGTTCATGGGGCTAAATTTAGTGAAAACTAGTCAAATCGGTGTAAATTAAAACTTGTGATATAGTGGTGGGGCACCCACTGTTATGTTAGAGGTGATGACTTTGAGTTTTCCTATGTCCCCGCGAAAGTGTGTGAGAGATATGATCTTCTGCTAAAATAAACTCTTTACTACGCTCTCACTCCATTGTTTTTAAGTTTTAACTTATAACAAACATAAATCCCATAGATTATAACAAGTCTCTCATCATGTGTTGTGATGATTATTAAATTGCCTTATGTTAAGCCATTGGTGGGTAGTCGACCTTCTATAAGTGGCTTAGTGATCGATGCAATCTAGAATAATAAGGAAGTGAAAGTTACCCCTTTTAAAATGGTACCTCAAAAAGTTGGTTCCCTCCTTTGTACTCTAACATTTAAAATGGTTTTCATTAATAAGATATTTGATAATGTTAGTTTGTAAATGATGCAATTTATCTTAGAGTGATGCTTAATCCATGTCAAATGGAAAAATGATCCCCAAACTCTAAACACTTTCGATTAAATATTTATTTTAATGGATTTATCTTCCCCTAATCTATTATTCCAAATATCCCAACCACTTTAAATTTCTCCTCCCAATGAGTTGAATGCGGTGCAAATCCAAATCCTCAATGATCCCATTAAGTGCCACTAGATATTTTACAACTTGTATATGTTTTTTAATTGTATATCTTGTTTTGGACAAAGCATGGATGTGTCTTTGCAAAAATTCTTCTCTTCTTTGAACATTTTACAGTGGAAATGACAAGGGAATTGCAAATCAGTTTTTCTATACTCAATTCTATAAAAAGTAAAAACATTAAATAGAATGGTACAATATCAATAAAGGAAATAACATAATTCTCATGGATTATTCTTGCTGAATTAGCAACATGAGATATATGAAACAAAATGGAGGGCTTCTTTCCACTCCTATAGCTTGTTAAGGTATTTGACCACCTCTACATACTTAGTGAATGCATCGGCATAAACTCTATTTT
Organism: Taxus wallichiana var. yunnanensis; assembly: GCA_018340775.1. NCBI lineage: Eukaryota > Viridiplantae > Streptophyta > Pinopsida > Cupressales > Taxaceae > Taxus > Taxus wallichiana. The sequence continues at coordinate 594,201,524 of CM031244.1, forward strand.
CCAAGTAGTGAAGGTCCAAAGGCTCAATGTCATAGAAAAATGGAATAATCTTACACTTTCTTTGTAGCATGAGAGTAAGCTCTACTAAACAACAAACTAACTTTGCACATCTTTTTTAAAATATGGTGATATGAGATGAAGTCATGGGAGGTTCATTAGCTAGGTAGTATCCTAGTACATTCATTCATATTGAGGTAATTATAATTGATAAAAGAAAATTCAATATACCGGTAGACATGAGGGGGTGAAAGGGTTTAATTTATTAATATTTTTAGTCGTATTGGGGTAGGATAGAGAGGTCAGCCAAAGGATAGGTAGGTTTAATTTTAATACAAAACAAAAACATTTGAACCTTAATTTTTAGACCTAAATATCTTTAAATTGCAAATAAAGTGTGGTCATAAAGTTAAATTAATGTCTCTTTTTGATAAGGAAATATCAATTAAGATATTCTTAACCAAGAAATAATAAAATGGTAGAAAACTAGGATTGAGTATGCTTTTCAACACAAGTTCAATATTATTTCACCATATTGGTTATTATAAGAACTATTGATAAATGGTTAAAGATTAACATTTATAAGGTAATTGGTAATAGGTCTTAAATAGGTTCAAGCTCACTTTTGAGAGAAAATATGTATTAAGAAAATAATAATTGAGTGAGAAGTATGATATATTTTCTATTTGATATATTAGGGTAGAAATAAAAAGGGGTAAATAAAATTGTAATGGAAAAATGGGTAAGTAAGGTACATGGAAAAAAGGGGGTATTTTCATTCTAATAATATAACGGAAGGGGGTATTATCAATTGAATAATTAAAGGTAAAAATAACATTAAGAGTATTATTTAATACCCTTCGAATGAACGTGTTATACCATACTTTTACTAAGTGAACCCACCATGGATGAAGTATAGTACATGGTATTTTCTATGGTAGAAGGGAAAAAATCCTAATATCATCTTTTCATAATCAAGAAAAAAATATTTAAAGTTCACTAGCGAGATTGGATTTGACATCAAGTCCACAATGATTGATAAATACATCACTTATGTCTAAGCCCATTGAATTTATGATAACTTTAAATTTTCATCGTGGGTGATGAGGAAGATGCAATTGATAGAATATTAGTTCCTCTTAAAGCACAATTCCCTGCACTTTATGCCCCATGAGAAGAGGAAGATGTCATTGGTAAAGTATTTTTTTCGCTAACAACATGATTCCCTGCTCTTTTTTTCCCATGAGATGAGGATAATGTGATTGGCGAGTATTGGTTCCTATATAAGAATGATCCCTTGCACTCTTTTCCTGTGAGATGAGGAAGATGCCATTGGTAGAGTATTGATTCTTCTAATAGCATGATTCCCTATACTTTATACCACATGAAATGAGGAAGATGTCATTATAGAGTATTAGTTTCACTACCAACATGATCCATTGCATTTTATGCCACAGATAATGATTCTATTGACATATTTGTTTATTTGAAAGTGTGACATCCTGCACTTCTTGCACCATATGATGAGAAATATGTTATTAATCAAGATTCCTTCTGTTGAAGCCATAATAACTGCAATTCCTTCACTTGAGAAGGGATCAATTTACAAAACTGAAATCTTATATCTCAAAAAAATCAAATAAAGTGATTTTTCCCACAATAGGCCAATCCACCGCAAGACAAATATCACAATCCCCCTCCTAGTAGCTATTTATATTTTCACCACACAACAAATTCAAATGGAAAGAAATTAGAAATGATAAAGTTATAAAACATAATGGATTGTGTGTAGGTTTGAATAAGTCATGGGAAGGATAGAATTATGAAGTAGAGTAGATTAATGTAGGTTTGAATGAGTCATGGAAAGATATAATTATAAAGTAGTGTGGATTTGGCATAGGTTTGATTGAATCATATGAGAATGAAAACTTGGTGTAAATCCTTAATGGTCGACAGACACAAGAAAATAATATTAACAAAGTAAGTTTATTGATATAAATACTTCATCATAATCAACATCTTCTTCTCCTCTCCTTTTTCTTTTGAAAATGATCATATGTATTTATAGAATGTATTCCTCTTCTCTTATTTTTCAACATAATTTCTAAAATAAATATTATTAGCAATTGCATATGAGGTGCAAGATATTATTAGTTTTGGGTATGCATCTGCATCGCTCAAATGTAAAGTTAGATCACGATATTTTAAATTTAATAGTTAAACATATATTTTTTATTAACTTGAATGAACAAAAAACAAGTGTTATAGGATATAACTTAACAAAAAACAAAAACAAAATCAAGTGTAATTTATCCATTCTCAAAATTTCTTCCTTGCTTCTTAATATCTCTCGTGGCCAACTCATAAATGGTGCCCCATTCCCAAGTATCTACAACCCTTATTGACCTTGTCCCACATAAACTACTATTATCATTTTCTTGACATATTATTTCTTGTTATGTATCGGGAAAAGAGTTAATATTAATAGAAAGTTTATAGATTATGAATTCTAATCTATATTGAATGTAAAAATAGTTAATATCATTTTGATAGCTTGATAGAACCTTTAAATTTGATGGAGTAAATTTTGTTTCTATATTTTAGTTTTTTTAATCTTACTACATTATTAGAAGATGAATTTTATGCACTATAAATATCGACATGTCTACAAATAAAATAACTTGAAAGTATCGGTTATGTGATCGTAAATATTCGGGTGTAGGAATGGTGTTCGATAAAGAAGAAACTCACGGAAATATGGCATGTTGGAAATGAACATCATACTTGGCAAGATAGAGATAATAATGTGAGGTTCAAGATCGTATTAGCAATTATTTCTATTGAAGTATAATTTAATAAAACTATTTGTGGATTTTTGTGTTTGAGGGATCTTGGGTGTATCAATATTCCAGTTCCACTCCTAGGTCCTATGAACTCAACACTCATGTTAGGAGATATTGGTACATTAAAAATTAATATTCCAGTTCCTTTTAGACCCATAATGCATCATTCCCAATCATTAATAGGTAGAATGTTATACTACGGGAATCACATACCCCAACCCCTTTAGGATTCAAACCTATACCTACCCCACTAAAATATAAGATCTTCACCATCATGGCCACTCAAGTGTGAAATATTATTGGTTGTAAACACAAGCATTGTATTTGAGGACATGTATAGCTTTTTTCCGTTAAGCTCTCGAGTTCCTTTTTGTAGCTACAATTTTATGATTTTAGATTTGAAATCTATATATTGTCAATTGAATGCTATTTTTCACACTTTATGCCACTTTCAACACTTCTAAATGTAATCACTAGATTCCAAATTCGTCCCTCTTCACTCTCCAAGTGATATCAAGCTTCAACTCATTCATCTCATGATCTAAACAACTCAATATTCCAAAGAAGAAAAAAATTCTTCATTGGAAAGCTCTATGAATTACCTTTATAGAACATATAATAAATCCTTCCAATTCCAAGTGGAAGGCCTTCAAACAAGTCCATTTCTTAAAACTATTTTTATCTTTTCTTGGACTCGAGAACTAATAGCTAGCCCAACGTATGCCAACATACAAAATACAACTTCCAAGCTTAACAAAATCATGAAACACACCTAGACATGATTTCTAAGTGTTGGTTGTGGAGCCTGATAGTGACGGGGTTGCGGGGGGTTGTAAGCCACATTTTATATGTATTTATGCATTGTGAAATCTGGACCGTTCCTTATTAGGTCACAGATATAACGGGTGGTTTTCTATGTTTCCCGAAATGATTAAAACCCTAATATCTTTAGAGGTTCATTATGTATGAGGCTCATTTTATGAGTGGAGGCACAATGAGATATAGTTTGGCTTGATTGAATAAAAGGATTGGTTGTTTCTGGCAGATGTAGCCCATTTTGGGTGAACCACATTAAATCTATGTCTCTGTTTTATTGCATTCTTTTCTATTTTACGTTTTCACATTATTCATTGCATGTTTTTTTATCTATACAAATGGTATAATCCTAACACTAAGCCATAAAAACCTTCACCAAGATTTATCAAATCAGAATCAACATCTTACCTCATGTAGTTGTTTGCACCCTGTTAGAATGAGCACCTTTCATATTTGACTTTCAAAGAATAGTTCAAAAAAATTAATATCTTATCCAATCTTAAAATATGATACACTAGTGGAAATCTATCTAAACCATCTTCATAAAAAAACTTGAATGGAGTCCTAACTCCCCTATAGCTCCTGCAATGTCAATTTTAGTGAAGGCTACTCCAAACTACTCCAAAAACTAGTCAACACAAATAAGGAACACTTTGAACTTTTTCATCCTTACCATGACCTAAAACCTTCTTAAACATCCATAACATCTCCTTTTCTATCATAAATGGTAATTTAGTCATTAATTTATTTGGATAAATTTTCCACAAAATGGAACTCTTTAGAAACACGCAAATTCAAGTAGGACCCACATATCACCACAAGATCTAACATTCCTTTCTCGGAAATATGAAATATTCCTATGCAACATCCAATCATCACTCTTTAAAAACCATAAAAATGGGCTAGTATACTCACATTTTTGCAAGATGCTCCTAGCTAGGGTTTAGCTAGGGTTTTAAACCACTTTACCTTCTTAACGATCGTTCATAAAAACATGACGATCAAACCACCTCATTATTTTTTGAAAGATTCATAACTAACCTTATAAGATATTCCAAATATATCAGGTCCCCATGAAAATCACACAATTCACAACAAGCATCAGAAGGTCCAACTTTGCTTGAAAATCACATTGAATTTTACCCAATTTCACCAAACCTTTCATATCTTGCAATTCCCATGTCGAATGATCTGAAATTTTTCAAGAATCATCATGAAAACATCCTATACCTTTACATATTCACCATCTATCTCAAATATGTTTGTAACTCTCTAACCAATCTCATTTGCTTGTGCTTACATGTTTATTTCTCACCATTTGCTTCCCAAGGACCTCAAATATGCATCAAACCTCTAATTTCTAACCTGAAACTCACCATAAACCTTAGGTACACTATCAAAAACTATTACCATACTTGGATAGGACTTACTAGCTCCAATTTACACATCTCCATCTCATTTTGGATGCTCTAGGGCTAGAAACAAGCCTAAAATGACTTGACTCAACCATGAAACCTCATGACCTGACCATATTGACCTCATAAAGACCCATAAAAATATGAAACACACCTCATGGACTATTAATGACATCATTACAACAACCAATCACCTCAATAGATCTCATATAGTTACTCATCTCACTCAACCATGCACCGAGGACTACACCGAACTCATCAAAACTTCTTAGTCTTCATGCTTAACACCTGAATAACATCATAGGGAGACTTGCATTACACCATGACATTGTTTTCCATCAATGGGGTTGAAATCAATGACAACACAAACACATAATGGCCAAAAATCTCCCTCTTTTTCATCGATGGAAACCATCTTGAAACATTAATGGCAATCAACAAGATAGACACACCAACCGACCTCTTTTCATGTTTCGATGCTTCTCTCCCCCTTTTCCATCTATTACAAATACTGAAATGCTACTACTACATGGAAAAATAAAACACACAATGGAAAAACTTGACTTAATTTGACCAAAATCTCCCCTTGAGACTGAAATTTTTCAATTTTTACTCCTTCAACAAACATGAAAAGATCATATGGACCGATAAGCTACATGGACCAACTCCCCGAACATGTACTCTCTATATTTTCATTTAACCATGCTTAAGACCATAAATTATCCCTTCAAGAAAAGTAACATACCATTCGGGACTATAAGACTGAACCAAATCCTTAGTGCAAAAATGAAAAACTTTGGGAAGCAATAGGAACTCAAACTCGAGAATAAAACTTCTTCTTATGGCTCCCTTGGACCGATGACATCCTTTTTGATGGAAAACACAAATTTTAGGAAATTTACTTTGCTCACTTGATTTGGAAAGATGAAAAACATTTCATCTCTATCCTAAAGCACCCATGTAGTATTTTCAACCTTTATTCATGATGTGATACGGTCTTAAACCAAGAAATTTCTTACCTCGATATTTACTTGCGTTATCCCTCAACTTGTCATACTAACCATTATAACACCTTATACACCTTGAGTACCTCTGATTAATGTTGAATTGAGCCTCCTATGCATATGAATTAACCTTTTAATTTCACTATTTCTTGCAATTACTATTTTCAAGGCACGGAGTGTTGTACACACACAATTTTTATAGCTTTTCATAAACCCTCTATACATACACTAACCCCGCATATGATTGACCTTGTTACATTAACCATATCAATCAAGACACTTCTTGTGATTTGCATAAGATATGACAATATACATAGGCTTTGACAAAGCAATGTAAGCAAAAATATTTCCTTTTAACGGTGAAAACCTTGATAAGATTGACCATCCGACATAAACCTCAACAATATCCTTGAAGGACTCAAACTTACACCTAATACATTGTAAAAACCTTATCTCAGTTAGCATTCTCAGATTCGGACCTTGTAGAAGATGATTTATACTTCACAATCTTCACATCTTACACCTGCACTGTAACAAATCATTTTTTTTTCTTTCCATGCCACAAACCTCGACATCTTCATAGCCCCTGCACAAAACTTGATTCTTCCCACACAGATTTGAGACCACATTTGTAGATTCGTACAACATTTGTATCTCCTTGTTACATATTTGAGACATTTTTGCTTTATAATAACCCTCATAATGATTTTTCAATCCTCGGAGTTTTGTAATTTAACTTTTCCTTTGCTTCACTTACCTAAGACCACCAACATAATTCAAGCTTCATCAATCCAATTATAACATATCATTTTTCAACTTATAGTCTTCAATGATCAAGAATGAAGCATGAAAACACTTAAAGAATCATAAGATAATTTGATCAAACCATCAACTAGAAATAAGGACTCTTTGACTTCTCGACAACCTTTTCTCATCTTGTAGCCTTCTCAAAAATTACACCTTTGCTAGATACCCATTCAATTGTAGATGTATCTCTTTAAGACTAAATACAAACCCATTTAAGATAGTTCATGACTCGGCCTACTTCCACAAGGTTTAAAAATGACAATACAAACCTTTGCAAGATGACCTTCCTTGAAGAGACATAAAATTGAAAACCAAAAGGACTCTTACGAATTAGGTTATGAAGTTAAAACCCTTACAAATAGCATAGCTCATTAAGAGCTCATATTCGATGCAAATTGATCAAATTTTTCCAACATTTCTATCATGTTTTAAAATTTTCCACCATTTTTGTCATGTATGACCTATAACATTACATATTGACGTAAGAAAACTACTATACACAATATTTTTCTTGAGATCACACACATCCATCAGTCTTATATCAACACTTGAGCTTATTCGGACCTTTCATCAAGTCATTCTAAATCTACACATGAACAATGATTTCAACCAATCCATTCCTACGACTTAGAGGGCAACTTAGAATTGTTTAGATGAACCATAAATCATGAAGTAACTTGATACACTTGTAATAGATCATATAGATTCATTACAAAATTATACGCACATTCATGACATCACAGACTTCACAAATATAGTGCTCTTTCAACATACCTTGATAAACTCACAATGGCTTGTAGTACACTTTCACGAACATACTTGACATGAACTATATACTCGGGGGACAAGATCATTCGGGACCATGATCTTTGACATGAATTTCATCCTCATCAATAGATTCCATTAATGGCTTCACACACACATGTTATTTTGACATAACATAGAATATATACCTCAACCCCGAGAGAACTTATCAATACTTCATACAAGACTAGCACATATTCCACTCAAGACACCTTTAAGAGCATCAACATACTTGGAGATATATATACATTATGACCATTCTTTCTCAAACCTATCATTGACTATTACTAGGAATTGGTGCAAGTAATCCTTAGCCTTGATTTTAAGCCTTTAAGCTCTTTGGACAAACAAACCACCATTTATGACTTGACCAAACTTTGTTACTATCTTGCTCGGTTGAAGCTCGAGTCCCCACAATACACAACCTGTAACACTTTTGACACTTGTCCACTCACTATCATGTGATATTCATACTGTAGCATCTCCTTTTGAATAAAAATACATGAATCCAATCCCATGAGTTAGAAAAATTTATATTATTCATGCTTTAGACTGGAGTAAACTCATCTTCCTTGACCTTTTGGGTCTATAGTATTTAGAATTTCACTTCACATTCATTATTCACAATTACTTGGCTTAAAATTATTATTTTTACTCAAATTTATGGAAAGATACCACAAACATATAGATAGAAGATCTTCATTGATATGATACTTAGTGGATAGTTCACACTATACACTCTTAGATCTCGATAAAGGCTTCTAAGACACTCGGAGTTCAAGGAAAACACATTTGCATGCCTCTTGTAGAGTGACAACCTAAGGGACCTCTTGACTACACTTCATTCTTCAAGAAATACCTCATCTCGGAATTTACATATCATAACTCATGATGTAGAAACCTAAATCCAACTACGCAGCTTTTAATACTCAAATTGCACTAATTGTCATCTTTCCCATCATTTCTGTTATAATTAGTGATTTTCGCTAATTAGGTAACATTATCCTCCATTTTGGTCGATTAACGACACTTCATTAATTAATTAGCCTTTCCCCATTCCATGTGCCAATTAACGACTCTTCGTTAGTTATAATCCTCTTTTAATTAATTAACTACTTTTTTAGTTAATTAAGCCTTTCTAATCTCCTATTTGATCATTAAACCTTCTTATTGGTTAAAAACCCCTTTTAAACCCTCTAAATCCTATCAAATTTCTTCTAAATCACCTCCAAACAGATTTTTAAACTTATTTTGGCCGATTAATTAATCCAAGTTGATTAATTAAATCATTTTCAACTCCCATGAGTTGCTAATTCTAATTAATTCTTTCTAATCATGTTTATCCCTTCTAATTCTACTTTATCTTTTATCCCACATTCACTAGGATTGTAGCTTCTCCCAAATTAGAAAGCTATATATAGAACCCTCCCCCCTTCCAAGCTTACACCTTTACATGTCCTTAAAAGACATTAGCATATGATAAGATATTTTTCCACCATTGAAGAATCTTATTGATCTTGCACCCATTTATCCTCTCTTTGCAAAGAGTAGTAAAGGAAGATCCATACATGGCCATTAAGCCATATTGGTGAGATCCTTTCCTCTTCTTGGAGATAGCCATCCTTTGATCTCATTATAATCATATAAGTAACTATAATATAGAAAGCATATCTAGCTTACCAAGGAATGGCTTAATGTTTTCAAATTTTAATTTGGATGCATTAATTAGATTTCATCCATGCATAGCTTTATCATGATGTTTATGTTAGATTAGCTTTGTCATTTTTACTACTTGGTGTTAGTTTTCGTTAATTATCTTATCTTTTTATCATGCACACATTTGGCACACCAAAGTGGGATGTACTCCATTGTATCATGTACTTATTTTCAAATATTTTTAGTTTTTTTCATTTTTTTCTTTACCAACCCTCTTTTAAGCACTTATTGATAAACCTTGTATTTATTACCTTGTTTTGTTAAGTTTGCATGTGTTGAGTGTTCCTTGTAGGTATAAGGGAGGTGAGGTGCTACCAAATTTGAAGAACTAATCAGAAAATAGTTGAGCTTTTTGACATTCTTTTAATCAAAATCCTATGTTTTTAAGTTGCATAGGTACCTTGCACTAGCATTATAACATTTGTGTTAGCATTGAAAGGTTTGCACTACCATTAATATACTTGCCCTATTGTTAATATTCTTGTGCTACCATTTCTAGTCTTACGTTACTATTCTCTGGAAATTTTGCCTATGTGTAGCTCACTCGGTAGTGTTGCAAAAACCCTTGCGTTAGTGTTTCTCTCTGCATGTGTTAATGTTACTTTGATTTTTTCTCTCTGTCTACAAAGAGAATTTCCATGCATTACTATTAACACCCATGCGTCTGCATTGATATGCTTACGCTACCATTAATATGTGTGTACTACCATTTCTAATCTTGTGCTATCGTTGATAGCCTTGTGCTACCATTAAAAGGATTGTACTAGTGTTCTATGTAAAATTTTGGCTTGGATTTCAAGAAATTCCATAATTTGATTTTTGATGTTTCTTATTATTTTGTAGGTTTTTCGACTTATATTTTAGATTTTTTTTTTTTTATGAATCAATTTTCTAACTTGTGTAATGATTTTATGAATGTTGTATTTCCATGTTTTACTTGAGTTAGGATAAAGTTTGTGTATGCTCTTCTCTTGCACCTTTTGGTGATATTGAGAATCAAAAGCAGCTTTAGTCTTATTTTTCTAACATTTATATTAACTTGGAAATTTCATTATTCATTTTCTTAAGGGAATGAACTTTTACAAAGCATTTTAATGGTCCTTTGAATTAAAGATTTCCATTTCTATCTAGTTGGATTAATTTTTGTGTATGATCTTCTCTTGCGTCTTTGGATGATCTTGAGAATCAAAAGAAACCTTTAATCCTCTTTCATAATATTATGAATTTCTTGGAAAACTACTAACTTTTGAGTGTAGGACCTATAATCTTGTCAAAGAATCAAGATCTAAACAAATACTAACTATAGTGTGTTGTAAGTTGTCAATGGTGTATTAAACCTCATTTTTTAATTTAAGATAAAAACACACCATTTATTTAAAACATTATTTTTCAAGTTCGGATAAGGGTTAAAACTCATCCGATTTGAACTATGGGAAGTATCTTGGCATAAGCCATAAAACTCATTATGAGGATTACCACAGGAACCCCAAAGTAGTCCACACCTTGAGGGAACTGGTGGACAAAATGGGAAGTGCCCCACTACCTACTTGACTAAAAACATTCACGAGGAATCCCGTATGAGGTCCGTTCATTAATTTGATTATGGGGTAATGGTCCTTTGTCTAGGATTTATTCAGAAAAGCATACTTATTTTAGCAAGTATTGGCAAGTGTTGAGAACAAAAACCTAGGCAACCATTTGGCATTAGGGCCAATGTGACTTTACCCATCGTGTTCTAAAGAGCTCTCACAAAGCAAAAAAAAAAATGGAGTAAAACCTTGGTTTTCCGAACAAGGGGATATTTCATTGAAGTTTGTGCCATGTGTTATTCATCACAAAAATTACAAGGTATAACTTTGTCTTAGTTTCTACTTTGTTTTTAAACAAGGTGAAACTTTGCTAAAGTTAGGCTAAGTATTTTTCATCACCACTTGTTCTATCTCCTTTGTTTTCTTGTTGAAATTTTTGGTCAAAAGAGAGCAACATACGTGGTATTACCAAAAATAATTGTGTCCACCACTTTTGTATTCACTTACATGACCATGTTGCATCAGGAATGTTAAGTGTTGAAAGTGTGCTGGTACGTCCTCATGTTTTAGTAAACCTTGTCTTGATACCCATATCGAGATATCTCATTGTAGTTAGGTGATCCTACCTTGATTTTCCCTTTGCATCGTTACACTTCTTACATTATAGCAATACATTTGTGATACTTACATCTTATTTTCCCAAACTTGATATAAGTGTCTTGATTGTCTTGTTATCTTTTGCTCACATTGTATTGATTCATTGATATACTTGGACCTATTTTTTATTCAAACATTTCCTTAAGTCTTGGAAGGTGTTTTCATTACGTTGTTCACATTGTGTCAATCCTATTTTGATACTAACATCTTGTTTTTATGAAAATTTGATTAAAAGTATCCAAGTAGTATTGTTACGTTGCCCACATTTGTAACCTCCATTTCTAACACTTAGACTTTGTTTACATTAAATTGATTTTAGAGTGTATACTTTACGTTGTTATGCAAGTCACGTAACCTCAACCCTATTTTAGTATATATATATATATATAAAACTTGATTTACATACTGAAATTATGTTGTTATCTTGTCGGAACAATCTTTGAGATAGATTATTAGACATAGGGATTAGGTTCTTTTGTGATTGGTTCCTTGTTCAGAAATTTCTTGATTTTCCTTGGTACCTTTCATCATATAGATTCATCTTCTTGGAAAATTCTTTGATTCTTTGATTCCTTGATTGAATTTTCCTTGATTATTTGACATTCGTTGTGACATCTAAAGCTATCACGTTGTTTTATTTTTCCTAGGTTCATTGTATTACTTGTTCACATTTTTTAAACCTTAGCAAAAATATTTCCTATCAAGCATATTTTGAGACAATTCAAACATCTAGGAAAAAATTTCCTTTACAATCGTTACAATGATCAAGTTGACACGGAACTTCCATTGCCATGAAGGAGTTCAATCACACTATATAGGTCTTGGAATTCGGACCCAACAATGCCAACAATGAATAACTATCACATGGTTCCTCACACTTATGAAAATAGGGAACCTAGGTTTTGGAATTCACATCAAAATATGCCCATAATGGCTAAATCTTGATTGGTTATTCGCGCTAGAGAACTCGTTCGATTACCCCTTTCCCCACCTTCATCTCATAGTCATTGGTATGATCTTGATTATTCTAATCCAAACTATTATTCAGATTCCCCTCAGTCTCCTAATTATTCTGATCTATGTTATTATTATGATTCCACTCAGTCTCTTGATCCTCATCCAATTGAATTTCTTCTAAGGAATAACCAGTCTCCTAAACAAATTTTTCCTCCTTTAAGGATTTGTGTCACCAAAAATTCTCCCCATCATTCCTCTAATTCAATCCCGAGTCACATTCATCCCTTTCTACATAGGACCCCCTTTATCAGTCACCTAAATAACCTCTTCCTCCTTTAAAGGTCCGTGGGATTCCGTGTTCCTCAAATAAAGCATCTAATTTAACTCTTGAGTTATGGTCCTCCCTTTCTGCGGGCCCCTTTATCATCCCGTCAATGATGTCTTCCTCCTTTGAAGTTTTTGTGACACAAAATTCCTCTAATCAAACATCCAAGTCAACCCCTATGTCACAATCTACTAATTTTATACTCGATCTGATTTTCTAAATTGCACTATTTCATCTTCTAGGAAAACCTATACCAACCTATTCCAAATCCACATCTTATTCCACTCGTGAGACATACAAATACAAATATACTTCGTCTCTCAAGTCATCTTCTTCTATTAATAAAAATCCAATCCCTCTTTGTCCCTTGAGCAATAAGGTCAAACCTTCCCCTCATCTACATCATCAAACATATTCTAAATCTTCCACACCTATTGGACCTCTTTCTTCCAATCAACCTACTATGGTTGACCAACAATGACCCATACTAATCGATTTCTTTCATAATTAAGAAGTGATCATATAATTGATGGGGCTATCATGAGAAAGGATTCTCTTTAGACCTCGATGTGTTTGCGTATTATGGGGAAGAGGTTGATTCCTTTTGTCAAAAAATAAAGGAAGATCCTAAGATCATCAAACTTGATCCTCCTCTTATTCTTCCATCTTCACATTCCCCATTACATGGAGAAACACCGAGTCTGTCATTGATCCCTAGCCTATCTTCTCATCACCCCATCATTCTTTACATATCATAATTCCTCAATCACAATCTCACCTTGGGTCACCTCCTGGTAGCCCATCATCTTCTTCTATATGTGGGCCACCTCCTAGTATCCCTTCATCTTCTATTTGTGGGTCACCTCTGGTAGCCCATTATCCTCTATTCTTGGGCCACATCTTAGTAGCCCCTCATATTTTATACTTGGGCCACATCCTAGTAGCCCTCCATCTTCTATTTATGGGACACCTACGGTAGTCCATCTTCCATTTATGGGACACCTCATGGTAGCCCATTATCTTATATACTTGGGCCACATCCTAGTATCCCTTGTTATTCTATATATGGTTCACCTCCTGGTAACCCCATTCACTTTCATCCTTGGGCCACATCCTAGTAGCCCTTCATCTTCTATATATGGCTCACCTCCTGGTAGCCCATTTCTTTCAATCCTTGGACCATATCCTCTTCGTTCATCATATCATCCTTCTATCGAAAATGGGGCATCCTCACCATCATCCCTCCCATTCTTCTCATCAATCCTAAACATCCAATTTCTTCTCTCATTTCTCGGGATCAGATAAATCACACATTAGCTTATATGAAACCCAAACAGTTTCTTCATCAAGCTAAGATCAAAACTTCAAAGAGATCCAAAGCTCCCAACAAGTCAAACAACCATAAATCTAAAAATTAAACTTAATTTAATAATGCACCTCAACGTAACCATAAATTATGGGGAAATTTTCATAAATCTATGGATATGGAACTCAAGTTCACGCATACAAAATCCATGTTGAAAGATAATTCACAATCACTTATCGAATATGATCTCACCACAGTCATCGAGATTGGAGATAATATCACTCTTGATAAGAAAAATATCCTAGTCTCCCTTATAAAATAAATCACAAACATTGTTGTTGGATCTTATCATGCAGAGTGACATTGTTGGTCCCAATATCCCAAAATCTAAAAAAATCAAAACAAATTCAAAAAATTAAAAATACAAAAAAATGAGCAAAACATTACAAAAAAATCAAGGTACAAAGATCAATCATTGCAATCGGGTATCACATACGCATGGATGTTATTTATTCCCTTTCCTTCCATTCCTCTGTAAGTCATCTATCATGTTCATCCCTTCAGTGATATTTTGGTTGGTCTATTTATGCCGATTTTGTGACATTTATCTCAGTATAGTACTCATTTGATCTTGGTCTTTCATCACCTTGGCATATTAAAGAATGATGCTGACCTCTTAGAGATCCTATCACTATCAACATCTAATAAACTTGTTGTGAAGAAATTTTAGATGTATTTATTGACACTAGTCAATGTCATCATCGCAATCACTTCCACATCCTTCCATCAAGTCATCAGTGGTTCTTAACCCCTTATCAAAATAATTGAGAGAGATAAGATAATTTTTCAAAAAGAAAAAAATAAATCAAAATCAATCAAAAAATCAAAAGCAAATCAATATATAAACTCTCTCTAAGGGTACTTCCAATATCTCTACTAGAGCTACGGATGCCCCGGACTAGTAGTAGAGCATGTTGCGAATAGAATCAAATACATCTCCATCGGAGATATGGACGTCTGGTTGGTAGCGGACTAATATATGGATCTCCTTTCACCCTCCATTCAAAAATCACCTATCAAAATAAATCATTCCTACACATTGGCTAGTTTTTCTTCACTTATTTCCTATCAAATATTCACTGCAAGAGGTAATTAATTTCCACGTGCACACACTGGATCTCAATGAGAAAACAAGATTAGTATGTTACCAAGTTTTTTTGGACCTTGTTTAGACTCTTACTTTAGTTATTATTTTGTCTCACAATTTGTGCCTTTGGCTAATCACTTTTTCATCATGAATATTCTAGCTACATTTTCCATATCATTCATTGTTCTTCTACTTCATTCAGAAAATCCATGTGTATAATATTTCCTTTTTACCATGTTTAAGGGAAAATTTGCCCCCATTTCAATAAGTAATCTTCTACTTATTTCTATCATTATTTTATTGGCTAGCTTGCATTAGGGGCATGCTCACTCCTTCCTAGCACTTCATTGGTTTGATTTCATCATCATGTTGAACCTATCCATCTTGGCCTTGATTTGACTTATCTTCTTCTTGTATATATGTGAGGAGCTTAGCCTTGTATATTCCCATCTATCATTGGGGGCATCTTTGTATCTTCATTTTCGTATACATATCTTCATAAAACCATACAAATTCATAAAACATAAAGCTCCAAAAAATTGGTAAATTTTTCAAAATTCAAAACAGTGGTTAAATTTTCCAAAATGAAAAAATGGTAAACACAACATTTCCACATCGGAATAATTCACAGAAACAACATCCTTGAACATTGAAAATTATCCTACTAAACATATTTCTTGGGTTCTTGCATATTCTTGTGCATGACAAGTGGATCATTTTGATCTACCTCTATTAAAAAAGTTGGTTTGCTTGATATGTTTGTATTCCCTTACACAAGAAATTGCTAGGGAAGTTTCATAGTGCATGATTTCTTTTTCATAGGACTTATACATCCTTTGTTTATTCACCTTGTATGTATCCTTGTTTGGGGTGCCATTTTTATCCCTTTTCGTATAACTCAAAAATTTGGGAACCAAATCTCGATAACAAAAACATTGGTGCAACTATCTTGAATGTTGTTTGTTTGAGTACGCTTGTTTTTGTTTGTTTCTTTTTTGTTCTTCTTTCCTTGTTTACTTTCTCGTATTGCATTACGTTATGTATGTTTCTTTGAGTTAGTCCTTTCGCAGTGCACAAATGTTAGTATTATGGATTTTCAACAAGGTATTGAGGGGCTCAGGTTCGGGTTTACCTTTGAGGGAAGATAAACGATAAGCACCGATCCATAGACATGAGTAATGATATAGGGTCCAATCTAATTAGGAGTGAACTTGCCCCATTTAATTTTCTCAACTTTGGTTACATGACGATTTTCCTTCAGGAAAAGATCACCAACCTTGAAGGTTTGTTCTTGGACATGTTTATTGTAGGCACATTTGATATGTTTTTGGTAGATTTGAAGGTGATCAAGATCATTTAAACAACGTTTTTCTAGTAACTCAAGTTGTGCCAAATGGTCTTGGTGAAAATAATCTTTGTTGATCATATCTTTGAGTGAGATACGAAGAGATGGAATTTAGAATTCGAGAGGCAAGACAACCTTTGTACCGTAAACCAAATAGAAAGGTGTGGTAGTACAGTTGAGGTGCAAATACTAGTGTGATAAGCCCATAAGGAAAAAGGAATTTACGTGTGCCAATCTTTACCAGTATCATCAACCACTTTCAGAAGAATTGTATTTAGGGTTTTGTTAGTTGATTCAGCTTGGCCATTTGTTTGAGGATAATAAGGTGAAGAAAAACTAAATTAAATTCTGAAGGTGTCACAGAGTTTCGTAGGGTTTTTTTAAAATTGTTTTCTATTATTAGTGATGAGGCGGTGAGGAATACCAAAGCGACAAATGATGTGATGGTTGTTGAATTCACATATTTTCTCAGATTTTACAGAAATGAGAGATACGGCTTCCACCCATTTAGTGTAATATTTGGTTGCGGTAATAATCCATTGATGATGTTGGGAAGAATGAGGGTTAATCTCTCTGACAAGATCCAAAACCCATTGAGAGAAATGCTAAAGGTCTCGTGTGACTTGTAAAGCATGACTAGGGGTGTGATGAAGATTAGAATGTTGACGACATTTCACACAACATTTGACATAGTCACAATAGTCTTGGTAAGGGTTCGCCTATAATAGTCAAGGTGAAGTATGTGCTTAGTGATAGCAAATCCCCTGAAATTACCTCTGCAAATTCCACCGTGAACTTCCTTGATGGTGTATGGGATTTTAAAAATTTTAAGGCATCGTAAGAGGATACCGTCAAAGCCACATTTATAGACAAGACCATCCATGATGACATAGCGAGAGGCAATTTTGAGGAAGGCGCGTTGTCCATTACGAGTAATATCTTGAGGCATAATTGAAAGGGAAAGGTAGTCAAGCAAAATACTTATACCAAAGGTAACGTGGATCAGTTTCAATGTTTCCTACAAATTTAACATCTTGGAATAGATAAGAAGGTGATTGCAACCTTTGTACTATGAAAAATATTTTCAAGTCGAAGGGCGAAGCGGGTATTTGAGAAGTGAGATAGGCCATGGTGTCCGCAAATTTATTAGTGGAACGCGGGGTGGTTTGAAGTTTATAATGGTCAAAAGTAGTCAAAATCATGTCAACATGATGTTTATACTTTTGAAGTATCTCGTTATGACACTATTATATACCATTAACTATGTTCACTGACGATTCGAGACTCACAAAAGATATTAATTAATTTAACATATAAGGCTATGGTTTTTGAAGACTAACATGAGTGCTTCATATTCAGTGATATTGTTAGTACAATAAAAATCTAGTTTGAAAGATAATGGCATAGGCTCACCATCAAGCAGGAATGAGAATAACTCTTGCACCACCCCCACGATGACATTTGGAACCATCAAAGAATAAGGTCATTTAGTAAACGATATCATCCAGGGAGACAGTAGTAATGGATTCATCAGGGAAGTCAAAGTTAGAAGATTGGTTTCCGAAGAGAGGTGTATCTGCAAGTTGGTTAGTAATGGTTTTCCTTTGACATACTTTTTATGGATGAATTCAAGATCTAGGTCTGCAAGAAGCATGAGCCAACGTGCAACACATTGATGTTGGTAAGGATTAGTGTACATGTAATGTAAGGGGTCTAGTATTGGTGACAACGAAGGTTTTGTGGTTGAGTAGGTAATGGCAAAGTTTAGTGGCGAAAAATACTAAGGATAGGAAAAAAAAATTAGTGTGATTATATCTAGTCTCGTAGTCTAAAATCATACGACTTATATAATAAACCGCTTGCTCCCTATGTTTCTCATCACAATGAGCGAGCATGACACCTAGGGAATGATCAGTGGCAGAAATGTAAAGGTAAAATGGTTAGTCATCCTTAGGTGGAATGAGCACAAGTGGTTAGAGGAGGTATTTTTTTAAGGAATTGAAGGATTTATGGCATTCATCATCCCATTTGAAGGAGACATCCTTTTTTAGAAGATGATGAAATGGGTGACATGTGGTCAGAAAGCTGAGAAATAAAGCAATGAATAGATTGCAACTTTCCTTGCAAAATATGAAGTTGATGCGGAGTTAGTAGGTAGTGGCATCTCGAGAATAGCCTTGATTTTAGTGGGATCAACTTCAATGCCACACAAAGAAATGATAAAACTAAGGAGCTTTCCTAAGAGAACAGCGAAGACACACTTCTTAGGTTGAAGGAAAACGTAGTATTTGATGAGACGGTCAAAGACAACCTTAAGGACTGCAAGGTGTTCGGCCGATGTTTAGATTTGGTAAGAATATCATCAACATAATCTTCCAATATGCTATACATGATGTTGTGAAAGATATAAGTCATAGCCCACTAATATGTAGCACTAGCATTTTTAAGGCCAAAGGGCATGGCATAATAGCAGAAGGTCCCCCAAGGAGTGATGAAGGAAGTTTTGTGTTGATCTTCTAGGGTGAGTAATATTTGGTTATAACCAAGAAACCATCCATGAGTGATAACATCTCATGGCTGGTGGTGAGATCAACTAGTTGGTCAATACTAGGTAGAGGAAATTCATCTTTGGGGCAAGCCAAGTTAAGGTCATAGAAATCTGTGCAAATATGGAGTCCTCCTGTTGCTTTTGTGACAGAACAATATTAGATATCCATTACAAATAATCAATGAGTAGAATGAAGGAAACCGAAAGGAGGCACTGGAGTTCTTCTTTGACAAGAAGGGAAATACGAGGATGCATTTTTCACAGCTTCTGTTTCACGGGTTTGGCATCAAGAATGGTTACAATATTGTGGACCACAATGTTTGGGTCAATACTAGGCATATCAGCGTAGGACTAATAAAAATGTCATTATGATCCTAGAGGAAAGAAGTGAAAGTTTCTTGTTCAACAACATCTAAATATTGGCCTATTTTTATAATGTGCGGGTCGTCCTGAGTGTGAATGTTGATTTCGATGGTTGATTCATTCAACATGGTTTACATCTCAAAAGGTAACAAATAGTGAATATAAGAATCTTCTACACCAAGGTAGGTGAGAATAGACTCATCGTCCTGACATTGAATGACGTTAATATAAGGTGTATCATCATCGATCATGTCAGGATACAGGAAGGGAAGAGAAGAGGGAGCCTCACCATCACGCTGATAAGTTAGAGGTCCCAGGGATATAGTGTTCACGGAGAAATGGATTATGGATCCATAGACTTTGTAGGTGAAGGTGGTGAGGTAGGTGAATGGGGTGGGGAATATTTATCATGCTCAATGAGTTCAACTTGGGCCTTCTTAGAAGGTGGTTTAGCAAATCCAATACCACTGCGGTCTTTATGCTTACGAGTGGTGTAAGGAATGACAGTATGGAGGCCTTGTTCATAGAAACCAAATCTAAATCCCTTCCAAGCATAACGATGGAGGAAGTTTTGGGTGAAGTAATGGTTGGTGAGAGATTGAAGGTCGGAGGAAAATGGTTAAGTTTGGGAAGGTGGCTTAGGTGAGTAGGTAGAAGCATCAAGTCCCCCATATGTTAATTTGGTGCGAAGGTGGGGAGGACCATAGGGGAAAATGTTTCCTACGTGGTGATCATAGTGGGGATGTTGGTGAAGGTTACCATACTCTTGAGGAGTAAGGAATGTGTCAATGTTATAAAGGTAGTACTCCCCTAGAGTGAGGCATTGAAAAACACCTTCTAAGGGATCAGTAGTTGGTATGTGGGTAACAGGATGGATGAATCATTGGATAGCTAGGAATAAGAAGCATTAGATGTTTAAGAAGTAGATGGGTTGGCTAATGGGTCAGTTGTAGAAACTGCAGAATTAGTGGGAATAGAGGAGTTAGTTGTGGAAGATGTAGCGAGCAGAAGTGGTGGATGAGGTAGCGGCTAAAGAAGAAGTGGTAGTGGTGGTAGATTCCTTAACTGGTATAAGGACATCATTGGGTCAATACAACATGTTATAGGTCTTGAATGGTGAAGGGTTGGATGGAATGGTATAGTTGTGCCCTTCATGTTCAAATTTTAAATAGCAGTGTAAGGTTGAAGGAACACAACCCATGGTGCAAATCCAAGGTTAGCCAAGTAGCATGTTGTATTGGAATTCCCCCTCTAAGACATAGAATAATTCAAGAATGGCATGGGGTCCCACACGAATGTGGAGAATGATGGTGTTGAGGGTGGAAGTCATGACATTGTTAAATGAATGTAGCATAACTGGGTTATTATACATGCAATTGGCAAGGATGTGCATTTGGTTGTACTCATAGGAGGAAATGATGTTGATATTGGCACCTCCATCAATCATAACACGTAAAATATGTATATTATCAATGTAGATGAAAATGAATAGGGCGGGGTCGAGAATCATCTTACTTGGAGAGGTATAATCTTTTCATTAGAGAAAGCGAGAGAGATTACTTGATGAGTGGTATCAGGATAAGAGGAATGGGGTGAAGTGATGAGGGAGGCACCGTGGTGAGGAGTAATAATGGATGCAATAAGCATAGGGTCATTAGGTAGAGCCTTAATAGATTGTAGGACCTCAATGAGGGCCTAACGATGAGACTCAAAGGTTTGGATGAGGTCATACAAAGACATTTTGAGTGGAGATCGGTGTAGTTTTTTTAATCGTACGATGGGAAACCCCATCGAAATAGGGTATGCGGGTCCACGGATGGTGATTTTGGGTGCAGGTGCAGATGGAATGTTGGGTAAAGGAGTAGCGGATGAGCTAGTTGTTTTCTCCTTTCCTTTGTCCTTCTGGGCTCGAGTGGCAACTTGAACCATATTGATTTCTTTGTGAAGGAGAAGGTGAGTCATGAAATGTGTAGTGACAGGACGGGAAAAAATATGGTGAGGGAATATAATGGTTTTGTGAAATCAATGTAGTGCATTGGCATTTTGGTGGAGGTTTGGATAGCTCTCTGATGTGGACCATATTGATCTCAAATATTAGAGGAGGATAAAAGGGTTATGGAGGTGGAGATAGAGGTCGCTTAATAAGTAAGGGACAAGGTTGTGTTGTGATAGGTGTAGGTGGAATAGGGTCCTCATCTAAAATATTATCATCGTCAAAGTTATCTTTGAGAAAACATAGTTGGAGAAGAATAGTCTTAAGAGCCTTACAATTTTCCACATCATGCCCACGACACACGATGATAAGCAAAAAAATTGTATCATCAAACCCTTTTTGTTTAGGTTTGAGTGGGTCATGAGATCTAAGTAGTGGCAATGTGATGACAGAGGTTTCCAAAAGGTTAGCTAAGATGTTAGCGTAAGACCCTACCAATGGATCACAATGTGAAGTAAGTATCGGTCTGGATAGAATTTTGGATGACTTTGTTAGAAGAGGCGTCACTTTGGAGGTGGAATCGGAGGTTGAGTAAGTTTGAATACTTGTTTGGTAGATGGTACATTTTGGGTTTGGGTTGTACCTTCGGGTGAAGG
The DNA here is from genome assembly GCA_018340775.1 of Taxus wallichiana var. yunnanensis. NCBI lineage: Eukaryota > Viridiplantae > Streptophyta > Pinopsida > Cupressales > Taxaceae > Taxus > Taxus wallichiana. The sequence goes on from CM031244.1 coordinate 594,223,692, forward strand.
TGTAGCAGGTGAACTATTTGTTGGAGGTGGTGTAGGTTTAACTACCTTTTCCGAAGGTAGTGGGGTTTTGGGCTTTGGTTGCACCTTCTTAGGTAAATTTGGGAAAGAGTGTGTGATGTAGAGAGGAATGCAAATGGTGGAAGGGGATTGGTTATCCATGGCGATAATGGAGGTGCGGTGAAGGTTGTGGTAAGAGGCAATGTGGAAGGGACTAGTTGAGGAGAAGGGAATGGCATGGGTAATGATGAGGATACAAGAAGTATTGTAGGTATAGGAGGTAGAAAGGATGTAGGTGATGGCAAAGGCGTAAGTTGTGTAGGTAATTTGGGTGTAACAGAGGATTGTGATGAGGAGGTGGGCTGTTGTGTTTTTGTTTTACCTTGGGTAGGAGGCTATTTGACCAAGGTTGATGGGTGGGGACCTAGGATAGATGGAAGTGGTGAAGGTGATAGAGGGGTAGTGGGAAAATTCGGTGTATGTAGCCTAAGAGGTTGGGTATTCCTCTTAGGTGGGGAATAGTCTTTATGAAAGCTTATGAGGACATGGCTAAATCTAGTTTGACAAGAGGATGGACTAGGCTTGATGTTGGAATGACTCCTAATGTGGTAATGGGTCTAGACATGGAGGAAGATATAGGTGTATGTAAGGTTTTAAGCATAGGAAAAATTTAATTTGATGATAAAGGTTTAGGTGTGGGTGAGGGTGATAAAGAAGGGGTAGCTACAACTAGCATGGGCATGGTGGGTTTGGTTGTCTGAAACACCTTTGGATAGATTGTGGAAGTGTCAGTGAACAACATCTGCATTTGAGTTAAGACAGGCAATCAAAGGCATCCCTAAAGCATGGAATTTTCAACATAATCCAAGCAGTCGGCCAAATGTGAGAATGGCACCAATGTAGGGGGAATGATGATGACTTGGTAGTAATCCCTGTAAATAATGTCTGTGAGACAAGAAAATGATTGGCTTCAAACTCTATGGGTAGAAGAGATTAGAGCATATTAATAGGATCCTTGAAATCCAATGGAGAATTGTCACCAATAGGAAGGGATGCTACTAATGGAGCCCCTGTGGATAAGGGAGAAGGAAAGTTGGATGGGTAGGTTCTACTTTTGGTGAAGAAGAAGGTAAGCATGACTCTCCCGTGGGTAGAAGATTAAGTATTTTAGGTTGTTTGTCGAGGTTGAAATGTGATTGAGGTAACGCATCGTAGAATATACGGTAGACTCCTCCATGGTTGAAGGAGAAGATAAGGGAGACTCATATGTGGGTAGACAAGTAGATGAAACAGTCCCTCCGTGGATGAAGGAGATCATGCAAAAATCTCCTCAATAGATGGAATAGGAGGAAATTGAGCGGGAAGAGCTAGTATGATGTCAAAATGGAATGAACCTCACAAATGTTATTGTCCTTGGAAGAGGTTTCACCGGTTTGGTTAAATGACATGGTGTGATTTAGGAATGGCTTCTTGAATATGTGAAGGTTATGATTAGCTGATTTGTTAGGGTTATCCAAGACAAGATATCCATTATCTAACATTTCTTAGACAATGCTTTGGAAAGTTATACGATTACCATCACTATGACCTCTAACGCGATGATAGTTGCAGTAATAATGTTCTTTATACCACGCATGCACAAGACGCAAAGGTTCAAAACTAGTATTTTGTTTGATGGGTGGAAGAGTAATTACTCTGGATTTTAGAAGTTTTTCTAAAACTGAAGATTAGGGTTCTCCTATGGGAGTATATTTTCATTTCCCTGCTTGACCTAAAAATCCTAAACGGAGAAAGGTTGGAAGAAGGTTTTGATTGGTTGGATGGATGAGATGGGACGACTTTCAAAACTATTGCATTGGCATATCCTTTTGCTTTAGAATAATTATTTTGTGGTTTGGAAGAAGAAGAGGTATCATTTGATTTAAACGCAATATTCTTGTTATGTAATTGTATCTTCTTCTCTTCAATGGAATGAATTTCAAGTTTCTGGGCCATGGTGAATGCCTCGTCAAACATGCAAAAGGTTTGAACTTGGAGAGTTGGCGAGATGTGTCTAGCACAAGCTTTGGTGAACAAATCTATTAACTCAGTTTGAGGCAGTTGGAATGTGAGTTGGTTGATTAAGCTTTTCCAACAAGTGAAAAAATCTGTGATAGATTCATCTTCATATTGGCGTGTTGTGTACAAGTCGGTCATGGTGACCTTCTTGACAATGTTGATAAAAAAGTGGTCTAGAAAATCTGAGCTACCTGATTAAATGAAAATATGGAGTGCTGGGTAGAGTATTATACCAATCTAAATTCGGTCTAGTCAAGGACATTGGGAATGTCCACAAGAGCAAAGTGTCATTGTGAGTGATTAGATAACACACATGTTTAAAATATTGCAAGTGTTATTGCGGGTCTTCTTTGTTGTTGAATCAGTTAAATTTAGGCATTTCCCAATGGGTAGGGTATGGATGAATCGGAATGGATGGGTGAATGGGCTCATTACAAATATCGTCATATGTCAGAGAGTTACGTGAGATGGAGACAGATGTTTCTAATTTTTGCATCTTGTCCATCATAATTTTTATAAGATCATTTGTGGGTTGTGATGACGGGGCACCCCTACAGTATAAGGGGGTAGATAAGGTGGGTATGATGTGGATGACATCCTAGTATGTGGTGGTGCCAAGTATGAAAATTGTGATGAAGGAACATAGGCCGGAATAGATGTAGAGGGAAAGTACCCTGAATAAGCAGTAGATGAAATAGGGGTTATTAGTGATAGGTGTAGGTAGGTGGGGTGGATGTAAAGAATCTCGTAGCAATCAGAGGAAGAGACTACGGGATGGAGAGGAAAATTTTTGGAAGGGAGTGTGGGCTGCCGACACCAGTGGTGGTTGAGATGCAATAGGTATATGAGAATTGGAGGATGTAGATAGACCTATACTAAGGGGGGTTGATGAAAGCATGGTGGACATCGTAGGGACTACGAGCATGTAAGAAAGGCACAATAGATGTTGTAGGTACATCGAGACACGATGATGTAAGGTCAATCTGGGAAACCACATGTGGTAAGGTGGAAGAGGCTAAGGCTATGTTTGCTAGTAGCTGATGCATAAGTGGGTGTGAGAGTAGGAGGAATGGAAATAGGCATACCGTATGTAAACTACCTTGATGAATCATGGGTAGATGAATGAGTAAGGTAATACTATAGAGCGGTGGGGTTTTGATCAAGGAGTCTCACAAACTCCTCATCACCTAGTGGGTATGGTAAGAGACAAATTAGGGTTTATATGTGAAGAGATGGAAGGGGGTGATGAGCTAGATGGAAGAGGTTGATGGCTAGAGTGAAACACGAGAGCGGTGGCTTGTCTATGAGTCAAAACCATGTGACTGACAATAGAACGGGTGATCTAAGCCCTACTGATGATGCAAAAACATAGAAAGAATGGATAAAAATGGGTCTACAAGGTGTGATTTCATCGTTGTTCTGATTGAAAAATTAGAACACAGAGACTGACATTGGTTGGGTAACTGATGCCAATATGAGAGGGTAACCACCGTCAATCAACTAGACTAATGTCGAGTTCTTGTGGAGAAATGTAAGATTTGCAAATCTGGCAATAAATGATAAAGACCAAGTAGAACTGGACTTTGAAGGTGATATCAAGGACTCAAAAATATAGTAAAGTGACCGATGAAGTCACAGAAACAAAATAAATATAGATTAAACGATACTTTGGTAGAAATGACCAAAAAACATAAAACCAATGGCGATGTCTGTGAACTGATGGTGGTGAGATGATGAAACTAATAACGTTCAATGGTGACACCGTAACTATGAAATCTGTGAAAAATGGAAAAAGTGAATTTTTGGTGATTTAGGTCAAATAAAAAGACCAACTCAGAGACCAAGTATGGAAATGATTAGTCCTAACACACTCAGAAATAGTCAAAATACACCAACTATGATTTTGGAGTATGTAGGAGAGAGAAAATGAAGAAAATGAACTCACATCTCAAAACACAAATCAAGAAAAAGCTAGAAAACATGAAATCCTATGATGTAGATTTTATCTTGTGGCTTATGCCATTTAGGAATGACTTGTGAATAAAATAGAATTTTTGGTTACCGAAGGTGTCCTATGGAAACTGACAACTATGGATGGTTTTAGGTAAGTGTTTTGTGTGGTGTCCCCAATATATACTTTGTAGTATTCAAGGCCCTACTCTGATATAAAGGATAGCCAGAAAACCAGCTAGAGCCCACTATCAATTCTATGATCGTGTGATCGTTGACAACTTCTTCCAAGAAAGATAGTGTTTAAGAAATGATTTTTTTTAGTGGTTTGGTATAGAGAAAGTGTGTGCAAAATGTGAGCTACGATTTAATTTTTCAACCCTCAGCTGGTCATGAATTCCAGCGTATAGGTTTCCCACAATTTAAGTGAGCTACAATGCACCATACAGAAATGAGATACAAATATTTTAAACCCAAATCCACAAATTATATTCGATGAGAACAAATTATGAAGGGGTAAAGAGTATGACTTTCACTAGATGAAATGCAAGAAACGAAATAAGAGTTATTTTTAATCCCAAAAGACAAATGTCACTGAGACAATTATAAGAAGAGAATGTTCCAGAGAAGAAACTTAATGTGAACTTGTTTCAAATGAAATAAACACACAAAATTTTCCCTAAAAATTAACCAATGCAACGAAACCCAACAAGGGTCCCACCAGCATGCCAAAATGTTTCACCAAATAGTTTGCATAAAATAGATAAGGTAAATGGTTAAGGAGGAATACCTATGAAGCAAAGGTGAAAGGTAGAATGTGTGTGTTATTGACGTTATCCAAGCTAATCGTAGAGAAATCCTTTTTGTCTGGGAAGGACTACTTGTAAATGCAAATCAAGACCATAAAAGAATATTAAATAGCATATGATAGTGGACTACCTAGCGTATGCTAGATCCAAGAAGTGTGGTGCTTCCTAGAGAGGTTGTCAATCCATTATTTAATAACAATTTAATGTGAATAAGAAACTGAAATAAATAGGTCCTATTGCAATGTAATGATTTAGGTTTCTCATACACACAATACACTAGATTTTATGCTAGATATAAAAATAACACTAAATCTAATTAGAACTAGGGTTTTTTCAGTCAGGAAGGTCTATCAAAGGTCTGGTAAGGGTCAGGGCTGATTGGTTGAGGTATGGGTTGGTTTTGGGTGAGTGGGAAGATTGTTGGTATGAGAATATAAAATGACACAAAGACCGGTATCAATCGGGTGACCGATTTCGGTATGGGGATGAAACCGACGACGGTCAGGGAACCAACATTGGTAGGGGCAATAGGTAGTAAACTATTAAAAATAATTTTTAGGCTCTTTGTGATTGCACAGAGAGTGAGGGTAGTGTGGTTTGGGTCGTAATATGGTTGAGAAGACTCAAGAATACTAAGAAGGAGGTTTAGAATGGTGAAAAGTATTGGGGTGGTTGAATAGTGGGTTAGTGGGAAGAAGGTGATGTACGAGTAATAGAAGAAATAAAATATTGAAGAAGCAAGAGATCTACAATGGGATAAGCACAAATGATTAAAATCACAGTACTTACTTGGTATTTTGTAGATCCTGTGAGTTGAGATGGTTGATGGTTGATCGGAGAAGAGGTGTTTGAGTCCAGTGTTGTGATAGTACAACCTATGTGCTCTTGTGAGTATTCCAATGCTCTAGAAGGAGAAGCGGTTGTTTTTCTTGCACTTGGATTGTGTGTGTTCATCGTCTAGATGTAGGAGGGCTTGAAGATTCAAGCTTGAATGCAATAAGGCTCCAATAACTGAATGAAAAACCCATGTAAAGAGTTATAAAATTGTATATAAAGGAACCGATGGTGGTTTAGGTGACCGACATCATTTGAGGATAAACGACATCGATTAGGGTGAATTAGTCAAAGTTACCAAAAATAGTTTGATCTTTACTATGTTTGGCATGATCTTGATTGCTAATTCGGGTCTCAAGTGAGGGTTGGCGCTTAGATAAGTGGGAGTGTTGTTGGAGAAGGAATAGGACTTTAATTTTAGGGTTTGAAAGAGTCCCAATTGTTTAAGATAAGTAGAGACTCAATCTTAGTTAATTAATAGGCTAGGAATAGGTCCATGGTGAGGTGTCTAGGTGAGGTGTAAATTAACTTAATTAAAGTAATTAAGTTAATTAATAATGTGAGGATGAACATTAATTCAATTGTAAGTAATTAAATTAATATGAATGCGGGGTAAGGGGTCATGGTTAGGTGAATACGTTACATTAATTAATTAAAGGGGACTAATGGGAGTGTGACCCAAATTTGGTGTCTAAAGTGCCTTGCTTAATGTCTTTGAGCGTTTTTATGCTTTTCTGCTCAAACTCGGGGATATAAAATTCCTTTAAGAAAGCATCTTGTAGTGCCATATAGTCCACACAATTCTGATCAGGATCAAACTTTTTGTACTGTTGTGTGTGCGTCCCTACAACGTAGTTACAAACTGACTTGCCTTGCATTCTGGAGCTATAATCCCCTTTGTGCACCATAGTATCTCACACATATGCATGTGCTCAGCTGCATCTTCAATGCCTCTATACTCTGGAAGATGAAGAGACATCTCCATGTAAATTTGTTGAGGTTGGTGGACCTTTCCCACCAAACCTAGATCATGTATGTCCTCTTGTATTTCCACCGCCTCTAGATCCACTAGATCCTCTAGTGCTTGAGCCACTGATCCTCTCCCGATCCACCCCCTCCAGTAGGTAATGGAATTAAATATTCACTGTCTTATGTTCGACGGTTGTGCAGTTAAACTAAATGCACACATCTGCATGGGTTACACTACTTCCATATGTGATGCCAAGGTTATGCATGGCTATGTTCAAGATCGACGATGTGCCGTAAAAGATACCTCAGACTAGTCCTCCAAATAAAGTAGATGATAATTACACCATAGATGAATAAGCTCCTTGATTAACTCCTGAACTTGACTGAAAATTAACTCTATCTACTATAACTCTATTGCTCATATTAGCTTGTTTGTTGTTAAGCTGTCGTAGAATCTAGAAAAACAAACACAAGGGCCAAAGTTGCTAGGTAGGCTCAGACGTTCACCCACGGTCCAAATTATATGTTCAAACATGCCTTCATTAGAAAATAAATAGGGTTCCCTACCATGCTTTCCCAAATGGGGAGTTCTAGATGCTCTAGCTCCATGTCGTCTACATTTTCTCCAAATCCTTCTTGAGCCATCTCTCTCCACAACGCCATTCTTTCTGTGATATCTTGTTGCTTCGGTAGATCCATCTTGTCTTCTTCATTAAACTTGATTCGCATGTCTTCTCTTTATCTCTCTTCGCTAGGTACACCATCCTTACCAAACCTGCTCCTACCCCATGCATGGTGGGGTTTAGTTAGCCATCGGCTTCTATTCTAAATCCAGGGTTACAATCAGGATCTTGATCGCCAGTGGGATACCACATAGATATGATCCTTTGGGTTCACGTAAAAATTGAAACTCAGTAACCTCCGGGCAAGAGTAAATCAAAACTGCATACTCAAGAATATAGCTATTCAAAACACCATGGAACCAAACATCCACAGAGCACGTCCAAATCAGATCTACATCATACAAGGCCTGGAATTCTTCCTGCATCCAAACAAGTGTGTGAAACCTCCAATTTCTCTTATACACATAAGAAACCAACCACTCGTACAACTCTATAGGAAATATAACAAAGAATGTCTCATACAATACATCATACAGATTCTTCTCAACCCACACGCATGCATTAAAATCAAGTCTAGTGTTGAATCTAAGAGCATAAACTTCTTCCATATATACTAACCACTCCTCAATATTATCCAAGGTCAATTGGTATGTCTTCATCATGCAACATCTTGAAAAATAGCTGAGAAAGAGGTCCCAACAATGGAACTAATGATGTAGCCTAGAATTCACTACAAATAACCCAAGGTGTGCTGGCACATCACTCAGCCTAAACTAAGCACTCACTGAAGTGTCCAAAGGTACCAGTCCCTCTTTAGAGTTTCTTTTCCATAATGTTAGCATGATTGCATATGTATATATCCATATTTATAACAGATAGTAAATAATCCACAATGCATAAGCCAGATCTATATCTAAATCATATGAAATACTAACTTAAACAATGATTATCATGAGATGAACCATCCAAGAACCGTATTCAGTCACATCTAACACCAATATCCAGCCAATATGATCCATTATATTAAATATTGTAAAACACATAAGCTTCATACATCAAGATCCAGTTTCCATAGTCATGTGCACTAACAAATCCACAACATAACTCTACAATAATCGGTCTCTCCAAACCATGCAAATCAATACATATATATATAGGGATGGGGACTTCCCTTCACCCCCATGCACCTTCCAAAAATAGGCTACATGCTAATAATAGCCATGTGCCTTTACAAGAGGATACAAAAGCATGTAAGTGCTAATAATAGATCTTCTATTAGTTAACTCCTAGAATAGATCCTATTATTAGACTAAGAATTTGCATGGTGCTCGAACTGATGCAAAACCCAAAATAGCCTTGTGTGAACTACAAGTCTTCATATCTTTTCATGCTCCACACTCCATGTCCAAAAATAGCCTTGACCTGTGAAAATTGGCTAAGTCTTATTTTCAATTGTTTCGGGTGCGCTCATGCTCTACTATAATTTTTTTCTTTCCCATGCGCCCTATTCCTATTCACCCAAACCTCTCAAACTTACATCCTTGAGCTATATTTTATCTTCTCAACAAATAGCACCAGATTACTTATCAATATTTTTATATGCAACATTTGTCTATACAACAAACGGAGCATAAGTCACCTTCTTTTATAGTTCTATGTAATTGTTTGAATTTTTATTTTTATTTTGTATGTAAAGAAACCAACCTATTGGTTTCTTAGTGTTTGAATAATCCTTCTATTTCCTAATACTTCATTAGAAAATATGAAGAACTGTTCTCAGCAAGTCTCATGATCTTCTTCAAAATCAAGGTTTATCTTTCAAAAGCAACTAGATAGAGTTATGATGGTAGTGTAGAAATTTGTAAGTGAGGATTTCATAATCACACAAGACCTAATTTTTCTCTATTTTATCTAAGAGGATTCCTCCATTTTCTAGATTCTTAGAAAATATCTAACTTGCTAACAATAAGCTCACCTTCACTTCCCATTACTTGCTAGTACCCCTTGTAGAAATATTTTTTTACTATCTCTTTCAAGGCTTATTTGGGTACTAACCATGTTGATGATCATACACCCTTCCTTACGAGATATTTCACTAATTACATATTTGGCTTCATGGATTGTAGATACACTAGATCAACGTATCACATATAACATCGAACTGTGAATAGGATAACCTCTTCTTTGGTACTTGAGTTCTAGATCTCTAGACTACCATTTGTGTATACTATTGTTTCTAACATATAATTTTTGTATTAATAAGTCTTAAATATGTTTACATAACTTTCCTCTTGTGAGTAATTGATCTCAAGTAACAAAATCTCCTTGTGGTTATGCATATGCAAAGTGCTTATTCCTTGTAGAAGATTGGGTGTTGAATTATCCTACAGATGTGTTGTTGTGATTAGTCTATTTTTAGCTGATAGAAATCATTGTTATGAGAACCTTCTACACAGTGACCCCTGATGAATTTTTATTTTAAAACTCATCTACTATTGGGCTCATCTACTTATTTACAATAATCTAGGGAAAGCATAGTGCCATATTTTCCATCCACTTGCCCTTTCCTTGTGTTTAGGCCATGTTTCCTTGTTGTTAGATGTATAAATTGTTATCTAAATCTTCAAATTCCACTCTTTTCCTAAGGATTAAGAACTTGGAACAGTATCTCCATTGAGTTTAAATGATATTTGGATCACAATATTAAAGAGAATAGGCTCTCCAAAGGAATTCATCACTCTGGTTGAGCTTGGATTGTTTTGTCATAATTGAAGTAGTAAGCCCTATTTAGGTTAAACCATTAGCATGTTAACTTGTAAAATACAATACTCATTTATATTCATTTCTATCCACCCTCGTATTTTTCTCTATATTTTTTTTAATTGTAAATATTCAAGGTTTGAACACTTTCACTCAATTGTATCTAGAGAAAAATCATACAAGCCAAACTATTTCTTATAATTTTGTCTATTCTTCATTATTTATTTGAATTTTCAGGCTTTAAATTCCATCTAAATAGGCATTCCTACCAATGTTGGTTGTCTAGGATATGTTGAGTTGAAGATGTAGTGGGCAGAAGGACTTCTTTGTGTCACACAATTTCTTTACTATACTTTATAGATTTGAGATTATAGTTGCATCAAATTCAAGGATAAGAACTAGGCTGAGTTGAGCTAACACATATCTTACATACATAATTGTCCTATGTCTTTAGGAATTGCAAAGGGTTGTGTTTAGATTGTGATCTTATCTGAAATTAAGAATTGCATACATTGTATCACTATGGAAACCCATTCCAAGCAAGTTCCAAGGGAAAATTTATGCCTTGGTATAACATCTAAATCTATGACTTGTTTACAACCATGCCCCACCTTGAAAAACATATAATTTACATGCTTATCATGATGTAGCTAATAGGTTGACCCTAGGGTGGCTACTTAAGCCATTGTTAGTATACTCTTCAATAATGGCATAACAATACCAAATTTGACTCATATTTTTTTGTTTGAACATGAGAAAACATAAATGTTTGTAGACACCTATAATTTATCCTGAACAATTTAAATACTTAAATTGTGCTAATTATCCCCTTTCCCGCAAATTGGTGACATATCGTCAATAGTGCTCATCTTCTCTCCTATCATCATTAATTAATTACATTACGTTAATTAATTAAGTCTTCTATTCAACAAATACCCTAATTAATGACCTTGACTAATTAATCCTTCCTTCTATCTAGACTAATTAATTATTATTAATTAATTAGCTTCCCCTTTCATTAAACTAATAAATCATTATTTAGTTGATTTAATTCCCTTCTATAGTCTAAATCATGCTAATATTCCTCTAAAAAGATTTTATAAGCTTACACACCTATTAATTAATCACTTTGGTTAATTAATAAACCCCTTTATCCCCATGAGTCACTAAAGGACAAATTAAACTCTCCTAAAGTTAACTCAACCCTTTCTAAACCCCCTTATCCACAACTAACTCAACATCTCTATTATCCCACATACAAAGGGATGTAGAGATTCCTCTATCCATTGGGCTATATAAAGAGCCCTCCTCTTACCTTTACACCTACACCTACTCCTTGAAAACAAAAGTGAGCATATAGCAAATACACTATAGCCATTTTGTCATCTTTGAGAATTTCTCCATTAGAGTGGAGCTAATCATCATCCTTTTGCATTCCAACAATCAAGTTAGTGTTGTGAAGAAAAATGGAGTTAATCAAGAAAGGCCGACAAGCCATGGCTTGATGAACCTCCATATTGGATCATATTGGATCAAGCAACCACTAATCTCCTTTTGATAGCTAAGAGATCTACATAGGTCTAGTTTTATTAATTTGGCTTTCTAAAATAGTACAATTAATAATGTTAATATATTAGCTTAAGGTTTTGCTTTCAATGCATAGTATTGATGATTGTTACTTGTTTAGGTCTTAGCATGATGGTGTTTTGATATTTAGCTTTGTTGTAGGAATACTAGGTGTTAGTTCTAAGTTTTTAACTTAGCTAAATCAAACCATTCACACAATGTCATTAAATTCAGCCAAATCAAGACTTCGATAATTACAATGCATCTTTGCATATTTGTAACTATCTCCATATTACAATTTGTATTTGAATGTTTGTTTTTTTGAGTTTTCTTTTTCCCATAACTTGTTCATCATAGAGTAGTCACAAAACCAAAGTGGAGAGGATAAAAATTAATGCACATGCAAGGCCTCTTGGGCTAATTATATCGATTTAATCCCATCCTTTTAGTAGTGCACTCACAAGTAAATTACATAGACTCCTGATCAAAGTTGAAACTATATAATTTTATCCAAAGACTGTTTAACTATATCAACTCTCAAATACCCTCTCCTCAAATATCTCAAACTAACAAAAAAATTCCCTCAAGAGTAGCTGAAAATAATGTGCATAGACTCAAAACATAATGCTACTAAAATTTACTTTGTTTAAACTCCTTCTTATACCATCTTCTCTAAAAACTCGTATTAAAAATTAGAAATAATTAGATTATTCGATTTGGATTAGTCCAAAACTTGGAACATGGGAGTGAAAGGTGTGGTCAAACAATCAGAGAGATGTAGATTCATGGAATTTGCAATAAGAATATGAATCCCCTTCATTGTTGTGGTGGTCTTCTTATCTCATTCAGTGCATTTTAGGTACTTTTCACTTTCACACAATTTATAGGTTATTGTACATTTGTTTCAGGATTCACTACTGAAACTTTACAATCATAACTATACGTGAGAAATATTTGAAGGATGTTGATGGAGATCTTAACCAAGATTGATATTATGGTAATCATAGAAGCAAGGAAATTCATAGTATTTTACATTATTTGATCATGTATTTTATGGCCTAAAAGAAACCAATGACTAATGCAAATTAAGTTACCTCTATTTTCAAAACAATGAAGGAAGAACTTACTAAAATATATGGCACAGGAAAATCATTTTTGATAAATAAAATCCGGAATTCATTTACAACAACATCAACCACATCTCCCTCACCTCTCCTTCTGCTTGCCCCTACCGGTGTTTCAGCATTCAACATCTTTGCATCCACAATCCATGTAGGCCTCCATATTCCAATCAAATAACTAAAACCCCTTGAAGGCCATGCATTATCATCTTTTCAAGAGTCACTAAAACATATAGAATATATTCTTATTGATGAAATGAGTTTCATCAGCCCAAAGTTGCTAAGAAAAATTGACTACAGGCTACGCAAGGCTTTCCCACATTCTAAAACAACTAAATTTGGGAATAGATCTGTCATCCTCCTCAATGACCTCGGCCAATTACCACCAGTTATGGACAGTCCTATTTATGCAAGAAATTCATATAGAGTTAACCTTTAGAATGGATTACATTCTTCCTTTACCTTGCAAACAATAGTTTGGCAATAAGGAACCACCACAACACAAGTTTCATTTCAGCATTTACTGCTCCACATGCAAGAGTAAAATCCTATTATTGAGGGTGGGAACTCCTAATCTCTTGTAGTGATTCACACCTAACTCAACAGGAGCTCAACAGTTTTAAGGATGCACCACATTTGTTTGAAAAAACAAACTAGTGGGCTCCCACAACCTCCAGATGTTGAAAGCATTAAAATTTCCAATCACACATTCCATTGCTAAAAGTAACATACGAGCTGCAACAGGAGATCCTAATGATGATCAATTGTAACAAAAATTTCTACTATGCAAACAACAAAAATCATGCTTATTGTTAATTTATGGGTTGACATAGGCCTTGTAAATGGAGCTACAGGAACAATCACCGAAATATTTTACAACGCATCAATACCACCGGTAGAATTACCTTTATTTTTGTTGTCAAATTTGATAGATACAACAGCCCATGTTGGGATCCCTCCAACCGTTACATATTCCAATACCCCCTATTTCAAGAGGGAATCGAAGACAATTTCCAATTAAAATGGCTTGGGGATTAACTATCCACAAGTCCCAGGGACTTACTTTGCATAAAGCAATTGTCGACATTGGAAACATTGAAAGGCAAGGTTTGACATTCACATCTTTCTCCAGAGTTCCCTCGCTTGACAATCTACACATTTCCCCTCCTTTTTCATTTGAAAGGTACTCAAAAATGGCGCATGTATCAACACTTGGAGCAAGAAAAAAGGATTCAAGACTAATATCACTCAACCAAAACAACCTGTCGTAAATACTAGCCTCTACTTTGATAGCACCTCCACTAATACTTTACTCAACACTTCTTGTATCCAAAGCGGTATCAAATGTATTCATGTTTAGTGAAAATAAAATGGCCACAAAAGAATACCACTCATGATATAAAATTTGCAAATGTACGGAAGTCTTCATGTATTCATGTTTAGTTCAAATAAAATAGTCCACAAAAAGCTACCACTCATGATATAAGATTTGCAAATGTATATGTACAAATTTGTAACAAATTTGAAATGTACAAATAGAACCTTTCAATGTAATGTTTCATCTATATTCCTACACTTCCATTATTAATCACACCCCTTATCAACATGTTATCGACAGTACAAAAAGGAATTTTCAACAAAAAACCAACCAAAAAACTGATGCAACCACCATCTCAAACACATTGCAACACTAACACAATTTCACCCAAATAATTACAAACCACATCAACTACAAAAGTAATTAACTATCCCTCTAAATCAAATAACATAAACCGTTTGGTGTTCACATTGCACTATACACATGTGAATGCTAGGTATGATTATAATGGATATGGTGGTTTTGGATTGCATATATTGATGTGGTGTAATATGATATAGATGTTAGATATGATTCGATATAGATAATGAAAGAAATGAGGATGAGATCATTTAGATTAGATATATAAGTGATAATGGTGGATGTTGATCATATTACATAGGCTAAAAGATAGTGCAATTAGATGGGATATGATAGATAAGATGAGACCTTGATTGAGTGACCCAAATATATAAAATTACACTTGTAACATAGTTAGGAGCACACACAGGATAGATGATTTTAGACTTGCTCGGAGGTAAAAGATGAAAGGGAACACAAATCGGTATTAACATATAACCAATGATAGTTAGTCACATTTAAGATAATGGAAGGAAGATAGAAGGTGCGCTTATACACCTATTGTAGACATGACAAGGGGTTTATATGTAGCCTATATGGGGAAAAATAATCCTTAGGTAGTTGTCCTAGGTTTATGCCCCACTCGAAAGCAATGTAGTGCAAACTAATAGATGTGGGAAGTTTGATATATATGGAAAGTTGATTGATGCAGGAAGCATCCTTAGGATGCTTTCTTCTAATTTTTTATTTTTCTTTGGAATATTTAGAAGGTTGATCAATGTGGGAAGCCTTTTACTATCATGATATAAGAAAGTATCCATCCTTTGAGGGAGTGGTCTATAATTTAGGATTTTTGCTTTTGATTTTGATTTTTGACTTTTTAGATGGCAAGATAAGATGTATGATAGTTGTCCTTTGAGGGATCAATCTATAATTTTGACATTATTTACTTTATATGAATAGCTTTCCTTTGAGGGAACAATTTTTTTATAATATAGCTTTTGATATGAGCATCCATGATTTTTGTCTTTAGGATAGAGTTGAGGATAGCCAAGTAGACCACTTGGGGAGGGGAAGATAAGATGTATAAGTGACACCTATGGACCCTTAGCATGGTTCCAATAGGTAGATAAGAAGGTGATGGATGTAATGATTGTGGTTTTCACCCCTAGAGGAGGAAATTTTCCATGAGGAATATGCTATAATAAAAGTCGTGGTGCCCATATTCAAGGTCATAGATAGGATAGTGACGGAAGACCACATGATTCCAAATCATTACAATGAAATATGGAAAGACTAATGATGGAAATGATATTGTAAATGTGATTAGGGTCACATTGGTAGGTGTGTTAATAGTATAAAAGTTGCAATTACAAGATGTTGAGGCTAGGCGATAAGCTCCAAACCCATACTTATGCATTATAATATATGGTCCAATCTAATTGAGAGCAAAATTTCCACGTTGGCTCCTTTCCGGAGAAGTGGCATTTTGATTTTATTTTAAGACAAGGTCACCGATCCTAAAGTCTTGTTATTTAAGATGTTTGTTATAGGAACATTTGATATGCTCTTGATAGACATGATGATGTTGGAGAGTGATTAAGTGACGCTCTTCTAGCATTTCAAGTTGTGCTAGACGCTCTTGGCAATAGTCTTGAGAGATGAAGTCATGAAGATAATTGCGTAAGGATGGGATTTGAAATTCAAGAGGAAAAACATCTTCAAAGCCTTAGATAAGAGAGAAGGGAATAGCACCCATAGAGCTATGGATGTTAGTCCAATAAACCTAGAGAGAAAAGGGGATATAAATATGCCAATCTCGATTGCTTTTACGAATATTTTTGGTAAGAATGTTGCGGAGAGTTTTGTTAGTGGATTCAGCTTGGCTGTTAGCTTGAGCATAATAATGAGAAGAGAAGCTCAGCTTAATATTGAACGTGTCAAAAATCTTCAAAGATCTTTATTTTTAAGGACTTTCTATTCTCCGTGATGATTTTATGAGAAACACTAAAATGGAAGATTATACGTTGATAAACAAAATTGATAATTTTTAGCTTTGGTGGATGCGAGTGGAATATATTCCAACCATTTGGTGAAGTATTCGATAGTAGTGAGGATATAATGATGACACTGAGAAGAGTGTGGATTGTTGAGGCCAATGAGATCGAGTCCCCATTGTGAGAAATTCCATAGATCTTGAGTTAGTTCCAAATCTTGGCTAGGGATATGGATGAGATTGGAATACTATTGGCATTTAACACACTTTTTAATGTATTCACAACATTCTTGGTTAAGGGTGGGCCAATAATAGCCCATCCAAAGAATGCACTTGGCAATGACCAACTGTTAAAATGTCCACCACAGATGTGGTTGTGGACCTCATGGATAACACGAGATGGATTCATGGGATTAAAGACATAAAATTATAATTCCATCAAACCCACATTTGTAGAGGATGCCTCCAAGGATGACATAGTGGTTAGCGTGTTGAAGGAATGATCTCCTATCATTTTTGGATAGTTCAAAGGGAACTTTAGATTGAGAAAGATAGTCAAAGATGCGAGTGTACCATAATCCAGATTGATTAGAGATGTTGATATTGATGCGAGGAATCTTGTTAGTATGAGATGGTTAATCAATACGATAGACAACAATGAAGATTTTGGATTCTTCCATTGTCAAGGGATGAGATATGTGAGAGATTTTGTAGTGTCTGTGAAGAGATTGGATGAATGAGGAATGGATTGGATAGTATATTGATCAAAGGCTTTAAGAAGAAAGTCGATGATGTCCTTATATTTTTGAAGGACTTCATTTTTGCATTGATATATTCCCTTAATTTGATTGATGATGAGTTGAGAATCACCATAGATATCAAGTATTTGAATGTCGAGCATGATAGTGGTTTGAAGACCTAAGATAAGGGCTTCATACTAATCCATATTATTAGTGCACTCAAAGTTTTCACCAGAGGAATTATGGTGACACCAAGTGCCTCTCCTTGCAGAAACTTAAATCACAAAAATGTCTCATCTTGAGGGAGAATACTCATGATCAATGGTGTGGATGGGTTCGTCAAGGAATTATTTGTGAAGAAGGTGATTGTCGGGAAGAGGGGCTTTGGCTAATTGATCGGTGATAGCCCGGCACTTTATTAATTTTTTAGAGATGAATTCTAGGTCAAACTTGGTCATGAGCATGAATAATCTAGTGATCTCGTGTTGGAAGCACAAGATACTTGAGAGGCGGGTAAATCAATCTATTCAAATTTTAAACCATTTCCATTCATCATTTATTACCATTCAACCATACAACAACCATATGTGTTTTTACTTAAGCATTGAATACACCATACCTTAAAACAAGAGCAAGAGAGTACACAAGAACACCAAATGTATGTGGGAAACCCTCAAGGGAATAAAACTCACTGAAACTTTGTTGATATTACTCATAATAATAAAATTTATTGAAGCACCAACTTGAAAAGGAGCACCAACCCCTAATTGAGTGAAGCACCAACTCCACAAGGAAGCTAAACCCCTAAGATGACAAACACCAACTCAAACACTGAAAATGTTTGATCTTTGATTTTGCTACCACAACCGATGGAGATCACTTATTCAACTCACAAAACCTATCTCATACCCTAGGTATTCAATTTTCATAATCTTTCTCTTTCTTCATTTTTCATAGCTCTAAACACATGCACACATGCTCTCTAATATTCATCAACCTATCACAAACTTAACCTAATCTCAATTCATGCTCACACACCTATAAAATTTGCTCACCTAGGTTGCACTTCTTGCGCATCTCTCTCTCTCTCTCTCTCTCTCTCTCTCTCTCTCTCTCACACACACACACACACACACACAACACACACACACACACACACACACACACACACACACACACACACACACACACACACACACACACACACACACACACACACACACAGAGTTAACTCCAAAAGCACCCAAAAAAATGCTTTTATAAGCTCCTTATTTAAAATTAAAAATAAAACATTCCCCCTTTTACATGACCGATACATCATTAAATTTTCTCATATATTTTTCATAACTAAAAGTGACCTATATGGGTCGCCTAGCAAAAACCCTTCTCTCATGCACCAAAAATCACTAAAATCCATGCATTTGAATGCCAAAAATATCCTAACACTAAAACCATACTTTTCATGACCCATAAGTCACCACACATGTTTAAAATAACATTTAAACATCATAAATGGTCACAATTTACATCAACCAATCATATTATTTCATTAAATGGGACCACTGCTTCTTATACTTCTCAAAACACTTGTTTCCAAAGCACCCTTCATGACCACGTCTTCACCTTTAGGCCTCAAGATCACTTAAAATTAAATAAAATATGGCATGTGACCAATTTATGCAAATTACAAGACCTTTATAAAAATTCTAAGAAAGTTATAATTCTTTAAAAAACCATTGGTTCAAACTACATCAACTTTTTCCTTCACCAAATCATGTTGCCCAAAAAGTTGTTTCCAAAAATAATTGGTTAACACCCTTCATGAAACTTTAAAGACATAAAAATGGATTAATTGGATGAAAAAATAATCACTCTTAACATTACATATGATATAAATTATCTCCCGATCCATTTCTTTCTCCAACCAACTCAATTCTTCATCAAAACTAGTTATGTCTTAGATAGCCAAAAATATTCTTGTCCACAAACTGACCTAGAAACCATATAAAAACTCATCATCATGAATAAAAACTTATATCACTATAAATATCTCTAAATTATATTTCCAACACAACTTTAATTGCATCTTAACTCCACTTTTAGCTCATGTTATGCCCATTTCGGTGAAGATTGCTTTTTATTGCCTCGAAAGCGCCATTCAATTAGTCAACCTTCATAGGGCACACTTTTCCATTTTTATGCATCCTCATGACATGAAACCTATTTTTACATCAATATAAACTCACATAATCAAAACAATGTCAATTTATTTGGAAACTCCTTTGGACAACCTTTTCCCAAAACAAACTTATTCAGAAACTGGCATGTTTGAGTGGGGCCCACTCATCACCATAACCTCTACCATACCTTTCTGTAAATATGAAGTATTCCTCTACATATTACAATCATAAATTTTGAGTAACCAATCACAATTGGGTTGATATACTCACTTTTCTACAAATTTCTTCTAGCTAGGGTTTAGCTAGGGTTTCAAACCACTTTATCTTCTTAACGTTTGTTCATAAAAATGAGACAATCAAACCACCTAATTATTTTTTGAAAGCTACATAACTGACCTAAGAATCTATTACAAATATATCAGGTCCCCATGACAATCATACAGATTCACAATGAGCATGGATGAGTGCACCAAGTTGGGGGCAAAGGGGGTCTTAAGTGGACGTTTTTTTCTAAAAAGTAAAAATGTTCAACTTTTACGAGTTATTTGAAATAGTTACACTCCAAATTGGAAGATGTTGTAAAATATGAATCGTAGAATTTTGAATCTAGTTTCTAAGATACTAAATTTTATTGAAAATGGTTAACTTTAAGTGGGTCAAATAACTAAAATACCAAGTGCTCCTGTTTTTGTTAAAAAAACATAATAGAGTGACTTTCGTGCCCCCCACCATTTTTAGCACCATTTAGTATTTTTGAAAACAATTTGGTAGAAAGATAGCTAGGAGCATCTAGTTTGGGCTACATTTTTTTAGATTTTTTTAGCAAGTATTTTTTTATGATTTTTCTAGTACAAAAATTTTAAATTTTGAAAAATAATGGAGCTTCGACCATGCCCCCTAACTACTTCAAAAATATCAAAAAATTAGATTTTTTTAATATGTATAGAATTAGAATCAGGCATCAAAAAATTTCTATGCTTATGACCTCTAAATATGTATGCATTTAAACTTGTTTAGAAATCACATCACACCCTTCACTAGGCTTGATGACTAGCCCTATCATTTGAAGGCCCTTTTGAAAGCATCCATGGGTTTATCATAGAAGGAATTATCAATTAATAGAAGGTCACTAAGTCATAGGCTAGCTGACTCCCATTAGAACTAAACAAGAAATATTTACTAGGTGATTGATAACCCATGTGTGTTCTTAGCCATTCTAACTCGCCTCTATGTGATGTCATTTCCAAACAACTTGAAATGTATACAAATTTAGAGTTCATAACATGAATTTACAAATATATCTATCATTATAAATGGAAGCCAAGTAATAGTGTCTTTGTCTATTCAAGGATCGAGGACTACCGGGGTTTGTGGTAGGATTGGACATTCGGGAATCATTGAGTGTCTGATTCATAATGTTGTTGCATCTAGAGAAACATTCTCAAACATTGGAGTAATACATCTTGGAAAATAAAATTCAACCCCATAAATTCTCTCAAATTTCCATTCTAGTTCTAAACCCTAAACCCTAAACCCTAAACCCTAAACCCTAAATCCCTGAGCCCTAAACACTAAACCTTAAACCTTGAACTCTGTGACCTAAACCCTAAACCCTCAACCCTTAACCATGAGCCCTAAACCCTAAACTATAAACTCTAAACCCTAAAACCAAAATAATAAACCATAAACCCTAAACACTAAATCATGAACCCTAAACCCTAAACCCTAAACCTTGAACTCATAGCCATGAGCCATAAACCCTAAACCCTAAATCTAGAGCCCTGAGCTCTCAATCCTAAACCTTAAACCCATAACTCCAAACCCCGAACCTTACGCCATAAACCCCTGAACCATGAATCCTAAACCCTAACCTCTAAACCCTAAACCCTAAGACTTGAACCCTACACCCTTATCCTTGAGCCCTTAACCCTAAACCCTAAACCATGTACCCTAAACCCTAAACCTTGAGACCTAAACCATAAACCCTAAACCTTAAGCCCTAAATGCTAAACCCTCAACCCTAAACCCTAAACCATAAACCATAAAACATAAACCATAAACCATAAAGACTAAATCATAAATCCTAAACCCTTAACCCTTAACCATGATCCCTAAACCATAACCATAACCCTTAAACCCTAAACCCTAAACCTTGAACCATGAGCCCTAAACCCTAAACCATGAACCCTAAGCCCAAAACCTAAACCCTTAGCCCTAAAACCTAAACCATGATCCCTAAACCCTAAACCATGAACCCGAGCCCTAAACCCTGAACCCTAAATCCTAAACCCTAAAATCAAAACCCTAAATACTGAGCCCTAAAACCTAAACCCTAGACCATAAACCATAAACATTGAATCCCTAAATCCTAAATCCTAAATCCTACACACTAAACCATAAACCCTAAACTATGAAACCTAAACCCTAAACCCTAAACCTAAATCCTTAATTCTCAACCCTTAACCCTAAGCCATAAACCCTAAACTCTAAACCCTTAACCGTAAACCGTAAACCTCAAACCCTAAAATCAAAACCCTAAAACCTGAACCATGAGCCCTAAACACTAAACCCTAAACCCTGAGTCCTAAACCATGAACCCTGAGGCCTAAACCCTAAACCCTAAATCATAAACCCTAACCCAAAGGAAAGTCCTAATAATATAATTCAATTTTTTTCAATGTATATGGAATAGTTTTAAGGTGATCGATCAACTCATTTAGTTTTGATGAGAGACTACTTCCTTCGAAGGCCTAAAAAGGCTATTTTTGGCCATTTTGTAGCTAATTGAACACCCTTCAGAAGTTTTTAGAGAAAATATAAAGCATCTGAGGTTGAATTTAAAGATAATTGAAGATGTATGTGTAAATTTAGGAAATTTTAGGAAATAAAAATCTCATTCAGGAGCAATCTCTTTAAGACCGGGTTTTGGAGTGCGGGAATGAAAGCTTAAACGATAAAAGCTAACTTCTCTAGATGATTCCAGGAGTTCTAGAAAGACTTAGTATGAAATAAATTAGGAATTATAAGGATATTATAATAATATATAATATTTAATAATCAACATTTATTTAAGGCTTAAATATTTCTTTAGGTATTCTGAAAACTCTTTAGTTGCCCCTCTAAGTTCAAACTGAAATAGGACCTAAATTTTGAGTTGTAGGAAGAATTTTTTTATTTAGAAAATTTTCATTGATCATAAAATGTGATTTTTAGTGTTTTAGTGAAGTATGGAGGTCAATAATATGTAACTCATACTCAAATTTCATTCAAGGATTCATCCCCTATCTGGAGGAGGAAACCCATTTCCATGAGAAGCAACTTGAGAAAAAGGTGTCCATGTACCATAAGCATGCTTACACCAGGTTTTATCTTGGTAAATAAATTGAATTGTGAAGGATTAATCATATTTAAAGGTGAAATTTGGAGCTTAAGGAGTGACTTAATGATCATCATATCATGACTCTGACATTGTACCCAAATCTCTCCAAAGAACAAGCTAAAATGAGCTAGTCATGCCACCGAGGTATCCAGGACCATCATGTGTGAAGTATTAAGGAATCATCTATCTCCATGAGATATATATGAGAAAATACATGTATGAGAATCTTGAATTTTATTCCATGAAAGGATGAATTTAGATCCAGGAAAGGTGAAGGGATGATCTTTATATGGAGCACCATGTTTCTAAGAATGAGCAATCATTTGAGTTCACTTGGTGCAATTCACTTTTTACTATTCGTAAAAACTCATTCAACACATAGTAGTGTGATAAAAACTTAAGGAGGAGGCACATTAAAACCACCTCATTTTTCCATAGGACATGAATCCCATTTTGGGAGCAATCCTCTATCTATAAAGTGAAGATCTCATTTTAGTAAGTAGACAAGCATCATAGAGCTGATTCGTGGTCACTAAAGTGAATTATGGACCAAATTTCAAAATTGGTACCAATTCAAGCAGTGGTAGGGCCAAAATCCAATCTAGAAGGTCAAAAAACCTATAAAATGACTATATGTTTTCCCAAAACAAAGACCAACTACAATATATATGGCCTGAAAGTTTTAGGTCATTGCTAAAATTCTGAAAATGAGTAAGTATTGACCAAATTAGATTTTGAAAAAATATCTTCTAGATTATAATTGTTAGAGCTACGGGACCACTTCCATCAAGTGCAGAGTGACCCTAACTTCTTATATTTACTAAAATAAATTTAAAGTATATGTATTTTATTATTTCTTTATACTTTTAGTATTTCTTATACTTTAAATTTATTTTAGTAAATGTGGCTCCTTCAGAGCCCTCTTAAACTTCATATAGCTCACATAGCATTAGAAACGTGCATGTGTTATAATGTGTATGCGTTTTAGTTTCATGAATTACCGAACAAAGAAAACATACCGTGATCGTCTTACTACAAAACTTGATCACGCTTTTCTCATTTTAGCTTTCTTATCGCTTTTGGCCCCCAACTTGGTGCACTTACCCACATCAAAAAGTTAACTTTTTCTTGAAAATCACACTACCACTTACCCGGTTTTGCAAAATTACATATCTTCGAATTTATTTAGCACTTTGACCTAAAAATTATCATGAAGCATCATGAAAACATCCTCTAAATTTCCATAATCACCAAATATCCCAAATAGCTTTGAGACTCTCCAGCCCAATTTCATTTCCCGTGTTAAACTACATGTTCTCAATTGCTTACTTCCCAAGGACCTCATAGAAGATCCAAACCACTGAATTTAGACCTAAAAATCACCATACATGCCCTATATACCATCACCATACTGAAACAATGCTCCAAAAAGACTCATATGCTCCAAATATCACAACTCCATACCATTTTACATGATCCAAGGATATGAACAAGCCACGAAATGACTCGACTTAACCAAGAAAAATCATGAACTAACCATGTTGACTCAATGCAAACTGATTTACCCTCATGACACATCATAAAATTTATGTTTGACCTTATAAAATCAACCAATCACCTAAATAAGACTCATACCATGACTATGCATACTCAAACATGCTCTAAGACACACTAAACTCACCAAACCCTGACACTACCAATCAACCTTCAGCTTTGACACTTGAATGAAATCATATGGAGACTTATACTACTTCATGACACCCTTTCCATCAATGGGGGTTGATATCAATGACAACACAACCACACAATATCCAACAAGGTGATTATTGTGGTATGGCTTAGAATGCATGGTTTTGAGAGAATCTGAAGCTAGTGACGAAAAAGGTCTTTTGATTGAGAAGATAATAGAGAAGTTTGGAGGTGGATAAGAAAAGAGTGCAACACATATTTTTGGATTTAGTGTAGATATTTTTATAGTCAAGGAGAGTAAGACTGACATAATAGACAACCTACTCCCTCCCCTTCTCATCATGATGTCTTTGATATGGCACCTACAAAGCATGGTCGGTGGAAGAGATGTATTGATAGAAATTCTCTCACTCACATGGAGGGATGAGAACTAGTGGTGATAGAATATAATGCTTGAGTTCATCTAAGGCCTTTTGTCAATGGGAATCCCACTTTAAGTGAGTGTCTTTGTGGAGATGATGATGAAATGGTTGAAAATGATCTGAGAGTGTCAAGATGAAAAAACAAACTAATTGAAGTCATCCTTAAAGATTGTAAAGCTACTTGAGATTAGAAGGAGGATACATCTCAAGGATGGATTTGATCTTGGCGAGGTCAACTTCAATACCCCTAATAGAAATGATGAAGCCAAGGATTTTACTAATTAAAACCCCAAACACACACTTGGTGGGATTGAGATGAAGGAAGAAATGGATAAGATGTGTGAAGAGGACTTTAGGGATGGATATGTGGTCTTCCCAAAACTTGGATTTACCTAAGAGGTCATCAACATAATCCTCTACAATTTTTTGAATAAGATCATGGAAGATACGAGGTTATGGTGCGCTGATAGGTCACCCCGTGTTTTTCACATCAAAAGGCATGCCACAATAGCAGAAGGTTCCCGAGGGGTGATAAAAGATGTCTTATGTTTATCTTTTGGTGTGATAAGGATTTGATTGTATTAGAAAATCCATCCATAAGATAAATCATCTCGTGGATAGCATTGAGGTCAATGAGTTGATCGATGTTAGGAAGAGGAAAGTGTCTTTAGATAAAACAAGGTTTAAATATAGAAATTTGGTACATATGTGGATATTTCCATAGGATTTAGTGATAAGGAAGATGTTAGAAACCCATTATAGATAATCAATAGGTTGGATGAAATTGGCTGAGAGAAAACATTGTAATTCGAACTTTGACAAGACGGGCAACATGAGGATGCATGCGGCTTAGCTTCTACTTAACCGGTTTGGCATTGGGGATGGTGACGATGTTGTGGAAAATTATTCTAGGATCGTGGCATGACATGTCATCATATGACCATGCAAAGGCCTATATGTTCTTAGAAAGGAAGTGTTATCTTAAAAAAAACACCCTTTGATTTGTCATTGGTGGATGGATGAGAAATCAATGTTTTTGGGTAACATGGTATTTTCTCCAAGTTGTGGGACTTGTTACTTGAGAAAAACCTCCAGAGAAGGTTGGTTCCTCTACCTATTCCTAATATTAAACTACTCCTAAGGAAGGAAATGCAACTATCTAATCCTATTCTAACAATCCAAGGGACCAGGGGAATAGGGAAATGCAAAAAAATGGAAGATCCTAGCTAAAGGGAGGTGATAGCACCAAGAAGAGGGTGAAGACACTCTAATGAGGGAAAAAGGAGAAGGGAAATGGATAAAGGAAAGGAAAAATAGAGGTGACATAGACCCAAAACTTCATGTACCATATATTCTCCATAAAACACAAATAGATGAAGCTTTAAGTTAGAAAAGCATGCACAAAATACAACAACAAGAATAGAGAGGCAAGGAAATGCAAAAAAATACAAGGTAGGATTGAGAAACACCACAAAAAAAAGATTTTATTTCTTTCAAAGAATGAACAGACCATTACATGTGAAGAATAAATCACAAGAACACATTTCCAAGATCAAATGAAGGTCTACAACTCACAACTACTCAGAACAATTTTGACAGAGTTCATTTACATTTTAGAACATCCTCCACAAAATAGAGATTTTACAATATATAGAAGATGGGAGAGAGAGGGGGAAGAGAAGGAAACTAAGATTTCCCATTCCACCTACCAAAAATATGCATTAAATTTCTAAAAATAGGTATGAGTGCCCTATTAAGGTCATTTCCCCATTATACTTTGCTTGTGGGAGAAGGAATGGGCACCATACTTCATCAATTTGAGTGGTTGAGATACATGGGACTGTATATTTTAATGATGGACTATAATTCCTCGATTTTCACCCACCTACCCTCACCTAAATTAATATTTCCAATTTCCATGTTGTAGAGAATGAAGATACCTTTCCAACGGTACCAATTTGGAGCAGTACGGTGAAAGTTATGGCCATGCGGATTTTTCGGGCTCGGGAGGAACACGGGGTTCTATGTGCTTCTCCACATTACACTTTAATTTATTTTTTTACTTTTGATATTGGTGGATCAACCTACCAAAGAACTCATGGAAGGCTATAATTGTTCCTTCTATGCTAGCGAGACCCACTTTAGCCGCAAGGTTCATTGTGGTTTATGTTTTGCGGGTTATCAATTTTAAGGTGAAACTGTGGAACAGTTCCATCCATCCCCTTTGTTTTTGAATCATTTTTCTCATTTGCAATACTATGCTTCCCCTCCCCTTAGTTCCTTCATTTTCACTTTTCCCGTAACTCTCCACTACTTTGTTCCTTTCCACTTTGTCATCCCAAACACCTCTGCGGCAGTAACCTACAACCCGACAACACTTGTTTCGTTTGTTAAGTTAGGACGAAATACCCGCAATACAATGTCATCCTTATTCCTACATCTGGAATGCCCTCGTAGAGAACTTGAGGACCTACAGAATTTTTTTCGCACATGGCTAAAAATTTTGAATTACACTGCTTCGACTCCATTTCCTTTACTTTGCTTCCCGATTGGAAATGCAAGGAACCCAAGGCCCATGGGAACCATTCTTCCAGCCTCCCATAAAACCTAATTTATCCGCATAACACTCCCGATTCCCAATTTTCTTGATTTTTGACTAATCATGGGAATGGAGTGGCTAGACAAGGAAAAAAAGGAACTTCGCAACACTATTTTTTCCAGCTTTGATCGGTTCACCCGTGTCCAAGTCCAAATGAATATACAAGTTATTAAAATGACCTTAAAAGGGGAATTTTGGATAACATGAAGGCGATGAAGGACTCAAGCTCATGTGGATCAAGAGATTGGCCAAATTCTAGGATGCAAGGCTCTTGTGGAGTCCATATGTTGATTTCAATGGTGGATTCATTGAGAAGGATGGATGTGTCAAGATCTAAGGACTTATGAAGATGAGAATCTTCTGCCCCCATATAGGAAATAATGGATTCATCATCACCGCACTTGAGAACATAAATGGTAGGGGAATATTCCTCCACCATGTTGGGAAATATGAGTGTAAGGGACCTAGTTTCACCTTCAAATTGATAGTGACCAGTCCCAAAGTGATAGTGGAGATTAAAAAAGATAGAATAAAGGGACACAGTGTCATCTATGTCCATGGGATCATTGGATGGAGGAAAGATTGTATGATGGATCAATGTGCATGGGTGATGGAGATGAATAAGTAGGTGCAAGAGGGTCGGTGGGTTATTATTTAAACCCCAATATGAACTTCTCATGAGGCTTACGCAATTGATCAATGATAAGATCATACATGCCTTGTTTATAAAATCCAAGAACAAATCCCTTCCATGCACAACAATGGAGATAGGTATAGGAAAAGGCTTTGTTGTAGAGGAATTGAAACCATTGGTGTACGACTTATTTTGGGGTTGGTTGTCGATGTGAAAGGAAGGGTGATCAATGCCACCATAGATGAGGTTGGTTTTTAGATGAGGTGGATCAAAGGAAATGATATCCCTAGTGTTAGGTTGATATATAGGATATTTATCGGGTCTACCAAGTCGATTAAGTGTGGGAAGAGCATTGAGGGAGAGGAGTTAATACTCCCTTAGTGAAATATGTTGCACCATGGCATCAAGAGATTCATTTTTTAGGAAAATTGGATGTAGGTACAGACAAGCTAGTGGATGGTTTGGAGGATAATTCTTGTTTAGGGATGAGCACGTCATTTGGCCGATAGGTCATGTGGCATGCTTTGAATAGAGGTAGATCAATGGAGAGTTTATGGATTTTTCTTTCATGCTCATATTCAAGGCAATGATAGAGAGTGCATGGGATGCAACACATGATGTGGATCCATGGATGTATGAGAAAGACATTATATTGGAACTTCCCCTCAATAATGTAGAAAAATTCATTGAGGATTTTTTCACCTACGTGGATGGGGAGGATAATTGTTCCCAAATCATGGGAAATAACGTTATTGAAGGATTGAACAAGCTGTGGGTGATTGAACAACAATGCATTTTGGAATTTCAATTTGGTTAAAGGTAGGTGATGAGATGATATTGATATACTAGCACCATTATCAATCATTGATTAGAGGATAAAAGTATCATTGATGTGGATAGTGACAAAAAGGGGAAGTTTATGATCTTAAATTAAGATGTTAGGAATTTTAGAATCATCAAAAGAGATAGCAGTAGAAGTTGTGAGAGCTTCAAGAGGGCCATGAAAGGTTGAGTCTCATCGTAGTAATTGGGATACGCTGCAAGGCTTCAATGAGATCTTGTTTGTGAGTGGGAGATATTTGGATGAGCTCATAGAGAGACATCTTAACAGGGCCCTGATGCAACCGCTTTATGATGGTTTTCTCTATAGTGACAGGATTTTGGATCCGTGGAGTGGCTAGGATCGATACCTTATCCTTGGATGACAAGGAGAAAAATTGAGATTGTTAAAGGGAGAAACAATGACAACTTTGGGTTTAGGTTGGGTAGATGGTTGAGAATCGTGAGGTCGAGAGTGAGTGTCGATATGAACGACATCAATGAAGAGAGGGGGCCTTCTTTAAAAGAGGAAGTGTTTAGAGGAGGGATTTCAATAAAGAATTTGGATGAAGAAGGATATGTGTAGGACTTATGATGTGTAGATTTGATAGGATGATTGTGTTTGGATTTTAATGAACTAGTAGATGGGAGAAGGTGATCTTCCTCAATGAGAAGGTCATCCTCTTTTATAAGATTCTTTGTGAGGGTCTGAAAGGCCTAAAATGTTCAATATCATGTCTAGGTGTACAATGATAAGCACAAAAAACATTATAGTTGAACCACATGGGCTTCTACCTATATGAGTCAAAGGATTTAATGGGGGAAGGGTGATTATAGATGTCTGGATGATATGTTGAAGAATTTCAATATAAGACCCAATAGGGTTTTGAAGAGGGGATTTTTAGATTTGTAGATGAATTGGATTTAGGAGAGGAGCATGAAGTAAAAATTGGTGTCTTACTTTTGTGTGGTTTGGTAGGGGTTTTAGATTCTAACTTAGACTTGGAGGACGAAGCGGTGAGTTTTGATGTAGATTTATTGATGATGGGGATTTGGATGAAGGTCTTGGTCCCAAAATGGATGTGTGAGGTCCTAAGATAGATGATTTAATGTTATATTGTTTGGGTTGAAGGGGAATTGAAGGAGCAAAATCCAAATTTTTATGTGGATGGGTGAGAGATTTTTGAATAGGGATGCCAAGGTTCTTAGATTTTTTTGTGAGGATTTACCCTTGGCGGGGATCATGATGATTTCAATAGGGGGATTGTCCTTGGGGGTAGAATTAGATTATTTGGATGTAGAGTTGGTGGTAGATGTGGGGGTTGAAGATGAAGGTGGTTGTTGGATAGCACAAGTGGTATGATGAGAAGGGGTTGTAGATTGTGTGGATTTTGGGGTGTTGTAGAAGTGATTGTACTTATTGAGGATGAGGATGGGGTAGGGACATCACTTGCGGTTGCATTAAGGGGGGATGTCTACTTGATAGAATTTTTAAGGGATGATATGGATGTGGACACAGATTTAGATGTTGATGTGGGTATGGATATGATTGTAGATGTGGATAAAGAAGTAGATGTAGAAGTATGCATGGATACGAGATATAGATGTTGGGATAGATTTGGGAGTAGATGCGAGTCATGAATGTGGTTATAGATAAGGGTAGGGAAGTAGATGTAGATATAGGGATGGGTGTAGAGATAGGTGTTGAGATAGATGTGGATGTGGTAGGCATAGATGTAATAGATGTGGGTGTAGTGGATATGGGTATAATAGATGTAGATAGGGTACGAATACATATATGATTATAGAGGTAGGAGTAGATGTTGAAGTAGATGTGGGTACAGTAGATGAAGGAATAATGGGCATTGGTGGTGATGTTGAATATTGACTTATATTATTGGTTTTATGGGCATTGGGTTCTTGAGATGTAAGGGATTAGTTTGATTATTCATCGGATGATTAGGAAGGGATGCTTGAAGAAATCGAGGGGTTGGCTGGGATGAGTGTTAGAATTTTCCAATTGAAGGTCCCCATGATCAATGATCCATTGACTAAGTATTTGAAGGTATGAAACTTTTCAATATTGTGACCACGGACTTGGTGGTGTTTACAATAGTTAGTGGTCAACGTGTTAGATAGGGGAAGTTGGATGAGGTGTGAAGCCATAATTTTGTAAAAGATAGAACTATATCATTCTCCAAGGGGAGTATAGTTAGGATTTGTTCTAGGAGCACTTTGCAAAGGCTCGGCGTGGGATGTGGATTCATAAGAAGATTTGACTATGATGGCATTGACTACATTTTTAGGTTTTTCATTATGGGTAACGTTTCACCAAATTCCTAGTAAATTAATGAAACAAATAAGAGGTATTAGGCTAAGGAGGAATACTTGTTGTGATGTTGGTTGAAGGTTGTGCATGCATCCCGATTTCCTTATCAAAGTTGATTGCGAGAGCTCCTTTTTGGCTTGGAGGAACTACCGTAAAATGCAAAACAATAACACCAGATAGAGTTAAACAAAATAATGAGTGGATCGCCTAGCGGAAGTTACATCCGGGAAGTGTGATGTTTCCTCGTGTCCCAGATTTCACCCGAAACCGAGACTACCCCATGTTAAAAAAATTGTTCTTTTAAAATAATGGGTCATTTTGTGTGTTAATTGTCAGAAAGTGTCTATATTGTGTCAAGATATTCCTAGAGAGTCATATTAGCCAATTTCACCAAATACCTGGCGAGATGCCCGAAATTGTTATATTTTGTCACTGGGGTTTGCTTGCGGGAGATTTTTATTTAATTATTCTAAGCCCCGTTTGAGGCAAATTGTGCTCTAGTTTAACCCTGTTGTGGTTTACATGTCAATATTCCCATATACCAGTAGGGTTTTAACCAGGAATGAATCTTGGGCTTTATCTGTGACTTCTGGCAACATTTTGCATTTTTGGTGTTTTCTGTTTTGTTTTCTGTGAAATTTCTCTAGGTCAATTCCATTTCCGCTTTAGTCTAATTTCTTGCCTGAAGTATCTGGAGATCATCTATGAATGTTATGCCAGAAGGAATTTGCCACTGGAGGTCTGGTTCTCTCTAAAAAGATGAAGTCGTGCACAGAAAAGGTCTCTTCTAGGCAGGTCACATTTTTGGGAAAGGAAGGTTTTAAGCTACAATGGGATTTTTGGTAGTAGCAGGTGTGGGAATTTTATACCTACCTAGCAGGTACTTTTTCCCATGGAAGCAAAGCCACTTAAGTCACAATGGGAAAATTAGAGGTAGTAGGCAGGTGGGAATTTCTTACCTGCCTTGTAGGGTGAAAATTCCCATTGTGAAATAAAAGAAAATCACTTAAGGCATTGATGGAATTTTCTTACCTGCCTTGCAGGTAAAAATCCCGTTATGAAATTCAAACATGACTTAAGTGGATCATGGTATTTTTGGAGCTGCGGTGCGGGGGTGAATAATCCCATTAGAAATTGACTTTAAAAATAGAATTCAACCATGCCAAAAGTGTGACCCACCTTGGGTGAATAATAATGCATTTAATAATATTTATTAATGTTTATTCACCCAATTTTGGTGCCCAAGCATGAGGAAAAGTCAACGCATGATGAAAGGATAAAGGAAATTAGAAATAGAATTCTAAAATTAAATAAATTTAATTTATTTAATGCAGCCCCCTCTTATGTCAAAAAGTGCGACCCATATGGAGGAGAGATAATACTTTTTAAAGTATTAATTGATGGAATTAATTCCTATTTTTGGTGCATGAGGTCAAAGCACACTGTGAAGTCAAAGTGGACTGGAAGTAGAAAGCTAAAATTAAATAAATTTAATTTATTTAATGGCAGCCATGAGCATGCACAAAATAGGTGCCCAAATTGAAGAGAAAAACATGATTTTTAATTAATTAATTGCGAAAATAGGAAGGGCAATTATTAATTATAGAATGATGAAGGTTATATAAGCATGGGCTGCCATATTAATGGAGTTATTAATTCTTTAGCAAAGGAGTGCAACCAGGCAATTTTGGCGCCCAAAGGAGGAATTTTGCTCAGAAAAAGGTGTTTTCACTGTCGGAAAGCTTCAAAGTTTGGCGCCTAGGTTTGAAGGAGCTTGATTTAAGTCTGATTAATTGTCTGCATAGTGGTACAGGTGCTCAGTGAAGTTGACAAAATTCATGCTTGCTTTGCATGTAAACAAAACATCAAATTTTGGGGCGTAAGGCTTGATATATGTGGATTTTTATAATTAAAATCAAGTGTTCGTGTTCAAGTTGCCATATTTGTATGAATTAATTGTAGGAATTCATTACAGGTGATTTTATAAGAGAAAGGGATCTTAAATCAATGTCTAATACATTGAACATATCCTCTGAATCAAGAAATATCCAGATCTACACTGGTTGTAAATAATTCCAACTGAATAAAAAGAAAAAGAATTGCTCAGACAAAGATCACTCCAGCCATGGCAAAGTGGGATGAGCGAGAAATATCAGCAAAATCATGCATAGATCCAAATCCAGTTCCAAATCCAGATCTAGATCCAGATCTCATAATTGCAAAGGCTTCGACAAAAATTCATCCTCTTGTTTCTGACGCAGCTCGTGTAGAAGTCGGTGCATGGAGAATTCCTTCCAGGATCTTGTGCATGTGCTTCCAATCTTCTAGTTGAAGCCTTCATTGAATTTGCATTCACCGGAGTGCTTTCTAGAATTTTTAATTACTCATATGCAATTAAAAATAAAATGATGAGTTATTTACGGCAAACATTGCACTGATGCATGTATTGGAGAAGAACTACAAAAGCTTCAAGGATAAGAGGAAGACATGTCAAAGGCAATACCCACAAGCAAATCACAATCACTTGCTTCTAGATCCAGCCACTTCTAGATCTAGTTTGGTGAGAATCAAAGGCAAAAGAATCAACTACATGCAGAATATGAAAAAGGACAAGGCTGTAGCTTTCCTCTTTCTTCTTCTTTCTCTTATTTCCTCCAACAAAGTAATTGAGCGATCAATTAAATTATAAAACTTAAGTGATTGGTTTAAAATTCATTACTTGAAGAAGTCAACTACTTGGAAATAGGTGGCAGACATGCAAAATAGAAGGTTCTATTTTCAGTTGCAAATCATGCATGTCATGCAAAGAGGAATTCTAGGAGGGAGATTTCCAGTTGTTTCCTTTACAATTTCCACATGTGCCATTTCAACTAAAGGCTTCCTATTTGTAATTTCCCTCTACATGCTATAAGTAGAGAAAGAACCTTTGGGTTAATGATCAGAATTTGTAAGCGTGCATTCTTATTCCAGAATTTATCTTTGAAACCCATGATAGTTATTTGAAGCAAATGAATGCAAAGGAGCAGATTTCCGGAGAACTTTGTGTCACAGTGCATTTTTCTTCTAGCTTTTTATCTCAGATCTACTTATAAACTTTGTGTTATTTTAGATCTAGATCTAAAGGTTGCCTTTGCTTATAATTTTGTGTGTGTTAATATTTATTGGTTCCATCTATGTGCATGCGATCAACTCGTAATCTATTAATTAGGTTGCACATCTTCCCTCTTTCTTTCCTATGTTTTTATTATTTTCCTTCTTCATTAGATATTTATGTTCTTTAATGATTTTGCTTACTTTCCGCAAAACTATACTGATTATGGTTCATGAGCTGCATGGTTAAAGTAAAACCCCATATAGATACTAGCATATTTAATTGACAAATATTACATGGGAGCCTCACCTGGTAAATGAGGGAGATTTATCTCATGATTGCCTAGGTTTTTCAGCTATGCAAAAATCTAGCCAACACTTCCCAACGAGGTTGTCAATCCACTTTTATATAACAATATTAATGTTATTCAAAATATAAATGAAATAATAATCTTATTGGAATTGAAATGATTTAGGTATCTTGTACAAAATAATAAGAAAGGTTGTTTAAGGTAAAACTAGGTCATGTGATTGGATGGTATTGGGTTATAGGTCCAGTACAAGCTTTGGGTAGGGTCGATAAAGGTTACAAGTGACTTTGGGTTGTTAGGAAATAGGCATTGACTCGCTGGTCTAAGCTATATCGCCGCACACATAGAACCGACGTCGATTATGTGAATGATGTTGGTTAGGAAGAAGGAACGATGTCGATTGGCTAAGCAGCATTGGTAGGGTCAATTAGCAAAAAGCTCTTAGAAATGGTTTTTCGGACTCTCTGTGATTGCACAGAGGTTGGAAATGGTGAGGATGAGGTCGTAGAATGGTGTTAAAGGCTCAAAGATGATTAGAAGAGGGTGAAGGCAGATAAAAGGGTCAGGTATGGTAAGGTGATAGGTTGGTGGGAGGAAGGGAGTGTACGAGATGTGGAGATACATAAATTACTGAGATGAATAATGAATCTTACTAAAAGAAAATAGATATAAATGAAGAAGTGTTAGGTGCTTATTAAAGAGTAGGTTTGTAATATTCGGGTGATGGGGATGGTGATGGCAGAGATCCAGAGAGAAGAGATGTTCTGTTCATGTCGCCGTAGTATGAACCTATGTGCTTCTTTGTGTGAATCCGTGATTGTGTAGAAGATGATGAATTCTAATGGTTATTGGTAGTGCTCCAGTGTGTTTTCCTTTGCGAGTGCTTTAGAAATCCAAGTGCTCTAAGTCTCTTTTCGTATGATATCCGAATCGAATACCAACATAGGCAAAGGCTTTTGAAAATGTATTTAACCTAACTAGTGATGGTTAAGGGATCGCGTCGGTTGAGACTTAATCGGCGTCGATAAAGGCAGAATATTTAGGTTGGCCAAAAATAGCCTGATTGTTGTTATTCTTGGCATGGTCTTCAATCTTCATTTGAGTATTGAGTGATAGATCACAGAAGGATAAGTAAGAGTCCTTTTAGGTTTGTTAGTAGGAGTTAAGTCTAGGTTTAGACTAAGTCCTAGAATGTTAGGATAGGTTTAGACTTGGTCTTAGGTCATTAATAAGGTTTGAGTGGGTCATTTGAGTGAGGTGGATAGGTGAGCTGGTTGGGTGATGTGGTTAACTAGGGATATTAATTAATTTAATTAAGATAATTAATTCAATTAATATGTGCACTAGATGATATGAATAGGTAGGAAATGATTAATTTAATTAATGGGGCTTTAAGGGAGTATGAACCAATTTTGGTATTTACATTTGCCCCTTTTTTTCGTGTTGCTTGTATTGATAAGAGGCACTACCGAAAACAAGAAGTGGTTTCCCCAAATATAAGTGAGAGTGAGGCTGCCTCAAGTATTGGTGGAGGTGATCCCCTCAAACCAAAAGTTGATGAGGTTTGAGACATAATTGGTGAGTGGTTTGATAAAGGGGTAAGTGATGAAAGTTAAGGTAGGTGAGTTGTAGGTAAGGGTATGTGCACTTTGGGTAATGGGTAAGGGTCAAATTGGGTAATGGGTAATGGAAAAGGGTTAAATTGGGTAATCGGGTAGTGACAATCAAATGCACGCACACTTATAGATTGTGACATGGTACCGGGTTGAAAAGCTTACAAAATCTACATCGTCTAAGGTCGATAGGTTTATCCAAACAAGGTTGAAGTGATTTAGGTATCCAATGTATAGGATATGCTTGTAAACACAACTTAGGTCAGGTGTAGGATCATTTAGGTATGATCTAGTACACCAAAGGTTTGGTTAGGATAAATAGCATGACAATAGGCAAGGTGAGGTCATTAGGCTAAAACAACACAAGTAATAGCATCACAAGGTATAACAAGTACATAAGTTCAAAGGTCCCAAAAAGTGGTTCAGGTCAAGGTATATAGGTCATGGCACCCGTAAGGCTGAGGTATAGGTAAATAACAAATCCCTAAATGCAATTAAGGAAATGTATGGGTAATTTAGGCTTGTGGGTAAGGTGTAAGAGGTGTTGGTGAGGTTACGAGGTATTTGGCAGTAATGATTTTTGTTAAAAATGGGAAAAAGGATGTTAAAATGGTATTGGCAGGTGACCGATGCCAATTATAAGGTTGTCAACATTGTTTTTGTATGACCGACGTCGGTCATGTTGGGTTAGGGTTATAAAGTTGAAATTTTGTATTTTACGGAATCATTGTTGTCTTTTGACTTTGAGAAAATGACAGAGCTGAGTGACTTGTGAATTTTTCTTGGAGAAAAAGACAAGGCATTGTACCTGGCTGAGGTGGAGGTTACTAAGTGGTGAGAGGAGCCAGGTAGATGGGTCCACGAGAGCGGTTGGAGATGTGTGATTGGTGGAGGGATTCGAGGTAGATTTTGGCATGGTAGAGGTAGGAGAAGGTTTAGGTGGACCACTGATGCAGCGGCCAGATGTGCCACCATGTAGGTGACACCATAATGAGGTAAGCGGTGTTTTCTAACTTGTTATTTGCTAAAACTTTGGTGAAAAATGAAGAAATATGGGTGGGGGTTTTCCTTTGAAATGCAAGTTAAAAGTGGGTAAAAATGAAGGGAATGAGGAGTGGGAAGGTCACAAATAGGTGAAATAGGTTTGGGAATTAAGTTGGGATAGGGTGGGATGGGTAAATTAGGGTTTTTAGGTAAGTTTTTGTCAATTTTTGAAAATGGGGGGATAGGTTTTCAATTTTTGACATCGAGACAGAAGACTGACATTGGTCAAGGCTTGGTCAATGTCGATCGTCATTTACCAAAGCATTGGTCTAGCCTTAGGTGACTGATACCGATTAAAGGGAACTAATGACAGTCATGGGAAAATCGATGATGGTCAAGGCAATAGGTGCGCTTAAGGTTAAAAAACAACGGGGGTAAAAAGGCTAGTTTGGAAAGAAAAATAGATGTGAAGGGTTAAATGAAGAGTGTTGTTAGGGGGTGAGGGTAAAATGCTAGGTTGATGAGATAAAATAGGTAAGTAGGTTCAATTATGTTAAAACAATGGATCATGATTATAAAGGGTAGTAGGATTGTAATTGAATTAGGTAAATGGGGTAGGCATGATTTATGTGGTTGGGTATGGTGTAGTGAGTCAGAGGTAGTTTTGGGGTAGGCAAGTCTTGATGATGTTTTGTTTTATTGGATATATGCTAGGGATAAGTTGCGAGATGTGGGACAAGGTCCCACCTCTTTTGGTAGCGATGTGGTCTAGTGTGATTGCGAAGGAGTGGGAGCATATGATGGATGTTGGACTGATTGGGATCTAGCACTATAGGCATATAGCCCAAGATCCTAGCTTGATGTTCACACTCATCAATAGATGGGATTCGGTGACCAACACATTTCATTTACCGATGGGTGAGATGATTTTCACCCTAGAGGACATGTACAAGATCTTACGGCTACACGATTGTTGGTGAGCAGCCCGTGTATTCTATTTTTTCGAGAGGCAAAGCAATGGATCCGATAGTGATTTTATTTGGGGAGGTGATGCGTGAGGTGGGGCACCATAGCATGAGCCTTAGCTATGGAGACATGTATGTGGCCCATCCTCAGGAGATGAGGTTGGTTGTTTTGATGATGAAGGTGGTATGTTGTTTCGCCCTACTAGATGTGTAGGGTGGGAGATTCCCACAAGCAATGATGGGAGTGCTCTAGGATATGATGAAGGAGTGGATCTACTATACATGGGCACCAACATTCCTTATGCAGCTATATAGGGAGTTGTGGGCCTATGGGAGACTGGGGTGGTTTAGTTTGTGTTACACCTTTCTTCTACATTGTTGGGCATACTAACACATCGTATGTTTACATCTAGTTTGTTTTTCCGACATGATTGGTTCGGGGGTGGCTTGGTCTGAGTTGGATATAGATGGTGGGTACATATTGGTGGGCCGCACCAAGTTGCTAGGACCACACATGATGTTTCTTATTACAAGCGGTTGTTGGAGGGACTGTCAGGAGTTGATATTGTTTAGAGACCATACATTTGTTATCCCTCATAAAAGGACATGGTGGAGGAGTTGGAGGATTTATAGCTGCCGAGGTGGGTACAGGGGCGTCATCTTGGCGAGCATGAGATGATTCTTGTAGATAGGGTCATACGA
Source organism: Taxus wallichiana var. yunnanensis (assembly GCA_018340775.1). Classification (NCBI taxonomy): domain Eukaryota; kingdom Viridiplantae; phylum Streptophyta; class Pinopsida; order Cupressales; family Taxaceae; genus Taxus; species Taxus wallichiana. The sequence goes on from CM031244.1 coordinate 594,262,488, forward strand.
TAGTTTGGGCTGCCACAGGACATGCCTCCACCCTTCCCACAGTATAGGAGAGATGACATGGAGAGACCTATATCTCCACCATGATCGAGTGTGCCTACAGGTAAGGGGGGAGTAGGTGGTTGATAGGTGAATCGATGATGTTGGGGTCACCAATGGATATAGGCAGTGTGGGTAGCACAACTACGGGCAACACCACCGAGGCCAGGGTAACCGAACTTAGCTACCATCATAGTATAGAGGGATACCTTACAGGGTTAGTTGGCTACCCTTCAGCCCAGACATGATTTACTGGGGGCGGATGACCAGTTCAGAGGAAAAGGTTGCCATTTATAGGCTCGGGTAGAACAGGACCGCACCGCTTTGCACATAGTGGAGATGGAGATGGGGGACAGGTAGCCACCTTATAGGCATAGGTAACAAGTTTTCGGGGCCATTTGGCTATTACACATGATCAATTTGTAGCCTTACGAGCCCAGATTGCATCGCAAGCACCTCCACAAGCTCAAGGATAGGGTCCAACATTAAAATTAGCTATGATAGGGCAGGGTCCCATGGTACAAGGAGGAAAATAGGGATCACAAGTATAGGGTACGAGGCCGGGGTTAGCAGATCGAGCTCACGAGGTTTCGTGAAACCTATGACACCACCTGTAGACAGTGTTGATGGCAAGGTTCGAGGATGTCCGAATGAGGCACGGTATTACTGTGGATCATCCGATGACTTTCGGGATAGATGTCCCATCTTATGCTTAGTACAGGCACATTATGAAACAAGTGGGAGGACTAGATCCCGCACTCATAGTTTGGAGAGTACAGGGCCGGGAAAGCCCATGACAAGGTTAGGGTGAGGCTACAAGTTCACGGATGCCAAACCCATCTTTGTTCTAGGTGGAGATTAGACCGAGACCCATGCTAGGTGGAGAGATACCGGTAAGGCATCATGCTAGAGGAGAGGAGGAGACAGATGAAATAGGTATGGATATCAGGTGGGGTGACGATTAGTCACCGGATGTGATCAATATATTGATTTTTGATATATACCAGCCTACGTACCAATGATAGTGAGGATGTGTATGAGAGTTTTGAGATTTTTATTTTATACCGGCCTACGTGCCAAAGATAGTGAGCATGTATCTGAGTGATTTGAGATACTTGTATGTATTTGTATCAATGTATATGGGTAAGTGCAGGAAGTTGATGGACAAATATAGGGTCATCCGTGGACATCATATTGCAAATAACAACATAATATCAACTTGTAGGGATTATTAGCAATACATACACTCAAAATTAGACAAAATTATATTAATATGAATCGTAGCATCCGGAATCTAGTTTCTAAAATACTAATTTTTGTAAAAAATGGACAATATTAGCTATATTAAACACTCAAAATTCAATGACTTGGTATTTTTTTTTAAAAACGCCGATAAGATTATAGTCCGTTTGCCCACAATTTGGATGACCAAAAATTTATATATATTTTTTTCCTTTAGTGAGAAGTTATATGCCACTATCTATCTTGGGATGGATTTTATTTTGTATTTTTTTGAGTAATATTTTATTTTTTATGATTTTTTCCGTGAAAGTGGTATGAAAACATAAAGAAAACAGAGCACTTTCCGTTTGCCCGCCATAACTTCATCAAAAAATATTGAAATCAAATAATTTTTTTTTTGAACATGTATATAATTTCACCACGGTTGGGATGGTATAAGTTTTATCACATTCTGATAAGTGAAACAAATTTTACAGTCTTAAACGTAGACATAAACATTCACAGGAAAAAGTGTCTTAAAGACCTACTATTAGTAAAAAATTATAAAATGATATTTATCCTCTTCTATTCACTTTAAAATCAGTATTTCTACAAAGCTAATAGTCTCCCCTACGCAATGGTACCATTTTTATGACATAGTTTTTACTTTTCGGCATGGTTCAAGTCCGCGGAAGACTAAATTTGATGTTTTGTTGTTTTTAATGTAAAATTCAGGATTTGATGTCCACTTAATTGTCCCCCAACTTGGTGCACTTACCCATATTTGTATTGATACATATACTTTCATTATTATAGATGATGATATTTATGGTATGGATGTTGTACCTGTGTTTTTAATTTTCGGTGTTATTGTATATGTGATGGAAATGGGGTGAATTAGGAATGATTGGGTCAAGGTCATGTAGGTATGTTTGGGTTAGGTTGGTTAGGCATGGTCACGTTTAAGTGATTTAGGCATGGTGGAGTCAAGGTCCTGTAGGCATGGTTGAGCTAGGTCAGTTAGGCATGGTGGAGTTAGGTTAGTTAGGCATGGTTGAGTTTAGGTGATTTAGGCATGATTGAGTTAAAGTCAATTAGGCATGATTGAGTTAAGGCCAATTAGGTATGGTGGAGTTCGGGTGAGTTAGGCATGGTGAAGTTAGGTTAGTTAGGCATGGTTGAGTTTAGGTGATTTAGGCACAATTAAGTTAAGGTCAATTAGGCATGGTGGAGTTAGGTCGATTAGGCATATTTGAGTTTAGGTGATTTAGGCATTATTGAGTTAAGGTCAGTTAGGCATGGTGGAGTTAGGTCATTTAGGCACGGTGGAGTTTAGTTTTTTTTGGTTTTGATTTAATTTCTAAGTTATTAGTAACATGGGAAATAAATGATGATGTATATATACGTTATGGTGTATATTTCCAAAATATTTGATATCATGGAAATGTGAAATGATGGATGTATGATATGATGCTATAAGAAATAGGTAAGTATACATGTTTATATACTTGTATGTTTGTTTAATTTCCAAGTAGTGTATAAGATGGAAACTAACTAAGGTATAATGTGAATAGAAAAATGGGGGATGGAAATTGGTTAGGGTAAAGAGTGGCTGAGCTAACCTCCAAAGGCCCCATGCCCTCGGAGTGTTACCTACATAACCCCAGGTGAAAAGGGGTCTCAAGAAGATGTAGTTCTCCCATAAGCTAGGGAAGAATATGATGAGGTAGAGGAATGGGTTGGTAGGTTTTAGGCATGTTTTGAGTCTAGGTCATTTAGGTATGGTTGAGTTTTAGGTCATATAGGTGTGGTTGATTTTTTGGTCGTATAGGTGTGGTTGAATGTGAATGCAAAGGCTTAGTCTTGTATAGGAGAATCAACAAGTAATGAAGAAGGTGAATGGTAAGAGGTGATAAAAAGAATCACCTAATTGATAAGAACCATAACGAGTCAATCATACCAAAGATGGGATTATGAGTGTAAGACCCTAAAGGCATTGCATAATGGACTATTCTAAGGTAGAAGAAAGTCACATGATCACTAAATGTCACATTTGCGGCACATCCCTTGAGTGGGTAGGAAATTAGGGTGAAAAGGTGATGAGGTAAGAATGGTTGGTTTTAGTGTAACCTGGTGTGAGATAGCATGCCTACTTGGCAAGAGACCCAAGATCAACATAGGCAAGTCCATGATGAAAAAGTTATCATTTAATTCTTTTTCTTTGTTTTTTGATAGATCGGTCAATGTGGGAAGTCTATGTGGGATGATCATATTATCTCCTTGAGGTCTTCGTTAAGTTGATCGATGTGGGATATATATATATATATATATATATATATATGCAAGAATAGTCTTCTTTTGATGATAGACTAAGTAAAATATGGATAGCTTTGCATAGTTGTCCTTCGAGGGAGCAGTCTATTTATAACATATAGATAGAGAGAGAATAGATGTCCTTTTTGAGGGAGTCATCTATTTTGCTGGAAGTTTGACTCAAGGAGTTGAATCATATTGTGCTTTTGAAATTATTTTTCTTTTGGAATTTTAAGTCATGGACAAGACTATAGAGAAAAATTGGGCTCTTGTTTTGAAGACAAAACTATAGCACACAGAGGTTAACTATGATGGATAGGTTTTAAGTGATGAATGACCATGGGATTCAATCTTGAAAAAGATGAAAAGTATCCATGAGTAGAGATGTGGTACTCATATTGAAGATAAGGTTGAAAAAGTAACGGGTAATCACATGATTCTTGTTTAGTCATTGATACTAAAAATAGGTAAATGGATGGTGCTCAAGGGGTGAGCATTTGAAATTGATGAAGGTGATATAGAACTAGTTTCAATAATAGAATGGTTGAAGATGCAAAGCATGGAGGGGCTTCGGTTCGGGTTTACCTTCAAGTGAAGACAAATGATAAGTACCGATCCATAGGTATGAGTAACAATAGAGGGTCCAAGCCAATTAGGAGTAAATTTCCCTCGTTTTATTTTTTTCCTCTTTGTTACATTTTTATTTTCTTTCGGGATGAGGTCACCGACCTAAAAGGTTTGTTTGTGCACATGTTTTTCATACGCTGTTTGATACATTTTTGGTAGATTTGGAGATGATCAAGAAAATTAAGACATCATTCATATAATAACTCTAGTTGTGCCAAATGGTCCTGACAAAAGTCATCATTGTTGAGCATCTCTTTGAGTGAGATACGAAGAGACAAAATCTGGACTTCCAAACGTAGAACAAACTTTGTACCATAGATCGAGAGAAGGCATAGCTATAGTTGAGGTACAAATACTAGTACGATAAGCCCATAAGGCAAAAGGAATGTACGTGTGCCAATCCTTTCCAGTATCACCAACTACTTTCATAAGAATTTTTTTCAAGGTTTTGTTGGTTGATTCAGCTTGGCCATTTGTTTTTAGGGTGGTAAGGTGAAGAAAACTGAGTTGAATGCCAAAGGCGTCACAAATTTTACGTAGGTTTTTGTTTTTGAACTGTTTTTCGTTATCGGTGATGAGACGGTGAGGAACACAAAAGTGACAAATGATGTGATGATTGATGAATTCATATTTTTTTGGATTTTGTATAAATAAGAGGTATGGCTTCAAACCATTTAGTGTATTAGTCAAGAGTGGTGATAATCCATTGATGGTATTGTGAAGAATAAGGATTGATCTCTCTAACAATATCCAAATCCCATTGAAAGAAAGGCCAAAGTTCTTGTGCGACCTATAATGCAAGACTAGGTTTGTGATGAAGATTAGCATGTTGTTGGAATTTCACATAATGTTTGACATAGTCACAACAATCACGGTTGAGGGTTGGCCAATAATAGCCCAAACGAAGGATGCATTTAGTGACAACTAAGCCACTAAAGTGACCTCCACAAATATCGTCGTGAACTTCCTTAATGGTGTAGGGAATTTCAGAAATTGTAAAGCATCGTAAGATAATACCGTCAAAGCCATGTTTATAAAGAAGACCACCCATTATGACATAAGAAGAGATGTTTTTGAGAAAGGCGCATTGTCCATTATGAGTAAGGTCTGGAGATAAAATTGAAAGGGAAAGGTAGTCCACAAAATACTTTTACCAAAGGTCTTGTGGGTCAAGTTCAACGGTTCTAACGAGCTTGACGTCTTGAAATAAATAAGAAGGTGATTGTAACCTTTGTATTGTGACAAATATTTTTGAGTTGGAGGGCGAAGCGGGTATTTGAGATGCAAGACAGGCCATGGTATCCGTAAATTTGTTAGTGGAATGTGGGGTTGTTTGAAGTTCATAACATTCAAAGGTAGTCAAAATTATGTCAACATGATGTTTATACTTTTGAATTATTTCATTACGACACTGGTATGTGCCATTGACTTGATTTACGACCAACCGAGAGTCACCAAAAATATTGATTTATCTAACGTCTAAGGTGATGACGGCTTGGAGACCTAATACTAGTGCTTCATATTTAGCGATATTATTAGTACAATCAAAATCTAGTTTGAAATATAATGGCATAGGTTCACCATCAAGACAAATGAGGATAACACCCGCACCACCCCCACGCTAACATTTGGAACCATCGAAGAATAAGGTCATTTGGTAAACAGTATCATCCAAAGAGAGGGTAGTGATGGATTCATCTAGGAAATCAAAGTTAGAGGATTGATTTCTGTAGAGGGGTGCGTCCGCAAGAAGGTCAGAGATTGTTTGGCCTTTCATAGATTTTTGTCGATGAATTCAAGGTTGAGGTATGTAAGAAGCATTAGCCAATGTGCAGCATGTTGATGTTAATTCTTTTCTACCCATACGCGTGTATCAAAATCAGATCCAGTGTTGAACCTTTGTGCGCATTTATTCTTCTATATATTTTATCCACTCCTCAACACTTGCTAGGGTCAATCGGCACGTCTTCATCGTGAATCATCCCGAAAACAATTGATAAAGAGGTCTAAGCAATAAAACCAATGACGCAGCCTAGAATCCACCAAAAATAACCTGCACATTGGCACATCACTCGGCCCTAAGTTGAGAGCTCACCTAAAGTGAGCAAAGGTATCAAGCCCCTCTTTAGAGTTGCTTGTGCAGGATGTTAACATGTTGAAGATAGAGCATATTCAGAACCATAATAAGCACAAACATTCCACATAGCACATTCCAGATCTAGATCTTAAAGAATCATGAATTAAACAATAATCATAATGAAATCAACCATACAAGAACCAGTTATAGTCATGTTTAACACCTTTATCCAACCAATATACTCCATTATATTAAACACAAGTAAATACAGAAGCTTCTTACAATAAATAGTATCACCCTAAGTCATGTGTGCATCAAATCCAACAGCATAACTTTATAATAACGCATACACAATGTCTCCCTCTAACTACATAGACTAATACATACTTATAGGGGTGGGGACTTTCCTTCACCGCTTACATACTTCCCAAAATAGGTCGCATGCTGAAAATAGCCATGCGCCTTTACAATAATATGCACAGGAAAGTGCACTAATAAAAGATCTCCTACGCTTAAGCGGTAGTAGCAATCCTATTATTATCCCGAACTCATGCATGTCGCTTAGTATATGCTCATCCTATAAATAGCATTTGTGTGTCACACAAGTCTCCATCCCATTGTGTGCTCCATACGCTATCTCCAAAAATATCTCGTAACCATGAAAATGGCTAAGTCCTAAATCATTTTTTTCTGGAGTGCATTTCCTTCCCTATCCTTTCATGCCTTCAAATGTGCCTTGTTCCCACGCACAAATCTTCTGTGTTCCCTCTCCTTAGTGTCATACTTTGTCTGCTCAACATTACCCCACACTAATCTACATTTTCATCCCGAAATGTTGATTCCTTTTGATGTTCCCAAAGAATAAAGAATAAGAATGGAAAGAATGTAAAGAATCATTGTACAAAGAATATAATTCTATTCTACAACACCCTCCTCTTCAACTGGGAGGATCAACTCTGGATATTCTATTTTAATCTCAGCCTCAAATTTTTACTAGTCATCCAGGTGAAATTCTTGTCTTTTCTAGAATGTTTGTAGCTAGGGACTCCAACTTGTCCTAGGTAATCTCTCCTTTCTCATTGTGCAAAGACTAGGACAACATTGGCCATATCAGACATCCTTCCCTCTAGAAGATCCATCTTTTGTGCTATGAGCTTTCCAATCTCATCCAGCCTCTCCTTATGCAGGTTTTGTGTTGTTGCAAGGGCTTCATGCTTTTTTTTTACTAATGCCAATATTTCTACGTGCCCTAAAGTCTCATCCTTCATTACCTTCAAGACTTCATTATCTTCTATTATAGTCCTAATCCTGATCACCATCTGGTACTACACATATGTTCAGAGCTTGATCTACTTTCTTCAACTCATCTTGTAAAGTTTGGAGTAATGCCTCATAAGATGAAATCTTCCTAACCATGGAGGCCCTTGCTCTCTCTACTTCCTATTTAGGATCCTTTAGTGTTGGCATTCAAATCAGTCCATCTTAAAGCACCAAATCAACTAATGTGCGCACGTAATGCATAGCTGAAGGAAACTTCTCAAGTACCTTAGACTCTAGATGTGATCTTGCTTTTAGGACATAGCCAGCAATTTCTTCTACCATCTTGATGAAAGCATCATTATTTTTCTTCACTAGATCCTTCTCTCCTTTCGAGACATGTTATTTATGTAGTTTTTTCCTTGTGATATTCAAGCAGGTTCTCTAATAGTGGTAGCCTTATCGATATTCCTCGATGCCACCTATATAGATACCTTAACCAAGTCATTGCTCACCTTCTCATCAGACATGAGAGTGGGATTTATAGTCATGTGCTTTCTCTAAGGTGCCTTCTTCACTCTTCTTGACACACAAGACTCCTCGCATACATCAAAATTTGGATCATCCATGTGAGTCTGCATGGACTAGGATAGTAATTTCCTTACGCACATAGTGGCCATGTCTAGGTCCATCAGCTCCCACCCATATAACTCCTTCAGGTCCATTGTGCTTTGAAAATGGGCACGGATGATTTTCTTGTGTCCTCAGCATATCCCATACTTGGCACAACATATTCTCCACTTGTTCTCTTTGTTCTTTTCCCCTAAGAACCTGAGCGCCAAAGTTTGGAGTTGGCCCTTTGACGTCCTGAGTAATATCATGCGTGTGAGGTTACTCATGCTCTGATTATTTTGCCTCCTTTACCCCTTCCTCTTTATCCTTCATATCCTCATCTCTAGGCTCCTCCATATCTTCTGGCTACACTAGGGTCCCAGGTGCACTCTCTACAGACTCCTCCACCTCCTCATTCATCTTTAGCTTTCTCCTCTTCTTCTCAGTTACCTCTTTCTGAGGGGAGATTTGTGGTGATCTCCTTACAGTGTGGATTTCCCGCGCCTTGGGTCCTTGTTCTTTTGAACACCCTCTCAAAGTGGCACTCTTTATGGACTGTTTCCACATCCAAGTCCTCATTTCCTTCTTGCACCTAAGGTGGAGTATCCACACGCTCAATCTCCACTTTATTTGTGGGCTACCTCCACGGCCCTATGATCTAAGCCTCCATTATCTTTTTGTTCTTCTTCCTCATCGTCTACCCCTATAGTTGTTGCAAGCTTTAGAGTTGGCACGTTCTCCATTGTATGTTTTCCCTTAGGTAGCCCTGGGAGTATGAACTCATTCTCCACATACTTTTTATTCTCCATCTTAGGCTTAATCTGAAGGTATATAAGTGCATCTCCACTATTCTCAATAGCCAAGATTACCAGCTTCATACTTAATACGTCTAAATAATAAGCCTCTCTATATAGGCACCCCACTTGGATACACATATGTCTTCCGAGGGTGTGGTAGTCACAATCTACCTTGTATCCGCATTGAATTTCAGATGGTGTGCATCAGTAAATATGTGAACTAAGGCCTAGAAGTAGCATGTTTGAAGGCATAGGGAAGTTTTCACCATGGGCTCCATGTCCCATCCCTCATAGAAAACCATGTGATGTAAAAGTGTTGGTACACCACAAACTATATTGCCTTACCTACTACTGAAGGTAGCTCCTTGGGAATGCGCCACTCCTCCTCAAACGTTGTGTGAAGTCATACCACATCTCTTCCCTCTACTTAAACAACCCACTCATTGATCCTTCACATAAATATTTTTCAAACCTCTCCGCAAGGGACTTATTTTCTAAGGGGTATTCTCCAGATCTTGTTCTTTGGCCCATCAAGCACTCTAATTTCTAAAAACACAAGAGAAATTAGGATAGCACCAAAACTTATCTTTTCTCTTGTGCATGCTTCCTCAATAATGGTGTCTACAATATAGCCTACTAAGTTGTATACTACTCCTTAAGACATTTTCTTTGCAATATGAAGCCACATGGTGTTTACCTGTGACCATCTCTCTTGGTCATTCAACTTGGTTAGCAGATGCCTGCACCACAGGAAACTTCTTCAGTTTATCAATGTCCATTCCGTGCGGACCCTTGGTATACCCCAACTCCTTTCTTGTTTCTATGATCACTTCTTTATCAGTCATATCACTAACAAGGTCTACCCCTATGCCCTTCAATCTTGTTAGTGTTGAAACTAGGGCTGTTGTGATCCTAACCCTTCATCCGATGAAATAAAAGAAGTCCTCATGGACTTAGCTCATCATCCATTGGTATAAGGGTTCATATTTACAAAAATATGGGAGCTCATATAACTAATAAACTCCTACCTACTTCAGTAATTTTTCCCAGCGTCATCATACACTGGCATATCCTCCACCATGCGCTTGTTGGTCTTCTTATTCAACAAAGCATCTAACTCTCCCTTGTTTTCAGTGGTACGGTGGTTGTAGTCACTTATTTTGCATCTGTGGATGTGGGAATCCCACTCTTGTCTGACTATTACTCCTTTCGAGTACTGCATCTCTGAAAAATTACTCTCGGGAGCAATTTCAACTTCAACTTCTACCTTCTTCTTTCCTTTTGTGCCTACTACAGGTGTTTTCTTGATGCCATCATAAAAATCCTACCTTTTGTTGTCTGTAATGAGTAAACTCAAACCCTAGCTTGAATATGTGTGCCCTAGCTTGAAACCGCATGCCCTAGCTCCTTCTCAACACTTTTTCTTCACTCAAACCCTTCACCAATAGTGATGTAAGCCTCTTCTACGCAACAATATTCTCTCCACATCTGGTTTCAAACGCTCCGCACCTCAACATGATTAGCTCAGCTCACTCACACTTAGCTCATTAAAATACTTGTGATCACAAAGGTAAAAATGAACCCGCATCACGTCCTTATATAAATTTTCAAAAATTTAGTGCATTTATTGCTCCTTCACCTACCAACAATCCTCTCATTAATTGACCATTTTCACAATATCTATGTGGTACATCTTCATGCCTCAGCTATAACCTTCTAGCGTGCCTTCCTACCTTCTGGCTACAGACTTCTCTTCAGCGTGCTTCCATGCACCCAAGTATCTCGCCATTGCGCCTTCCCCTGGTAGTCTCCATGATTACTACTTACTTCACATTATATTGTTCCCTTATTTATATTCATATATGGTCATCTTTCGAGCAATCTCCTTTCTAATAGCTCCTTTCCACACTTAACTAGCACTGTAATAGTTTTGTTCTCATGTGTACCCATTGTGAATAACCACCCCACACCAATGGTATGTGCAAAGTCCTCTGCACATAAAAATACTTCAGATGGTAATTAGCTTCCAACACACAAACACACTTATTACACAAAACACCAAACTAAATTGACAAAGCATAACGATGAAGAAGGAAATACATTAAGGAAATACAAAAATGAAAACCTATTCTAAATGGCAACACTACCTTATTACAAACACCAAGAAGACTTATTTATAGTAGGGCTTTAACCTACTCCCGTTGAAGTAACCAGTAACTATATTCCATCAATCATCTCTAACTAGAAAGCACCTGATTCAAGTATATGAGTGATAATATACAGTCCCAACCAATGCACTTTAATCTTTCTGGATGGCACAAAAACTTAGAATCATAAAGAAGCACCATCTGTCCCATCTCAAGCTTTTTGTCCCTGATGTGCTTGTCATGCCATGCCTTCTTCTGGCCTTTTCCTACTTCTGAATCCAACATGTTATGGTGCACCTCTCATCCAATTGTATCAATTTATCAATTCTTTCTTCTAATACTTTCTCATTGGCTAGATCTCCAAAGACGTGCAATACGCAAAGAAGGTAACATGAATTCCATAGGAATAATTGCTTTTGTGCCAAACACCAACTGAAAGGGTGTGGTCTTGTTCAACCTCTTATATGTTGTTTTATATGCCCAAAGCATGGTAGAAACTTTATCATCCCAATCTTTCCTTCCAACATCAAAATTTTTGTCAATGTCTAGCTCAAAATCTTGTTGAAGGCCTCAAAGCAATCCCATTTTCCTAAGGATGTATTCTTATGGTGCACAATCATAAATTCATCCAATAGTATCATGATTGTCTCATTCAAAAAATGTACCCCTATCACTTTTCAAGCTTAGCATGCATCCATACCTTGTAAGAAAATTTTCCCATAAAAACTTGGTTATTGTAGTTGTTGTACAATCCTTGGTAGGTGTTACTTCTGCCCACCTTGTAAGATAATCTATGCAAGTGATGATGTATTGTGATCCCATGCTACGCGCGGCTAGTGAAACAGTCCCAAAAATCTGTAGCCCATTTCTCAAATGGATCTGCACTAGGAATAGGGCTTAAAGGCATTTCATCTCTTTGCCTAGGTTTACCAAGGCATGCTGAAAGTGATCACACACCTTACAATATGCTTTACAATCTTTGTAGAGGGTCTCCCACCATAATCAACTAGTGGAATCTTGCACACAATGGCATCACCTACATAGTGCCCACCTACAATACCACCATGAGCCTCTTCCATAATATCGATGTGCTTGTGCTCTAGTACACATCGGCACAATACTTCATCTCGGCCTAACTTGTATAGATCACCACTGATCAACATAAAAGGTGTCGCGTGAATCATGAGTTGTTTATTCTCGAAGGATTTCATTCCTTTTGGCGTCATACATGTACGTAAAAAGAAAACAATAACCTCTAATTCTAAAGGCACACATAGTAAAATGTACACTTGTGCATCTAGCATTGTATCTTCAATTGTCTCAGTGCATCCTCCCTAATCGAATTATTGATAAATGGTCGGGGCAGAATTACTTTTACCCAGCTTTTACCACAATGTGAAATCAAATTCTCGAAATAAGAACACCCATTGACATATGTACCCCTGTAAAATGGGCTTGTTTACCAAGTATTTCAATGTCATGTGATCGGTATAAAATACAAATGGTGTTGCTAGCAGGTATTTTCTGAATTTATGCAATGCATAGATCATTGACAAGGCTTCACACTCAGTAATTGTATAATTTTTCTCTGTAAGAGTCAACTTTCTACTAGAAAAACAGATACGATGATCTATAATTCCTTCTCTAGACTGAGCTAACATTGTGCCAATGCTTGTGCCTAAGTCATCCACATGTACATGAAACAGTTGGTTCTATGAGGAAAACGTAGAATAGGCATTGTAGTAAGTCTCTCCTTCAATGCCTCAAATGTGCACTGTTGTGGTTCTCCCCAATAGAATGTCCCTTTTCCCTTTAGTAACTCTTCCAAGGGTGCAAAAATATTAGCATATCCTTTGATAAATTTTCTATAATACCCAGTGTGACCCAAGAATCCGCACACCTCACTCTGACTGGTAGGCTCTTCTAGGCCTACAATAACTGCAACCTTAGTTGGATCCACTAACAAACCTTCCTTACAGATGATGTGCCCTAACAAAGTGCCAAAAGGTGTAGCAAACATGCACTTCTTGATGTTTAAAGAGATGCTTAATTATCTACATCTTTCAAAAATTAAGCGCAAATTATCACAATGATCCTTAAAAATTCCATACACCATCCAATCATCCAAGTAAACCTGTAAGAAGTTATGAATAAAATCCTAGAATGCTTGAACAACTATGCACAAAAATACAAAGCAGGCGCATTTTTATTATTATTAGTAAATAGTTTTGAAGGGACTATACCCTATTACAATAAGGGCTCAACAGCCAAATAGAGCTATAGAGGGACAACAAAAGAGGATCAAAATCCAGATAAAGCATTATTTCCAACAATAACCAAAAGATAGTTACTAGTATAAAGCTAAACAGAATAGAAAATGCAACAAGACAACAAAAAAGCAACATAAAAATAGCAAAAAGACCAAAATATAGCAGTGACTAGAACAAGGCCCTCCATCCCGAGGGAGATTACTTCTTGGAATCTCTATCAATCCTGTATTTGATTATTTGTACCGAAGTGAACAATGCCAAAGTGGTGATGTGTGTGGGCTCACTTGCATTCAGCTTTGATATGGTCTAGCTTTCGTCCTTGTCCAGACGCGTTTTTCAAACCAAAGCGAATCACAAGATATGAAAAACTTCCTCATTCGGTGGTGAATTTTTTTCTTGATCCTCCTATGTAATCTTGACCCGATGATACCCAGAGAACCCATTTGTAAAAGAATAGATTTTGCACCCGCAACACCTTCTAATATCTTCTTTGTGAAAGGTTTAGGAAAGGGATCAATCACACATATAGCATTTAGTTCCCGTAATCTACACAAATCCTAATCGACCATATTTCTTTATATTGATAACCATGGGGCTAACCCACTATGATTCTTCTAGGGGTTTGATGATGCCGATATTAACATCTTGTCAATTTCTTTAATTTTATGCGTGAGGGTTCATTCTATAAGGCCTTTTCCCGATCGGGCACACACATTCCTTAAGATTAATCTTCATCTCTCCTAATGATTCATGCACTCATTTTAATTCATGGTAGCCCCTTGGAAATAATTCTTGAAAATCACATAGTAACTCAATGATTTTTGCCACTTCAGAGTTCGACCATAAATCCCCAATTATTACCTCCTTAGGTTCAAAGCATCCATACCAATATTCACTTTTTTGTCTTCATGGGTTCATGATAGGCATGCACATTTTTATCCACACTATCTAACACCTCACGCATACCCACTGAATGATCTATATCCAAATCTTCTACTTCCTCATCATCCACTATGTAGACCATATTTCTTTTTCTTTCTCAAAGCAAGCACGCTTAAGTAGTGTGGCATTTGTCTCTTCTTCTTTATCAAAGTGCGCTCCTGAGTCTTTCTCACCAAATAACTCCTAAATGATTTCTTCTACCTTTGCATTGTCTCCCATAGTTAAGTGCTTTATAACCCTTAATTCCTCTTCCACTAGAGGTTTAGTAGAGAAGTAGTCAAAATTCTGGACCATTCCTGCAATCAAATCCTACCAATTTCCAGTCTCTCTATGTAGCTCTGCATATACATTCCAAGTGCGTGTGCAACCATGTAAAGTGCAATAAATTTTGTGTACGTATTGAGAAGGTGGTAAAGCTTCTTTCCCCTCTATCCAGAGCCTCTCACACTGCTAAATGTGGTGTTGAACAGGTTTATTACCATGATATGTGCATATTTGAGTAGGTGCATTGCTCCTAGAAAATTGAGTTGTTAGAGAAATCTTGAATTCATTCCATTCTACAAGATTATCCATGAGAGCCACCCACCACCGCCACATACTGCCCCCACATAGTGTATATGCCAACATATTTCTTCTTTTGAAATCCCCGGGTTGACAATTTTCCACTTTGCACTACGATTATTGGCATGGTCCCTCAACAGACCGAAGCTCCTCTTAACTTGTCCTGAACACATTGAATTTCCATTCACGCTCTCATAGACTTTGGATGTCATTTTACAATATACCGACCAAGCTATTCAAAATAAACTACCGAGCTTGCCATATTTTTGCGTATCTCAATTCCTTGAGCTATTTCATTACTCTCATGACCAATATCTTAACTGAGCAATGTTGATAAATTAGTTTGGGCGAGTTGGATCCACGATGTGTGATTTCTCTCATTTTTGATCTCCTTCACATGGCCGTTCAAACTAGATCCATCAAGATCCACACAAATCTCTGAGTACTCTACCTTGCCAAATCCTGAGCCACATACCTAAGTCATTCCAAAGTGGTTCCTTCAATGCTTCATACTCTTGGTGTGAGATTGGTTCGTCATTTCCCTTTTGCAACTCAAGTCATCCATCAATGTGTCACTCCTAACCTTCACCATGAGCTTAGCCTCATAACTTTTGGCTCGATTCCAATGTCTAAACAACTAGTCCATATGTATAGCTCGTCGAGCTATTTCCTACAGAGCATTTCAAACACTAATCCTGAGCTTCCAATTTATTTCTTATCAAATGATCTAATGAGTTGGCATTGCCACCTAAATCAATAAGATTGACTCTACCATTTAAACACCAACCTTGTGAATTTCTTCATTGTGCATTCCTTATTGTCACGGGCCAATGCATCCCCCACTTGATTCTCATAGCTCATATTGAGCTCGCCGATTCTCAACCCTATTGAACTCATCCGGGCTAAATTTTTGACTTCAGTACTCATTTCAATAGAACACATACCAACATTACACCTGAAGAGGTCAACATCGAACAACTCATTCATGGCCTCAATTAACTCACCGAGCTGGTCAAAATAATCAACCTTACATCCATTTAGCTTGACCAAGCTATATTGCAGGTTTCTCTCCTTATACATTATGAAAACTCACCTAGAGCCCCCTTGTATGACCCCGAGCTTTTCTTGAATGCTTTCAACCTTCTTTCTTAACACCATGGAATTTCCTCAGTTCTAAGACATCATGGAATTCATAACAGAACGCCAGAAAATTGTATACACCGACTCTAACCATTTTAACATGTAGACCCCCGTTGTCCATTTTTACACAAGAGGAAAAAATGGATAACATTTTTGGCAACCTCTGAAGGATGATTTCCTGTTAAGCATGATTCGAGTAGCCTTAATTCGTCTATTGGGCATGGAGCAAATGTTGGAATCTTGAAAGTGATTTGATCTCCGTGATATATCCCAGAGTCTCCTTGGTATAGGTAATCTTAGACCTCCCTGGAATGCTAAGCATGAAGTATACTACATATTATGAATACTTGGCATCTATGACACACTGTGGAATTTTGACTGAAGCAAAATTATGAAACTCTTATGGAAACCTTGAACCTTCCTTCTCCTTGAAAAACCTCCAATTCCACCTTTAACACATCGTGCAAGAGCGAAAACAGAAAAAAACACACACTGAAACAATGAAAACCATACATGCCCTAATTAAAACATGCAGGGTGTGCAATGCACTTATTTTGCTAAAAGAAAACATAATCCTACTCTATGCTAACCAGAGGCACATGTGAGCTAAACAAACCCTACAACTGATTGTGCAAAACAGCTCCCCTTCCTCACAATGGGCATCCATGCAGATGATTTGACAGTGGACATGGCTGAAAATGATAGTGAAAAATTGAAACAAGACCAACTCTTCACCTGGTCCACTAAGGTATAAACTAGAAAAAGGAAGTATCCCTCTTTTAGTTTCTCTACATTTGTCCTATAGAGACATTGCAACTGACCCTCATAACTGTGAAACTCATCCTCGCATTCTGAAATGAATGTGACTGGTTTTGGCTTCTCCTCTAGCTTCAATGAAGCCAAATACCTTATGGGACATGGTCTAACCCATTGAATATTCTTGTTACTCTGAACCTCAACTTTAACAAGAAGGTCTAGCTGAAGACATCCTTGAAAATTATGGTTGTTCACGACATGATTTCCCTCTTGTTTCCCATTCATAAATAATGGTATGAAAGTGATATCTTCCTCACCCCCATTTTCCTCCTTGGCAACAAGGATTTTTTTCAACATGCAACTCCTTTGGATTGTTTGTAGTTTCCAATGTTGAACCTCTGCAAATATTTAAAATGTGTTTCTCATCTAAGAAGTCCTCCTCCTTTGATTGACCTTCACTATCAATCTCCTCATTCAACATAAAACCTTCCTTCATTATTGGTTCATCAACTACGTTAGATTCCCCAATTGAGAGCAAGAAATTCTCAATGACATCATCTCCATCAAATTCTAAATCTGACTTAGTCTTTCTCATGTGCTCCTCTTTGCCTTCATTCATCGAGCCGTATGGAAGATCTAATTCTTCCACATCTAAAAATAGCTTGTTTCTTCATTCTCCGGTTGTGGAAAATTTTTAACTTCTTCCACCATGGTATTCTTCGCATTGAAATTTTGTTCACCCTGATTTTCCTCATCCTCAAACATGAAATTAGAAATATCAAATTCATCTAGGAGATCATATTTTTGTAAGAATGAAGAAAGGGAAGGATTTGAAAGTCTCTGCATGGCCTCATCTACATTAATGACTGTTAAATCTACCTTAGTTTCATGAAACTCCTTGTGGTTGATTGTAACATCTAATGGTGACCTTGGAAATCTGATACAACCCTCCAGAAGCGTTGCAAGTTCTTGACATGCATGAAAATTAGGATCATTGCACTCACTAGAACTACCTTGTACACTTGAGAATTTTTCTTCTTTGACTTGCACATTCTTTTCTTCAACTGAATTCACAATTAGTGGGGAATCAACAGTCTCTACAAACAAAGTGCAAACATGTATGCTACACTATGAACAGGTAGACATATACTCACCATCATCTCGTACTTGTTCTTGTGAAAATTTAGTCTCCACCATCTGCTCTTAAATCTCAACCTTGGATAGAGGCTGAGTTATGAGGGGCACTTGCTTGATGTTCAATATTGCAGCCCACTCCTTTAGATTCTTTGCAAGCTCATCCTTACTAAGCTCCTTAACATTCTCCTCTTCATCTTCAATATAATCATGTTCTTCCCAAAATGGGTTTGGAACTATGAGAGGAGGGGTGGGTTGGGATTCAACGAATTCCCTCATTGTTTGAGATAGTGGAAGAGGTGCAACTTCTTGTCTTGGTGGCCTTTGTAGAAAATAAGTAACTTTAGAATAACGATGCATGGAAGATTCATGATGGAATGGAGGAATAGAAGGTGAAGCAATGAATTCCACCGCAGGGGTAACAACTTTAAGGTTAGGATCATGTACTTCAAAATTGAAACGCATGGATGGAGACACGTAAAGAGGGTTGTAAGGTGGTAATGTAGGGACCTCCCATTGACATGATTAACTAACATTATATTCATGAACATCCCTCTTCTTGATTCATTCTCCAACTTGAGTCATCGTATTGAATATGAATTGAAGATTTTTTTGAGGAGTAAGCTCACATGGAATAGGACCAATCTAGGGATATGGAATGTTGAATCCAATCTGCCTTCCTTTTTCATGTCATTAATCCTTATTTGCACCATGTTATGTTCCAATTATCGAACCTTCTTCTGTAAGTGGTCTTCTTCAGGTGTAGAATAGGTTTCAGAATCTACATGCCATTGTTCTTCAATATCCCCGCAGTCTGGTGGGTGATCAAAATGATTTGCATCTTGCTCATGTGGGCGTGCATGCTAAAACCGATATTTATCATAAAAAATTTCGGAGGTGGATTATAATAGCTTGAAGATGGAAATAATCACCACTGCTGTAAGTGGGAATCCCACTATGGAAATGAAGTCATGGTGGCACCGCTTCATGAATGGAAAGATGTCGAAGAAAACTAGATGGAAATGGGTAAAACTGAAAACCTGCAACACAAAGAGTGGGTCACTTTGACCAATGGAGTCACCAGTTGTGCTTGGGTATGCCTCGTAAGGCTGAAATTTCACTAAGAGCACAAAAAATTAATGAAATGAAGTAATGTTGCAATGGGTGATGTTGAGATGCCTCTTCTCCTTCTCCTTGGAGGAGACAAGGATAGTTTGATATGTTGATAATTTCCTTGCTTTGAAGAAGCTCTTGTCTGAATTCTTTTCTTAAGCTAATGCACTAAGATTTGGAATCCGAGAGACATAGATTCACCGATTACTTTGATTTTTGCAAGTGAGAAGATAAGTACCAACTCTTGCTCCCACCAGTGTGCCAAAAACTGTTGTTGCAAAATCACTGCACCCTCCAAATGGCCAGAATGTGAACAGGACGTTTGATGTGATTGGGACACATGGGATCACCTCTCAAGCTATGGGACTTGGGATCAAGGTAAAGCTCCAGAGAAGGCCGGCTTTCTCTTCCTAAACTAAGTTCTATACTACTCCTAGTACAATAAAGTGATTATCTAGACCTATGCTAACATTTTCATGGGTTTTAGGGAAAGAGATTTACAAGAAATGAAACTATACTAGGGATGGTGATGCACCAAATAAAGGGTGTTTCTAGACTCATGAAGGATTGATTTTAAGAGGGTGTTGTGCACCACAAGTCAACTTCACCTACTACAACTTAGAGAGGGCAACAAAATACCATAGACTATGAAGCATGTGTTCCCTTTGTTAAACTCCATCATACATTATAATCTATCAATCTTCCAGTGAAGAAGGATGAAGTTGAGAAGGGTAAATAAGCTTCACAACTCAATTGCATGCAATTATCCACCACTTGATAAGCACAGAACTCCAAGAACTTGCAATAGAAACTTGAACTTGCACAATGTACCTACAAGCATGAGAAAAGGCACAAAGAAGCATAGAAGGATGAAAGGACCAAGATTAGTCACAAAACACACACTTTTATTACTTCAATAACATGCACAATGCATCATACATTCAGAAGAGGCAATGGTTTCCATTATAGTCTTGAAAGGAGGCTTGAAAGTTCCCTCAACATACAAGAACAACTTGCAGAAGAAAGAGGATTCTTGAAAAACACACACTTTCCTAAGATGTCTAACTATCCAACCCGTCTAACTTGTCTAACCCATTGGAATGAGCTTCCAACTTACATTTATAGAAGAAGTTGTGAGAGAGAAGAGGAAGAGTAATAAATTCCTTCCTAAATTGAAGGTACATGATGGTTCATTTATTACAGTTGGTTGAACCACTTTAAGAAACTTCCATCATGTGCCACTAATGTTGTTGACTTAATCCTCAATTAATTAAAAGAATATTTAAATAAAATATTTTAATAATAATAATAAATATTATTAATAAAATATTTAAAATAAAAATATTAATTTAATTAAAATATGGTGGGCCCCCATTGACTGGTTTCAGACTTGAATGGGGTTTTAAAAATGACCAAAAAGACCAACTGGCAATTGGCTTGCCGAGCCAACTCACCCAATTGGTCACGAACTCCATCATCCTTCACCGCTACCCGGTTGAGATCCGACTATTGCAACCACGATTCTTCAACAAGCTCACCACCGAGTTGAACTCCTACCACCACGACCAAGTTGATTTCTGTATCGGAGCCCCTTTGTATATACCGACAAGCTCCTTCTATCACCAAGTCCCTCGCAGACCGGCTCACCACTGATGCATCAAGCTTACTATCCATGACCCGAGCATTACATCCTTTGTTCACTGAGTGATCTACAACCAAGCTCATCACCGAGCTCCTTCTTATGTACTCAACACCACCTACGAAATAGTGATGAGTTCCTCATCTATCGCATTGTCCGAGCTATGCTAACTCGGCCCACTCTCCATGTCTATCTCGGCTAATGTGTGAGCTCTTTGCTACTGAGATCTTCTTGTCAAGCTCCCATGAACCCACTCCAAGATTCTTCAATGTTGCAAACATCAATGTCAAGTCCACATCTTTAAGGTCGAAAGCTCTTATATCAATCCCGGCAATAATTTTAGCTCGGATTCAACTGGATTCACCGAGTTGATCTCTTATCTTCATGGGCTACCACCATCATGATCTCGTTCCACATATGTTTAGCTCGGGCACTCTCTTCAAAGGGGTTTTTACCAACCCGAGCTCCTTTAGCTTCCACCATAACTGAGCTCCCCGTGTCGAGCTCCCAACGCTACACTTCCATGTTTTCTGAGCTTCATTCTCCTCACATATCGAGCAGACCCCTGAGAAATATACATGACCAATCTCACTAAAATTTTACTTTCCTGAGTTCGTAATCTCCAAACTCACCTAACATATCCGAGTTGAGCTTCATTTCCTTCATGTAATATCTATGAGCTTGTCACCCCGTTGAGATGGTATTTCCAGTACGAGTTCTCCCTACACGAGATATATGCCTTCCCTCCATTTTATTGAAGTGAACATGTCTCATCTCTTCCTTCAATTCAATCTCTCCTTCTCGTTTGTCATGCATCATACCATCTCCTACAAGTGATTTTTAGGAAACTTGAGCTCCTAACGCTTTACAATTATGTCGACCTTAACCCATTGTTGAACTCAATCTCTTGTGGCCTTACGTTGAGTTGACTTCCACGAGCCAACTTCATGCACCAACTCATTTTTGGCTCGCTCAAGTGAGTTATCTCTGCGCCATCCGAAATTCTCGCCTCTTATTTCAACCCCGCTACCTTTGTCATGATCTTAGTTAGCACCTCATCTCATCCACGAGTTCCTCCTATGTTGTGAACATCAGTGTTAAGTTCACCCCTTCAAATTCATCTTGCACTTGAGATCATCATGTGAGCCATTTCCTGCAACATTTGACCCTTCACGTGAGCTTTGTCACAATGATGCATCACTATCTCCAACCCTCACTGTATTGCTCAACCTCACCAACAACCTTCCACATAGCTCAGAAAATTACTCACCATCTTGAGCTCAACCTCGCCAACAACCTTCCACATAGCTCAGAAAATCACTCACCATCTTGACCGCAACCACCCAAAACTAAGTTCCAATTAACAACTCATCAAAGAACTCGGCCATATTTTAGTGAAAACCTAACTCCCATGAGCATGAACATTGATTTATCCATGTTTCACACTTCTAACCACAATGCATTGGTGTTGATCAGAGAACACTTGACAGAACTCACACAAGAAGTCCGCATGGGAAAACAGGTCAGGTTTAAGGGCATGGATAGATAGGAAGAACACATGTGTGGAGGGAAATTTCAGCATTTGGAACTTAGCCAATGTTGAGCGTGAAGACCTATTTTTAGAAGATGGTGTGCAGAATACACCAATGATGCAAGGACGTGCATGCCACGCATTGTCTATCTTTAGAGGATCGGATCAAAGCTTGTTTTGCATGGAGATGAGCTAAGAATAGGATTTTCACTTTAGTTAACTACAAGAGGTCTATAGATAGCACACTTACATGTGTGGCTATGCCTATAAATGATGCATGGCTATTAATAGCATGCAGCCTATTTTTGGAATAGAGAAGCGATGAAGGGAAAGTCCCCACCCTATATATATGATGTAAATCACATAGATAGATATGTATAGAGAGGTATACAATGGGATTACTGTATCAGATCCATATGCGCATTGGTATAGAATGCCATTATTGTAAGGAGCTTCTGTGTTTATTAATAGATGGAAGTTATTGGTTGAATCTAAGTGTTATTCCTGTGTGAAATCAAGTAGTGCATGTTCTTGATTCAATCATGATTATTATTTAAACTTGTTCTTTCATAAATCTAAATATGGTAAGCATTGTAGAATGATGGATTATTTATGTATCTATATGTTTATTCCTTCATCACACCGACATCCTGTAACAGCAACCCTAAGAGGGACCTGGTACCTTTTCACGCTTCAGGTGAGTGCTCAGTCTAGGCTAAGTGATGTGTCAGCGTGACTAGGGTGTTATCTGGTAATTCTAGGATGCATCATTGGTTCTGCTTTCTAGGACCTATTTTTGGTTACTTTTAGGATGGTTTCGTAAGGAAGACATAGCGGTTAACTCTAGCAAGTATTGAGGAGTGGATACGTAATCTAGAGGAAGAATATGCATAGCAGTTTGGTAGTGGATTTGAGTTTAACGCACGCACTTGGGTAGAAACAGAATCGTATGTATGACAGCTTATATGAGATATTTTTCATCATCTTTCTAGTAGAATTATATGAGTGGTGATGATTGCGTATGCATCTAAGTGAAATTGGAGGTATTGCGCACTTGTCGGACACAAGAAGAATTTCAGCCCTTTATGATGCCGACCTAATCTAGACTGCATTGTGGATACGTGGTTTTGTGGTGTTCTAAACAGTTATATTCTTGAATTTTCAATTTTGATGTATTCTTTCCTAGACGTAGCTGAGTTCTAGTTTTTACGGTATCCTAGAGGAACATATCTGCAAGGCATTCCACTAGCGATCAAAATCTTGATGGTAACTTTGAACCTGGAGAGTAAACCGATGGCTAACTAAACCTCATTGCATGTGAGGGTAGGAACAGGTTCAATAAAATATGGCAGACCTAGTGGCAGAAAGGCAAAGAGAGGAAAGGTGGCTTAAGTATAATGAGGCATGCGAGAGGGAGATAAAGAAGCTCGTGAAGGATTTAAAGCTCATGTGGAAGACATGGAGCAGAGCATTAAGAACTCCCTCATCTTGGAAATCATGTGAGAGATCTCCCCTTGGCCTCATGCGGAAGTACACTAGCAGAAACTACTTGGGCCACGGGCGCACATATTAATCAACCTTGTGACCTAGCCCTTACGCTTGGTTTTTCAGTATCTAGTACGACCAGTAATCAACAAGCAAGCTTAGGAAGTAAGAGAGTAGGTACATCAATGGTAGGACAGATGACTTAAATTTTATTTAGAGGTGTGTTTTCAGGTGCATCCTCCACACAAAATGTAAGCGCGTCAAATGTTGAGTTCACCTCTGGAAGTGGAACTACCTCACAAACTATAGGGGTTCAGTATAGTACTATTGTTAGAGTAAAGGGGAGCACATCTACAAGTCCTATTCCAGCTACTGGTGGAGGGTCAGTAGGTATAGGTGGTTCTAATTCTAGTGGATCTAGTGGTTCTAGAGGCAGAGGAAACACGGGAGGTTCTAGATCAGGTGGTCAAGGTCCGCAGCAACCACAAAACATTTATATGCAGATGTATCTTCGTCTTTTAGAGTATAGAGGCATAGAGGATGATGTTGAGCATGTGCACATGTGTGAAATCTTATGGCACATGAAAGGGATCACGGATGCTGAGTGAAAGGCAAGTCAATTCGCTACTACCTTACAGGGACAAGCACACAACTGGTATAGGAAGTTTGAATCTGATCAAACTTGTGTTGATTATGCAGCGTTGAAGGATGCTTTCTTAAAAGAGTTCTATATCCTAGAATTTGAGCAGAAAAGTATCAGTGTGCTAAAATATATCAAACAAGACACCACTGAGAGTGTACGTGAGTATGATGCCCACTTTAAGACACTTCTATCTAAGCTTTCTTATGATATTCATGCCAACCAACATGCACAATGGTTCATTGGAGGATTGATTACACCATTTAAAAGAGCACTGTCACATAAGACATACATTGATCTGCGTGAAGCACTGGAAGTGGCTTTGTGTGCTAAGGTAGTTGGGAGCATTAACACTGGTGTTAGTCCATTCTTAGAGGCACAGATTACAGTTATGGCTAAATAGTTAGAGAATCTATTAGCAAATTCTACCCATGAAACGCGCTTAGGAATTTGGTGTACAGATTGTGAAGTAAAAGGTCACACCAAGGATAGTTGTCCTTGTAGAATAGTACACTCATCACTGTTAGACTGTGAGATCGTCATTTGAATCATGATACTAGTCATTGCCCTTTGTTACAAAGACGTGATAAGGAAGAATGTATCCAACTTTTGTAAAATTTACAAGTCCACAACCCATGATATTGAGGATTATCGATTAATTGGTCAGATCCAGGATGTTATAAACATTGGGGTATGATAGACAAGTGTAATATATAATTCTAAGGGTAAGAATGAGCACCAAGATCGAGATCATAATCAAACGTGTTATGACATGAATGAGGGCCATTTTGAAGGAGGTCATGGAAGAGGACATGGATATCGAGGTGGATATGGAGGACGAGGCCGCGGTGGAGGAAGAAGTAAGTTTCCTCAAGGAACATGCTATACATGCAGATCCCCTGATCATTATAGGCACAAATGTCCCTAGAATGTTACATGTTCTTTTTGCGGAAAGAATCATAGCTATGAGGAGTGCTCAGACTTATATGAGCATCTTAGTAAACAACATAAGTAGGAGAAAAAAGGTGCAGGGATGGTTAGGATCCAGCATGTAGAGGAAAATTAGTGGATGCCCAAGATAGCACCAAAACCTGAGGCCTTAACTATCAATATTACCACATGCACTGAAGCGGCACGCACAAGAGAGGCATCATACCAGAAGCCTATGATCACCAAGGAGGAGGTTTTGCATGCAAGGTACCCAGATCCGTCTCATCAGAAGGAGGTTTATCAAGATACCATGGAAGTGCTAAGGAATCTTTAGGGTGAAATATAGTACTTAAAGGAGCAAAAGAAAGCATCAGAGACAATCCAAACTGATATCAATGATCTGAGAGAAGTATGCAAAATGTTGTGCCAGGAGAACATCATCCCACTATTAGGAAGTTGGTTAAAAGGGAACACTCACGTGCAAGTATTGAGACAGGATGGTAGATCCTGCATGCAAATCTTCCCCCTAATAGCATTGACTATGACAAGGAAATTACTTTGAATGTTGTTGTGGATGGATGGTTGTTGAGCAATATTCTGATAGATACATGTGTGGAAGTAAATGTGCTTACATTAGATGCATGGGTACAAATGGGGAGACCCCCATTGCAACCATCATCTAATGTGTTGTTTATGGAGAACCGAACTAAGGCCACTCCCATAGGAGTTTTGAAGGATACATCTATAACTATACAAGGGGCCAAGTTCACTGGGGATTTTGAGGTATTAGCACTTGCGGAAGCAAACAGTTTTCCAACCTTGCTTGGATACCCTTAGTGTTATGTGAATAACATTTCCTTGAGATTCAATAAGGGGTATATCAACTTTGAGAATAAGGAGGAAAGGGTTGTGATACCTTTGACATATGGGAAGTCTACACCATATGTTGAGCCTCTAAGTGAGGAGGACTTAAACAAAATCTATGTCCACACTTTTTAGGATCTAGAGGTCAATGATCCAGCAAAGGAAAGCATCCTACAGTGGGAGGATTCTCATTCTATTAGTGATATTATGAGTATTTCTTGTGATAATTGGGCTCATGGTACATATGAACTAGTAGGACGCAAGGTGAAAAACGTGGTTGCGCGCAAGAAGGGAATTTGTTCTATTCAACGGATAGGATGTGTAGTACCCTGATATACAGGAGCAAAGATCTTCCTATATTTTTGGAAGCCATGGAGGCACAATGCATAGGCCATGTCAGGAGAAGAGACATGTTAGCATATGTCTTGCATGGGATAGCAGTGCGCTGGTGGGTAGTTCATAGAGATAATCTTACAGAGTGGAAGGAGATCATAATTGCCCTATCTACTAGGTTTGTAAGAAGCAATGCACCTACACATATCTACACTTATAATGGTGATCAACCTACTCAAGCATCACATTCAGAGTGTGAGAGACTCTAGACAATGGGACAGGAAGCATTACCACCTTCACTTTGGGTGCATAGATTGTATTCAACTCTACAAGGATGTACACACGCCTGGTATGTATATGCAGAACTACATAGAGATATTGGGAATTGGAAAAATTTGACTACATGAATGATCCAAACCTTTGACTATTTTTCTTCCTAACCTTCAATAGAAGAGGCATTAAAAAATTTCAAGCGGTTAACCATGGGAGATAGTACAAAGGTAGAGGAACTCATACAAGAATTAATGGGTGAGACAGAATCTAACGCACATTTTGAAGAAGAAGGAGAAGACTCCATATTGCTTGATCGTTCTTCTCTTAAGAAAGAAAAAGGTAAGATGGTGTACATCGTGGATGATGAGGAAGTTGAAAATTTGGATATTGACCATTCACAGGGGACGTGTGAGGTCTTGGATAGTGTAGATAAGGATACGCATGCATACCATGAACAAAGAAGACCTAAAAGGTCAATATAGGAATGGATCCCGAGCCTACGGAGGTCATAATCGAGACTAACTGGTCAAACTCGGAGGTGGCAAAGATCATTGAGTTACTCAAGGATTATCAGGACTTATTCCCTCAAGGGTATCATGAACTTAAAGGCGTGCATGAATCACTTGGGGAAATGAAGATAAAGCTTAAGGAAGGTGCATGCCCCATGAGAAAGAGACCTTATAGAATGAATCCTAATTTGTGCGAAAAGGTAAAAGAAGAAATTGATAAAATGTTGAAATCTAGAATTATCAAGCCCCTTGATGAGTCGAATGGGTTAGTCCAATGGTGATCTAGTATCAAGAAGGATGGATGAATTAGAATATGTGTGGACTACAGGGAGCTAAATGCTGCATGTGTAACAGACCCATTCCCTATGCCATTTACGGAGGAAATCCTAGAGGGAGTTATAGGGCACAAAATATATTCCTTCATAGATGGGTTTTCTGGGTATCATTAGTTTTGGATTGCTTAGGAGGATCAGGCAAAGACTACATTTACTACTGAATGGGGTAGCTTTGCCTATACTATGATGCCTTTTGGATTGAAAAACACGCTTGTTGTATTCTCGTGTATAGTTGTTCAGGCATTCAAAGATTTTATTCACAACTTTTTGTAGGTTTATCTAGATGATTGGATAGTATATGGGCTTGTGAAATATCATTGTGACAATCTACGCTTAATGTTTGAATGATGCAGAAAATTGAGTATCTCTTTAAACATCAAGAAGTGCATATTTGCTACACCTTTTGGAATATTGTTAGGGCATATAATCTATAAGGAAGGGTTGTTGGTTGATCCAACTAAGGTTACAGTCATTCTAGGCCTAGAAGCACCTACTAGTCAAAGTGAGGTGTGTGGATTTTTGGGTCATATAGGTTACTATCGAAAGTTCATTAAAGGGTATGCCAAAATTGTTGCACCCTTGGAAGAATTACTAAAAGGGAAAGGTACATTTTATTGGGGAGAACCGCAGCAACATGCGTTTGAGATATTAAAAGAGAAACTTACTACCATGCCCATTCTACGTTTTCCCTCATGGGATAAACCATTTCATGTGCATGTGGACGCTTTTGGCATGGCCATTGGCATTATGTTAGCTCAACCTGGAGAAGGTATTATAGATCATCCAATTTTTTTACTAGTAGGAAGCTAACTCCTGTTGAAAGGAATTATACAACTATAGAGCACGAAGCTTTGTCAATGATCTATGCATTACACAAGTTTTGATAGTACTTGTTAGCAACACCATTTGTGTTTTATACAAATCACATGGCATTAAAGTATTTGGTAAACAAACTAGTCTTACAAGGGTACATATGCAGATGGGTACTCCTATTTCAAGAGTTTGACTTCATAGTTGTGGTGAAGCCGGGAAAAGTAATTTTGGACCAGACCACTTGTCTAGAATTCACTCAGGAGAAGAAGCATAGATAATTGAAGAAACCATGCCAGATGCATAGTTATATAGGTTACAACGCGTGCCCATGGAATTAGAAGACATTGTTGTCTTTCTACAAACTAGTATGGCACCAGAAGGAATGAAGGCATTAGAAAAGAAATATCTTGTTATACACGTGTAATCACTATTTATGTTAATCAGTGGTGACCTTTACAAGTTAGGAAGAGATGAAGTATTACGTCATTGTGTATTAGAGCATGAGCGTGAGGATATTATTAAAGAATCTCATGGTGGTATTGCAAGTTACCACTATGCAGGTGATGCGACTACTCGGAAGATCCTACTCACTGGATTATGGTGGGAGACATTGTATAAAGATTGTAAGGCATATTGCAAGGTGTGTGACCATTGTCAGCACCTAGGAAAACCAGGGCAAAGAGATGAGATGCCTTTAAAACTGATTACTAGTGCTGAACCATTTGAGAAATGGGTCATTAACTTTATAGGACCTATTTCACCAGCCGCGTGCAGGACTGGATCGTGCTTTATCATTACTTACACAGATTATCTCACACGGTGGGAAGAAGCCGCACCTACAAAGGATTATACATTGGATACAATAGCTAGGTTTCTATGGGAGAATGTTCTTATAAGATATGGATGTCCTTTAAGCTTGACAAGTGATAGGGGTACACAATTTTTGAATGAGACAATCAGGATCCTATTAGATGAGTTTATGGTTGCACACCATAAAACTACACCCTATCATCCTCAGGAAAATGGAATTGTTGAGGCTTTCAACAAGATTTTGAGCCAAACTTTGACAAAAATTTGTGATGTTGGGAGAAAGGATTGGGATGATAAAGTGTCATCTGTTCTTTGGGCATATAGAACAACTTATAAGAGATTAAACAAAGCCACACCATTTTAGTTGGTGTTTGGCGCAGAAGCCATTCTCCCTATAGAATTTATGCTACCTTCTTTACGCATTGTGCACACTAGAGGTCTAGCTGATGAGCAGGATTTAGAAGAGCGTATTGAGAAGATGATTTAACTAGATGAGTGACGAGCAATAGCATGATGGAGTCAAAAGTAGGAAAAGGCCAAGCAAAAAGCATGACATGACAGAAACATATGGGATAAGAAGTTTGAGAATAGAAAGATGGTACTTCTTTATGACTCTAAGTTCTTACGCCATCTAGGAAAGCTCAAAGTACATTGGTTGGGGTCGTATGTCATCACTCACATACTTGAAACATGTGCTTGTTAGTTAGAAGCACTTGATGGAACACGGCTACCTGATTACTTCAACGGGAGTAGGCTGAAACCCTACTATAAATAAGTCTTCTTGGTGTTTGTAATAAGCGCAAAGTATTTCCATTTAGATTAGTTTTTCAATTATTTATTTCCTTCATTGTCGTCATGCTTTGTCAATTTAGTTATTGTTCTTGTGTAGTAAGTGCGCTTGCGCGCATGAAGCTACTTACTATGTGAAGCATGTTTATGCACAGAGGACTACACATACTTTTACTGTGGGGTGGTTATTTCTATCTAGGTACAAGACAGTGGGAATTGAAAGGATAAAGGAATAAGCTACTATGGATGTGATTTTAATTCAAAGAAATATTGCTTCTCACAAGTGACCAAGGATAGAGATGAAAGAAGGAATAGTATAACGTGAGGTAAGCAGAGGCTATGATAACTACCGGAAGAAGGTACACGGTGACAAGGTACTCGGGTGAAAAGGGTGTGTCTTGAAGAGAATTCTATGACCAGAGGGTAGGGAGGCACGCTAGAAGGTTATAGCTTGGGGCGCGAAGATATACCGTGCGGAACGAACGAATTTGGGAAATGAATGAGGGGATATTTAGTAGGTGAAGGAGCAATAAATGCATCAAAATTTGAAAAATATATATAAGAGTGGGATGATAATTCATTTTTACCATCAGTAAGTAAGATTATTTGAAAGAAGCTAAGTGCAAAGAGCTAAGTGATCGTTTTAAGGTGTGAGAGGTGTGTAACTAGTCGTGACGAAGAGATTTGTGCGTAGAAGAAGCTTGTGTCCCTAGTGGTGAAGGGTTTGAGTGAAGCGAGGTGATGGAGATGAGTTAGGGGCATGTAATTTCACCTAGGGCACGCTGAATCAAACTAGGGTTTGCTTTGCACATTGTATAATTTGAATGGAAAGGATCTACAAAGGATTGCAAGGTAAAAATGGCACCGAAGAAGGCAATTGCAGCAGGAGTAAAAGGAAAGAAGAAGGTGGTCATTGAGGAGGAAGAAATGGCTCTAGAAAGCAATTTTTCAGAGATGTAATATCCAGAGGGGGTTATTGTCGGCCAGGAGTGGGATTCTCACATAAGGAAAAGCAAAGTGAGTGAGTATAATCACCGTACCATTGAGAACAAGAAGGATCTTGACACGTTGTTGAACACGAAGACAAATAAATGCATGGCAGAAGATATGCCGGTGTATGACAATGCTAGTGAGAAGCTCTTGCAGAGGATAGGGGTTTACCAACTTTATGAGCTCCCTTATTTCAGGAAGTATGATCCATTATACCAAAGTGGCTTATGAGAAGAGTGCACGAGGATTTTTTCTACTTTACAGGGCGCAAAGTCATAATTTCAGCCGCGCTCATCTCCATAGTGACAGGGTTGAAAGGCACAGGAGATGATTTGCGAGATGATCTGATAGATAAAACTACAATATTGGAGACCAGGAAGGAGTTGGGATATACAAAGGGTCCGCGTGGTATGGACATCGACAAACTAAAGAAGTATCCAGTTGTACAAGTGGCCGCACATCTCATTACAAAGCTCAATGACTGGAAAGGTGGTCGCAAGTGAACACCATGTGGCTACACATTGCCAAAAAGATGTCTAAAGGAGTAGTCTACAACATTTCATGGTATATCATAGAGACAATCATTGAAGAAGTATGCACAGGAGGAAAGATCAGCTTTGGAGTTGTTCTGTTATCACTAGTGTTCATGGAGATCGAGTGCCTGATGGACCAAAGGAGAAGGTATGGGAGTATCCGATGGAACAAAATCACTTACATAACACTTCAAGAAGTACCTATGTGAAGGATCCATAATAGAGCAAGTTAAGCAACAGCCGAGAAGTGGTATGATAGGCTCTGTGTGGATTTTGAGGAAGAATGGCGCATCCCCAAGGACTTGCCTTCAGTGGTTGGAAAGGTAGTTCAATTTGTTATATACCAGCATTTCTATATAGTGTGGTTTGTAATGAAAGATGGGGCATGGAGTCCTTGGTGCAAGTTTCCATATGCATTCACAACAAGGTACTTCCAGGCATCAGTACACAAGTTTACAGATGCGCGGTGACTGATATTCAACACGGATAAGGTAGACTTGCGACTACCACACACTAAGGAAAAAATATGTGTATCCAAGGTGGGTGCATATGTTGAAAGACTCATTTCTGATGTTTTGAGCATTAAACCAATAAGTTTGGTGGTGGGAGAAATTGGAGCAACGCTGGTGTATCTCCAACTGAAGCTAAATATGGAGAATAACAAGTATGTGGAAGGTGAGTTCACACTTCCAGCACCACCAAAGGGAAAGCATACAATGGAGAACATCCCAGCGCCTAAGCCCACAGAGCCAATTGAAGTGGAGGATGAGGAGGAGGAGCGCAAAGATAGTGGTGGTTTGGAGCATAGAGGTAGGAGACATCCTACAAATAAGGGTGAAGTTGAGCACACCACTACACCACCTCAGCCACAAGAGGGGGATGATGAGGACGTGAATGTAGTCTAAGGGGAGCACATATTTAAGAGGGTGTTTAGGAGAACAAGGACCCAAGGTGCTACTCCAACCACGGTGTGAAAATCACCCAGTCTCCCCACAGAAGGAGGAAACCGTGTAAAGAAGGAGGAAACCGAAGTTAAATGAGGAGGTGGAAGAGTCAGAGGAAAGCACGCCTAATTCTCCTACACTTCCAGAGAACATAGAAGAATAGGGTGAGAAATCAAAGGAAAGAGGAGAGGATGAGAAGGGACTAGAGGAGATAGCTACAGAGAATGTTCAGGACATGGAGACACAAGTCCCAAATTTGGAAGCTAAAGTCCCTAAGCAGCAACGGTCTAGAAGAACAAGTGGAGAGCACATTCCACCAGCCATGGGATATGTGGAGGATGCAGGTAAAATTGTCTACGCTCGCTTCTAGAGAATGATAGCACGAAGGATTTATTTGGCTAGAGCTAATGGATGAGGATATGATGAATGTGCACACTCGGAAGTAACTATCATGGTCAATGCACACCCATATGGATGAGCTTGACTTTGATATATGTGAAGAGTCATGCGTTTTAAGACGATGAAGAAGGCACCCCAATCTAGACATATGACAGTAAAGCCTACTGTCATGTCATATGAGTAGGTCAGCAACACATTGGTAAAGGTTTCTACTGAAGTTGTAAGGAGAAACATGGATAAAGCTGTAATAATAAGAGCGTTGCGTGAGGAGCTCAAGACAAAGGATGCAGAGATAGTGCACATCATGCAAGAGAGGGACTTAGCACGAGAAGAAGAATGAAGTATTTATCAGCATTACGAGAGGAGATTGGGGACAATTTCATAAGATCCAAGCCACACTTGGAGGCCAAGGTACCACAGATGTTTCCTTCAGTGATACACTATGTAGGAAAGTTGGTGGACTTGGTACTTGAAGATGAACCTATGTGCATACCAGCGCCAAGGATCTCAGAACAAGAGGCAAGGTGAGAGAAAATGTCAGTGATGTAGAAGATATCATCATATGAAGGGTTGTTGCAAGCCCCACAATAGGTATTGAAGATAGCAAACCAAGCTTTAAACATTTACACAACTCCAGAGGCGCTTATCAATATAAAGACCCTGGAAGAAAGAAATGAGGTCCAAAGAGCAATGAAGGATGAAACATTGGGCCGCATAGAAAGGTTTTCAATGGTTAAGTAGAAGCATGAGGCCCTGATAGCAACACAAGAGCCGCATAAGACTCGGTTGGAAGAGCTTGGGAAGCTCATTGTGCAGAAAATGGATCTTTTAGAAGGAAGAATGACATCAATGTCTAACATTGTGTTGGTTATGTAGAATGAAAAAGGAGAGATTGTGAGGGATGAGTTGGAATCCATTGTTGTGGACATTCCAGAGAAAGCAGAATAAGCACTCGCTGAATGGCAGACCTTGGAGGCCAAAATATCTCAATTTGTTTGGAGATACCCATTGTCGAGGTGACAATGCAATCACGATCGGTGTGGGGTAATGTTGATCAAAGAATACTTGAATGAACTCACACAAGAAGTCCATGTGGGAAAATAGGCAAGGGTTTAATGGTGAAAATGGATAGGAAGAACACATGCATGGAGGGCAAGTTCAGCATTTGGGACTTAGCCTATTTTGAGAATGAAGACCCATTTTTAGAAGCTGGCATGCAGTAACAAACCAACGATGTAGGGACGTGTGCGCCACACATTGTCTATCTTTAAGGGATCAGATCGAATATTTTTGTATGGAGACAAGCTAAGAATAGGATTGTCACTTTAGTTAATTGTAAGAGGTCTATAGATAGCACACTTACATGTGTGGCTATGCCTGTAAACGGCGTGTGGCTATTAATAGCATGCGGCCTATTTTTGGAATAGAGAAGCAGTGAAGGGAAAGTCCCCACCCTATATATATGATGTGAATCACATAGATAGATATGTATAGAGAGGTATACGATGGGATTACTGTATCATATCCATACACGCATTGGTATAGAATGCCATTATTTTAAGGAGCTTCTATGTTTATTAATAGATGGAAGTTATTGGTTGAATCTAAGTGTTATTCCTGTGTGAAATCAAGTAGTGCATGTTCTTGATTCAATCATGATTATTGTTTAAACTTGTTCTTTCATAAATCTGAATATGGTATGCATTGTAGAATGATGGATTAGTTATGGATCTATATGTTTATTCCTTCATCATGCTAACATCCTACAATAACAACCCTAAGAGGGACCTGGTACCTTTGTGCACTTCGGGTGATCACTGAGTCTAGGTTGAGTGATGTGCCAAGACGACTAGGGTGTTATCTGGTAATTCTAGGCTGCATTAATCGGTGATCTCAACATCCATCAGTTATCACATAACGGCTTGGCATATCATCCTATGGGGATTGACATACAACTTGGACCAATTTCTCTAATCTTCCCATGATGCATCCTCAAATTCCCTAATCGTGGTGATTCTTATAATGGCTTGTCATGGTATTATCTCTACCACGACCACAGGCCCCTCGAAATCCCTTGGGTTGACACTTTTCCACTTTGCACTACGCTTATTGGCATGGTCCCTCAATAGACCCGAGCTCCTCTTAACTTGGCCTAAACACATTGAATTTTCGTTCACACTCTCACAAACTTCGGATGCAATTTTACAATATACCCGAATTTGAGCTATTCAAACTCAACTATCAAGCTTGCCATCTTCTTGTGTAGCTCGGTTCCTTGAGCTATTTCATTACTCTCGTGACCAATATCTTAACTGAGTGATGTTGATAACTTAGTCTATGCCGAGTTGGCTCTACGTTGTGTGATTTCTTTCATTCGTGATCTCCTTCACATGGTTGTTGAAACTAGCTCCATCAAGCTCTACACAAATCTTAGAGTACTCTGCCTTGCCAAATCCTAAGCCACATACCTGAGTCATTCCAGTGGTTCCTTCGATGCTTCATACTCTTGGTCTGAGATTGCTTTGTCATTTCCCTTTTGCACCTTGGGTCATCCATCAATGTGTTGCTCCTAACCATCACCATGAGCTTAGCCTCATAACCTTTGGCTCAATGCCAATGTCTAAACAACTAGTCCATATGTATAGCTCGTCGAACTATTTCTTGTGGAGAATTTCAAACACTAATCTCTTGCTTCCAATTTATTGCTTATCAAATGAGCCACCGAGTTTGTGTTGCCACCTATCTCGATGAGCTCGACTCTACCATTTAAACACCGACCTTGTGAATTTATTCATTATGCATTCCTTATTTTCACAGGCTAATGCATCCCCCACTTGATTCTCGTAGCTCATATTGAGCTCATCGATTCTTGACCCTATTGAACTCATCCAAGATAAATTTTTGACTTCAAAGACTCATTTCAATGGAACACATACCAACATTGCACCTGAAGAGGTCAACACCAAACAACTCATTCATGGCCTCAATTAACTCGTTGAGCTAGTCAAAATAATCAACCTTACATCTATTTATCTCTACCGAGCTATATTGCAGGTTGCTCTCCCTATACATTGTGCAAACTCACCTAGAGCCCCTTGTATGACCCCGAGCTTTTCTTGAATGCTTTCACCTTCTTTCTTAACACCATGGAATTCATGGAATTTCCTCAGTTCTGAGACATCATGGAATTCATAACAGAATGCCAAAAAATTGTATACACCGACTCTGACAATTTTAACATGTAGACCCCCGTTGTCCATTTTTGCACAAGAGGCAAAATGTATAACACATCTACAATGACATTCGTGAGTGATCTCCTTGTCGTAATCTAAGCTATAAGGGGGAATATTTACATGCAAGATCTAATGTCCATTCTCAATACCTACGCGTGGAGTGTTTCCCTTTAGCCAACTCCCTAGTAATGGAATGATATTTTCCTAGTGCAACATTTTGCATACCTCCTTCAAGTCATCAATATCCGACTGGACCATCTCTGTTGCCTTCTTCTGTTCCATCTTCCATGATTTCTCCTTTAAACACTGTATTTCCCTTAAAGGTTTTTGAGTACCTCAATAGTATCCTAAAAACTTCCTTTTGGTGCACAGGATTCGGATACCTTGCATGTAAAATGTCCTCCTTAGTGATGGTAGGCTTCTTGTTGTAACACTTCTCTGCGCGCAGCCTTCAACGCATGTAGTAATATTCACATGTAATACATTATGTTCAGTGCAACTTTGGCATCCACTAATTTTCCAACGTGTGTTATATTCTAACCATCCCCATGCCCTTTTTCCCTGGTTATGTTATTTGCTAAGATGTTTATATAGGTCCGGGCATTCCTCATAGCTATGACTCTTCCCACAAAAAGAATAAGTAATATTCTAAGGACATTCACACCTAGAGCGGTCGAATACCTACATGTAAAGCATGTTCCACAAGGAAACTTACCTCATTCACTACCATGGCCTCAACCCCCAAATCTACCACAAGTATCCTTGACTCTCCGCCATAACCTCCTTCATAGCGCCCTCATTCGATTCATCATAGCACGCTTCATTATGATCCCAATCCCGGTGTTCACCTTTACCCTTAGATTTATCTGATACTCCTATCTATCCACACCAATATCTATAACATCATGGATCTGACCAATCAACCTACGGTCTTATGTATTGTGAGTCATGGACTAGAAAATTTTACAATAGCAAGATATATTCTTCCTTATCATGTGTTATAATAATGGGTAGCAGTGGCATCATGGTTCGGACTACATATCTCACGGGCCTAGTAATAATGAATGTAATGACCTACGGGGACAACTATCCTTGGTGTGCCCTTCCACTAAGCATTCTATACACCAAATCCCAGTGTGTGTCTCATGAGTTGAATTTTTCAATAGTTTCTCCAACTGCTTTACCATAGCTGCAATCTGTGCTTCCAAGAATGGGCTGAATCTAGTGTCTATACTTCCAACTACCTCAGTGTGCAAATTTACTTCAAGTGTTATACGCGGATCAATGCATGTCTTATGTGACAGTGCCCTTCTAAAAGGTGTGATCAGTCCTCCAACGAACCATTGTGCATGTTGGCTTGCATGAATATCATAAGAAATTTTAGACAAAAGTGTTTTGAAACAAGAATCATACTCTCAGACACTCTCAGTAGTGCCCTGCTTAATATCCTTGAGCATGCTTATACTCTTCTGCTCAAATTCAGGGATATAGAACTCTTTAAGGAAGGCATCTTTTAATGCTGCATAATCTACACAAGTTTCATTAGGGTCAAACTTCTTGTACCAACTATATGTGGATCCTTGTAATGTAGTTACAAATTGACTTGCCTTACGGTCAAAAGCCATGAATCCTTTTGCGCGCATAGTATCTCGCACATGTGCACATGTTCAGCAGCATCTTATATGCTCCTATACACTAGAAGATGAAGAGACATCTCCATGTAAATATTTTGGGGTTGGTGCAGACCCTGCCCACTTGATCTAGAACCTCCTATGTTACCTATGCCTCCAGAACCACCATATCCACTAGAACTAGAGCCACCTATACCTCCCGATCCTCCACATATAGCTTAAGAAGACCAAAGGATATACTTCCTATGTCCCAATAGTAGTACTGAACTAAAATCCTACAGTCTGTGTGGTGGTACTACTCCCAGAAATGAGTCCAAAATTCTGCGCACTCGAATTTTGTGTTGATGATGCACCAAAAAAGGTACCTCCAAACAATAACAAAGACATTTGACCTGCCATGATGTACTTGCTATGTGACTTACTCCTGCTTCTCTACTACCCAAATTATCTTGTTGACTATTAGATGTACTAGATACTGGAAAACCAAGCGTAAGGGCTAGGTTTCTAGGTAGATTCAGATGCACACCCACATCCTAGGTCGTCTCTCTTACTCGGCACGCTTCCTTGTGAGGCCAAGGATGGTTCCCTGACATGCTTGCCCAAATGGGGGATTTCTAGATGCTCTGGCTCCATGCCTTCTGCGTGAGCTCCAAATCCTTCATGAGCCATCTCTCTCCTCAATGCCATCCACTCTACAATATCTCGTTACTTCTCCATCTCCCTTTCGTGCACCTCATTGTACTTAAGCCACCTTTCTTCTCTCTACCTTTCTGCCACTAGGTCCACCATCTTTCACCAAACTTGCTTGCCCCTACGCATGGTGGGGTTTAGCTAGCCATTGGTTTTTCTTCCAAGTTCAAGGTCACCATCAAGATCTTGATCACCAGTGGAATGCCTTGTAAGTAAGTTCCCTAGGATAACATAAAAATTGGAACTCAACTACCTCCAGGAAAGAATAAGTGGAAATTGAGTACTCCAGAATATAGCTATTCAAAACACCATGGAACCAAGTATCCACAAAAGTCCGTGTCCAAATCAAATCATCATTATACAAGTCTAAAATTCTTCATGTGTCTAGAAAAGTGTGTGATACCTCCAATTCCATTTAGATGCATAAGCAACTAGCCACTCGTATAATTCTACCAGGAAGATAGAAAAGAATCTCTCATAAAAACAGTCATATAGATTATGTCCCACGCACGTGTGTGCATCAAACTCGATCCAATGCTGAACCTTTGTGTGTACTCTTCTTCTAGATATTTTATCCACCGCTCAACACTTGATAGGGTCAACCGCACGTGCGTCTTTATCGCAAACCATCCTAAAATAATCGAAAAAGAGGTCCTGACAATGGAACCAATGATGCAGCCTAGAATCCACCACGAACAACCTAGGCAAACCGACACATCACTCGGCTGAGTTGAGCGCTCACCAAAAGCATGTAAAGGTACCAAGCCCCTCTTTAGAGTTTCTTGTGAAAGATGTTAACGTGTTGAAGATAGAGCATATTCAGAACCATAATAAGCACACACATTCCAAATCTAGGTCTTACATAATCATGAACTAAACAATAATCAGAATGACATCAACCATACAAGAACCGTTACAATCATGTTTAACACCTTTATCCAGCCAATATACTCCATTATATTAAACACAGTAAATATAAAAGCTTCTTACAATAAATAGTATCACCCTAAGTCATGCGCACATGAGATCCAACATCATAACTTTACAATAACTCATACACAGTGTCTCCCTCTAACTACACAGACTAATACATACTTATAGGGGTGGGGAATTTCCCTTCACCACTTATGCACTTCCCAAAATAGGTCACATGCTGAAAAATAGCCATGCGCCTTTACAATAATATGCACACATGCAAGTGCGCTAATAATAGATCTCCTACAATTAACTAGCAATAGTAATCCTATTATTATCCCAAACTCATGCATGGTGCTTAGTAGATGCTCATCCTCAAAATATCATTTTTGTGTCGTGCAAGTCTCCATCCCATTGTGTGCTCCACACGCTATCTCCAAAAATAGCCCATAACCATGAAAATGGCTAAGTCCCAAATCAGCTTGTCTGAAGTGTGTTTCCTTCCCTATCCTTCCATGCCTTCAAATGTTCCTTGTTCCCATGCATGAATCTTCTGTGTGCCCTCTCCTTAGTGTCATACTTTTTCTTCTCAACAGTTGTGAAACCAAAAGTGTGGTGATCATAGGTGTAGTGGAAACGATGGCAAGTGTTGAAGTTTGTTGGGAAAGATTGTTGGAAGTGAGGATGTTGTTTGATAAGGTTGAATGTTCAATTTTTTATCCTCAGAACGGGTGATAACGGGCATGAAACAACAAACAAGAACTTATGCTAATTGTTTAATAGGACAAGAAAATCAAGTAACACAATGTTAATTATATTTTTATTAAAAGTGTGAAAAAGAAAAAGAAATGCTCAAAGGGAACCTAAGAAGTGGCCAATCTAAGGATGGTTTTGGGTTTTTAGGTTGGCATCCTTGATATACCCAAAGGTACGTGAGGCAAAAATCAGTGATGATTACCAGTACGTGGCTTGGTATTAGGGCCTACCCCTTCACTTCACACATCGTAGTGATAAGGGTGTTGGGTGCTTATCCGATATACCGATAATAAAAAAACTTACACAGCCCAAACTCTACGATGAATTCCTTATTGGGTGATGAAATCCTAATAATTCCACCGATAGAAGATGTTTTAGATGTGTTGATTGATTTGTGAGTTTGGTTATGTGTGGAAGAAGTGTGAATGCAAAATATTACCTCCTAGTTAGACTATGTGAGAAAACAAACATGAAGGTGTTATTTTTAAATCCCAAAATGAAATGTTATATTCGATGAGATCACACAAACAAAGGAGGGAGAAATGTTACAAAAAGAAAAAATAAGGAAAAATGAGGGATACCTAGATAAACACTTTTTTCCTTTTTTCAATTCAAGCACATGCATTGTTAATCCAAGCAAGTAAGACCCCAAAGCATGTAAGTAAAGAAGCTCCACCTGCATAATTAGTAGGATGAAAGAAATAAAAAGGAAAGTGAAAAATGGAAATAAAAAGAGAACTTGCCAAAGAAAAAAGGTGTCCCACCGGGCATGCTAGAATGTTGATCAAATTTTCCCACTCCTATTTCAAGTTAATGGAATGGTGGCAAGAAAATAAAAACTCCAAATTATGAGAGGGTTTAAGGCTACCTCCTGATACGTGATGATGATGAAGATGAATATAAGGGCATGGGCACAAAATATTCTATCCGCAGCAAGCTCGGTAACCTGCACAACAAAGAAAATCTAAATAGGAAAATGATTAGTAGATAAAATGGTGGTGTTGGCGAGAAAATTTGTTAGGTAGACAAATTAGTGGATTTCTTTCCAACGCTCTAGGAAGATAAGTTCCTCTACTTGAACGGTGTAACTTCATGTTTATATGCACATTTGAAATGTGGTTTTTATGGTGGCCTTGCGGTGGGGATCCAACAAGGGCACTCATTTGACCCTGCACAAAAGTTAGCAATTGCTTACTAGAGAGGACTTTGTAAGAGATAGGGAAAGGGAGCAAGAAAAAGGGAGAGAGATTAATGTCGTAGGTAGAAAATAAGAGTCCTACACTCATTAATCATAAATTTCAACACACGTAATTTTAGAAGAAATATTTATGCAGAATACAACAAGACCAGTTAAGATTTAATGAGCACAAAGTATCAATAAACCTCCTAGTCAAAAATGCAAAAACACCTTCTTTCATTGATGCTTGAGCATAATTATACATAGCAAGAGTGGGAAGAATGCAAAAATAAGAAGTAGAAATTTGTTATCTCTTTGTTTCTTCACAAGGATCACTCTCTCATGAACTCACAAAAATGACAACCCTTTGGAAAGAGATTTCCTTTACAATTTATAGAACTTGAAAATGACTCTTTGTCTACCCCCAAATGACCCTTCATATGCCTTCACATAACTTGTGACTTTTTGAATGCTTAGGAAAGATTTAAGTCCCTTTTATGAAATAAAGGTGACTTATTACATTATAATCCTAAAGTCACTTTTTAATTACAAAAATAAGGCATTATGAAAAAGTGAAACCCCAACAAAGAATTAGAATGTGGAGGAGAGAAATTTGGGGGAGGAAGAGAAGAGAGAGAAATAGGAGAGAGGAAGGATAAGGAGGAATGTCGATGAAGAAATTACCTCTAATGAAGTCACCTGATCCCGCCAGATGATCCAATGAAATGCTACAATATGGTGAACTTTGAATCCTTGAATGCTTTACACCATGAGAAACCTCCTTTAGATGACTCACAAACACCGCGAACTAAGTGTTTAAAAACACTATTGAGTTATTCTATTAGTGACCATGAGTTTCTCTCATGAAGATCCCTTCTAAAGAGATTAGAGCTTAAAAATGGACCCTAGTGACCTTTACAACATGGCTACAATGATGCACTGATTGAAAGGCTCGATGAAGTGCATTTGAGTATTGAAGAATGCCCATTCCACAATATGAAACAATCACCCCAAACCATGAAGTGCCACCATTCCTTTGATCTTCGGATTGCGCAAATGAATGGGAAACTAGAACAATCACTCAGAAGAGGAAACCATGACAATCCTATGAACTTACATTTCCTGGCTCCCGAGACACTTCCCTGCATTAGAAAGGGGAATTTACTATTTTTAGTAAATTAAAATTTCTTACCCCTTTTAACTTTGGTCACTTTATTTCTCCTTCTAGTTGATCACTATGCACACCACCTTTGCTGGAACAACCCTTTGATATGACTTACTAATAATAGCAAGTTCCCATGTAGGAAACTTACTATTGAAAATTTTCACCCTTTCCGGCTTTGGTCACTCTTTTTCTCCTTTTGGTTGATCCCTATGCACACCACCTTCAATGGAATTGCTTCTTATGAGACCTTACTAAAAATAGTATGTGCTGTTTAGGAGGATTATTTTTAGAAAGCGGGTTTTGGATTTTGAGTTTTAACGAAAGTGATTTTTCGATATGAGTTTTTCCTTCTTACTGTACCTCTGAAGTTTCAAATCAAACTAGTTTCAGGAACAAGAGATATTAATTTTCAAAATTTTGATTTAGGAAATTGGGGTTTGATCATAGAAAAAAATATTCGATCTTGCATGTAAAATCTAGAACATGGGTTTTTTTGGCCTCTAATAATGGAGAAGAATGCAACAAGTTTTGTTTTGATCCATGCACTAGTTTTTTAGATATTACATTTTTTCATTCTCATGTACACCTCTTCATTCGGACAAAAATGGAGTTTTGAGCATGGATTTTTCTAGGTTTTCTTGAAAAATAATGGTGTTGAGATCCAAGGGAGATGGTGGAATGAAGGAGAATGAGAAAATGGTGAAGGAATTCTAGAAAAAAATTGCTAGAGTTCCAAGTGCAAATGGAGAGATGTGGGGGAAATGAAGAAAAAATGACAAGTGTTGAATATATAGTGTGAGAAGCCAAGAGGAGGGGGTGGGGCACATTTTTGTCCCCATTTTCCCTTTGGAAAGGGAAAATGGGTGCATAAAAATTCTCCTTATCCCTATGCCGACACTTTTCATGCATGCATTAGGTGAGAGGAATG
Organism: Taxus wallichiana var. yunnanensis; assembly: GCA_018340775.1. Lineage (NCBI taxonomy): Eukaryota > Viridiplantae > Streptophyta > Pinopsida > Cupressales > Taxaceae > Taxus > Taxus wallichiana. The sequence goes on from CM031244.1 coordinate 594,305,803, forward strand.
GAGGAGGGGGCTGGAAATAAGCACCTGGAGGCTTCCTCGATGGTCGTATGATGAACCATGGGAAAATAAGGAGGGGGCACAATTTTTTGCACCTATTTTCCCTTTGTTAAGGTGAAATGGGGACATGAAAATGTGCCTTAGCCTGGTGATGCCACGTTTCCCTTTGTAAAATTGGCTAAGTACCGAAGAGCGTACCTTGAGAGCCGCTTGGAAAGGTCATAACTTGAGCTCCCGAATGAGTTTTCAGAACTTATTTATATGATTTTACATGGAAAATACATTTTGAGAATTATGGTATGTGTCCCATGAGTTTATTATTCTTAAAATTCCTCTGAATCCTCCTTTTTCTTGGGATTTCCCGATGTGAATAGAAAGAATGAGTTTTCCTGAAAAATGCATGGTAATTTTGGTAGATCGGATTTCACAAACATGTGGGGATTCAAAATTATTTCCAATGGTATATTGTTTGGATCATAACTCATTCCATATCTCCTTTAATCCCTCCTTGAAGTTCATGTACTCTTTTGCGGTGTAAGCTCCTTTGGCCTCAAAACCCCGCTTTTAGTGAACTAGTTCCAAAACCTCCGAAACTTTCAGAATATTCTAAAATCAATTCCATGATGTTTTTAGATCTTGAATAATCCTTTATGGTGAATTTTAATATTTTTATCTACTCCAAAATTATGCACTCGCTTAAAAGGCTGATGAAAGCCCTTTCTAAGCTTACTTGAAAACCCGCCTCAAGAAATATTGCTCCAAAGGCACTTGAATGATTTTGCTTTTTCCTAAATCACTTAGAGTGACTAATGATAATCACTTGTGGACCACTTAAGGACAAGATTGAACTTGACACAAGTGATAGGTTGACCTAGGGGTACCTAGAAAGGTGTCACATTAAAAAAAATTGACACTATGGTATGGTTGTCCTATTTTTCAAGTGAATTTTGCCCATGCAAAAACACAGGACAACAGTGGGTTACATGACTAGGTTATTCCATAGAAGTGATAACTTACTAGGGATGGATGTCAACCCACTTCGATATAAAGATAGAGAAATGATAATGGACAGCATGATGCAATGACAGATAACAAAATAAAACAAAGATCTAAGATATATTAAAGATGGTTATAATGATAAGAAAGAGTGCAGAAAGTGAATCCTAATGTGCTCTTAAAAGTTGGAGATATCCTAGATCTAGTTTTAGGATGCTAGAGAAAAAGAAAGGATGTAATAAAATTGAAAGATCTTATGATAGTATGATAGATGCGAGATCAAGTTAATTGTGATTGGGTTGGATCGACGATGACCTGGGGCCAAAAAGTAATATTTGAAATGTCAAATGGATGGATCTCAAAAATAGAGGGGTCGAAGGATGAGGGAGATGGAAAACAAAGGAAAAATGAAGGTGATGGTAGAAAATAGGGTTGATGGGGATTGGTTTGATGGAAAAAATTAGGGTTTTTGGGGCAAAATGGATAGCCAAAGAGTTGTGAAGAAGGATCAAGGATGGCGAGAGATGAAGGAAGAACTCCAAAGTAACTAATAGACTTGTAAGACCGATGCAAAGGGTGATGAAACAATGGTGGTGCTCCAAACAAGCAATAAACTTCAAATCTCCCAAGATGGCATGCAAAATCTCCAAGATAGCTCCAAGTTGATGGCTACAACTCTAAAGAAGAGAAAGAAACAAAGAAAAACTCGCAAGAAGGCATGAATTCTCAAAATTGCATCCTCAGAGGGGGTATGAATATACTTATATGGTCAATGGTAACTGTTAGGGTCATCGTCAACTACGGATGACCCTTGATTTGAGTGGTGGAGATGGTGATCAACTCGATATAAAGGGCCCTAAAGGGGTAAAATTAGGGTTTCAGGCTCTTTAGGTGGGTTAGGGTTGCATAGGGAGGATAAAAGGTGGTTGGAGGGTGAGAATGCATTGAATGAGGGTAGATGGGAGCCTAGGGATGATAAATGGGGTGTTTAGGGAATTTTTAGGATAATGGATGGGTTTATGGGTAATTAAATGTGATTAGGGGTAAATTAGGGGGATAAAAGATAAGATAAATATAGGAAAGTGGGAATTAGAAATGATAAATGAGATTTAAGAAAGAAAGATGAATAGGAAGAGAGGTATGTATGTGTAATATGATGACGAAGGGGAGTGATAGCAGGATAAGGGACAAGTGTACCAAAAATTGGTGTCTATAAATGTTCACTTCCTCTCTTGCGTGATATTGGCTTTCCATTATCTCAAATCAAGTGCAAGTCTCCTACTTCCTATGGGCGTATAACTCTTCCCATCACAGTTGGGCCTCTTACTATCTTCCTTCCATTTATTATAGCATCTAGAATCAAGCATTGTGACATGATCTTAGGTCTTCCTTGGCTTAAGGCCACTAGGGTTATTCCATCTATTGTACATCAATGTGTCAAATTCATACATGAGCATCAGGTCATCACTATTCAATGTATCCCACATAAGACCCCTTATTATCTCTCAAATTTCACAGGTCCCTACCACTAGTGTACCAATTTCCCCAATTAGCATTACTCCTATTCCACCTGTCCACCATACTCACTCCTATCATTAGTGGTGTTCCTCTTATGGTTTTTTCATAGACTCCTAATGTTAATATTACACTTTAACCACTAGCTACTAGCCCACATAGGTCTCCTCGACCTTCAGTTCCCATCATTCACTATCGAAGCATCTCTAGGTCTCATAATCTGCCACATAAGACTAGGTCATCATGTCATGTTCATAGTACACAAGAAACATCTAGGTGTTCGATAGGTCTGCATTTCATCTCGACAACACAATCCTTTAGAACACAACAATATCCTCCACACACACTCATGTAACCATTTTCACATGACGCTCATCCCTTGATTCATGATGAATGTTTCTTTCATTCACAATGGCAGATAGTGGGCCCTTTCCCAACATACTCATTGTTTAGTTCATATGCTACTCATAGTGGGAGGCATCTACTCCCCTCCTATTGGGAATATAGTATTGCAGAAATGGATATAATTCCCCAAAATCTACAACAAAGTGGAATTATAAACTAGAATAATCCAAATAAAAACAAAGTACACACACATAACATAACATGTACCATGGTTCACCCAATGTGGGCTACGTCCACCAAAGATAGAGATCTCATATATATATATATATATATATATATATATATATATATATATATATATATATATATATATATATATATATATATATAATGAACAATAGTATAAACCAACTCTTCCCACAAGAGTATAATGCATCTCTCTAAGAGTATCTCCTCCTCCATATCTCTAAACGGATCTCCATGAATGCAAAGACAACCATTCCTCCAATCCATCACAAAAAAATCACACATAACTAGGAACTACTGCATCTCTGAATTGCTACCAAGTTCTCTATAGATCTGCAACAAGACCTCTCACATGGGTCTACCAATGTGTAACCATGACTATGCACCAAGAAGTAAGTATGTCTCTCCATCACTACATCAACCTATGCAAACATAAAGACACCCTCCTCTACAATGTATAGATCTACATGAATCAACAATACAACATGATCTCATTGATCTATGAATACACGATCTCACAATAACCCATGAATCTAACAATATAAGACTAGATCTACATGGATCAACAATACATCATGATCTCATGGATCTACAATACAAGATCTCACCAACATGTGGATCTACAAGAAGAAAATCTATGTGCTTTGCATATTATGTAAGCCATTACAATGAGACAATAACTATACAAAGGAAATACAATAGAAGATGTTACCCTCTTCTCACCATTGAGATGTACTGTTATTTCCTTCTTTCTAACTTCTCTCCATGGAAGTTATGTCTTCATGTAACATGTTCTTTCTTTCTCCTCTTCTTCATCCTCTCAATCTAGGAGAGTCAAGGATCTAACTCAATTCTTATCTTAATTCACCTTTTAACCCTAGCTTTCATGTTTATATAGGAATATACAAACTTAGGGCACCATAGCTATGCATTACAACCATTAGATCAACTTTATAACAAAAGTTAGATCTAATTCTCGTGAGTTAAATATAAACTTTCATGCATAGGTAACCGATTTTGGTTCCTTGATTGATGGTGGTTCCTTTCTTTGACCGGTGGTGGTTCATCTACCGATCGATGAAGGTTCATCCTATGACCGATGGTGGTTAGCCAACCAACGCTGGTTACTATGTAAACCAACCACTTGTAATGCATGCTCATTGTGAAGCAATCTAGCTCCACAACCCAACAATCTCCCACTTGGAGATAAATTGTTGAACCTTTGTACCTGTACATGTACATCACCATCCTCTACATACCATGAAGACCAACTATTCTTTACTTTAATAATTCTCTCAAGTAATCAGGAAGATTAAACCATCTTCTAAAAAATCAAGAAGATAACAAACCATGACTTACCATATACTTGTATGAAGATACTATTGATCCGTGATAGCCAAGCTATCCATACATCAAGCTCCCATTGAATCATAATACCAAGCCTCTCATGTAACCAAGACACCATCACTAACACACCTATAAGAGATCCCACTCAAACTAAAATACCAAGCTTCTATCACAACAATAGCCACCAACCATGTTCTCCAACCATCTATCCATGTCTCCATGCAACCACCAATGCAATTGACCAAAGACAAGTCAAAACTAGAATATGCGTAAGCAAAACAAGATCTTGGGTCAAGACAACCCAAATGAGTTCTACATGCAATCCATGGTTAATTACTCCACAACACCTGCACAACTCAAAGAATCCATATACTGCATTCTACAAATCCAACCCTGCATAAAAAAATAGCATGTCCAAGACAACCATCCGTAGATAACATATGTATCAAGGAGTAACATAGTAACAAGAGGAAATACAAACATCCCCTACTCATGCTCAAGGCATCTAAACTATGCTTGTACTTGGGCGCCCATGGTATTATAAGAACAATTCGATCCTCGATTCAACAAGGGATGCATAAGCTTTGAAAATGAGGAGGAACGGGTCATCATACCCCTGCCTAATGGGAAATTAACACCCTATACTGAACCTTTGGGAGAAGAGGTCCTGGATAGAATATATGTGTGTTCAATCAAGGATCCAGAGATAATTCATCCCATAAAGGGAGTTATCTAGTTTGAGGATGCTCAATCCCTAAGTGACACCACCAATATAGCATGCAATAATTGGGCGCATGGAACCTATGAGTTAATTAGACGGCATTTGAGGGGATCGGTGACAAAGGTGACAAAGGCGCATACGGTCGGCGCTTAGGAGGAAAGGAGCTACCTAAGTACTCAGGAGGAGCCTTCCCTGAGGTCTTTTTACAGGAGATGGAAGCTCAGTGGAAGGAGGAAAATGAATGAAGGGGGATGTTAAGTTACATCCTACTCGAGAACTATTGCACGCTGGTGGGCAACACATCAGATAATCTCTTGGAATGGCGCGAGGTGAGAATTGCCTTCTCTGTAAGGTTTTGCAAGAGCAACGTGCCCACGGCTATAAAATACTACCATGGTAAAGAGACCACTTCCTTCCATATCCAAGCATGTGAGATAGCCTGGATGGGAAGCGCAGAAGCATTTCCACCTTCATTATGGGTTCACAAGTTGTATTCCACCCTACAAGGTTGTGCACACGCATGGTATATCCACTCAAAGATGCGTCACCAAACTAGTAATTGGCAAGAATTGGTGGCTGACCTCATTCAAACATTTGAGTACTAGAGTACAAAGCCATCAATACATAAGGCATTGCAAGTTTTCAAGTGCCTTACATCAGGGGATAATGTTATGGTAGAAGATAGAATACAAGATTTTCTAGAGAACCGGCTTGGAGGCACACTTTGAGGAAGAAGAAACAGAAGAGATACAACTTAAGCATGCGTGTTTGGAAAAAGAAAAAGGAAATATGGTGTATGTTATTGATGGAGAAGAAGCGGAAAACTTAGATGTTGACCATTCTATGGGGACATGCGAGGTGTTAGGATAAAGTCTTTGATGAATGGGAACACGCCTATCATGAATCTTTAAGGACAAATAAGGTTAACATCAGCTCAGAAGAGGAGCCTAAAGAGGCTATCATTGGAGACTATTGGTCAGAGAAAGAAGTCTCTAAAATCATTGATCTTTTACATGAGTTTGAGGATTTATTCCCATGTGGGTATCATGAGCTTAAAAGTGTCCACCATTCCCTGGGGGAGATGAGGATAAAGTTGAAGGAAGGTGCACGCCTAGTCAGAAAAAGACCATATCGGATGAATCCTAACATGCATGTGAGGGTCAAATAAGAAATAGATAAGATGATAGCGTCGGGCATTATTGAAGTTGTTGAAGAGTTAGAATGGATAAGTCTAATGGTAATTAGCATCAAGAAAAATAGAAGGATAAGGATTTGTGTTGATTATAGGGACCTAAATGTAGTATGTATCATTGATCCTTTCCCAACCCCATTTACTAAAGAAATCTTAGGAGTGGCAAGATGCGAGGTCTACTCTTTCACAGATGGATTCTCGGGCTATCACCAGGTAAGAATTGCAAAGGAGGACTAGAGGAAGACAACTTTCACCACTGAGTGGGGAATTTTTGCCTATACAGTCATGCCTTTTGGGTTGAAGAATGCACCTGTTGTGTTCTCATGCATTGTGGTGCAAGCTTTCCATGACTTTATCCATAAATTTCTTCAAGTCTACCTAGATGATTGGATAGTATATGGGTTAGTAAAGGACCATTGTGATAACTTAAGGCTGATATTTGAAAGGTGTTGATAGTTGAGGATATCCCTCAACATTAAGAAATGTGTCTTTGCTACCCTATTTGGAACATTATTGGGACACATCATATGTAAGGAGGGCCTGCTAATAGATCCTACAAAATTTGCAATAATTGTGGGATTGAGGGAACCTACTAGTCAAAGCATAGTGCGCAGATTTCTTGGACATACGGGGTACTACAAAAAGTTCATCAAGGGATATGCCAAGATCGTCGCACCTTTAGAAGAGTTGCTTAGACATAAGAGTGCCTTTCATTGGGGAGAGGCACAATGAAGGCATTTGACACTTTGAAGGATAGGCTTATCACCGCACCCATCCTACGTTTCCCTTCTTGGGATAAGCCTTTCTATGTTCATGTGGATGCCTCAGGGACCGCCATTGGAGTAGTACTTACATAGCCTGGTGAAGGGATTGTTGATCATCCTTTGTGCTTTGCAAGTAGGAAGTTGATACCAACATATTAGAATTACACTACAATTGAGCGCGAGGCATTTTCCATGATCTACGCACTTCACAAGTTCAGGTAGTATTTTCTCGCAAACACTTTTATATTTTTCACTAACCATATGGCATTGAAATACTTGGTGAACAAGCCCATTCACAAGGGCGCATATGTTGATGGGTACTATTGTTTCAAGAATTTGAGTTCACGGTGGTTGTCAAACGAGGAAAAAGTAATTCGAACCGATCATTTGTCTAGAATCGATTCAGGGGAGGATGTGCAAAGCATTGAGAATACCATGCTAGATGCACAACTATTTAGGTTGTGGCACATGCCCTCAGACTTAGAATATATTGCATTATTTCTCAAAATGGGTGTGGCACCAGTCGGAATGAAGGCCTTGGAGAAGAAGAAGTTGGCCATACGTGTCGTGCCCTACATGCTAATTAGTGGAGATTTGTACAAAATGGGTCATGATGAGGTTTTACGTCGATGCGTACTAGAACATGAGCACATTGCAATTATGGAAGAGGTGCATGGTGGGATTACAGGAGGACACTATGCGGGAAATGCAACCGCGCGGAAGATTCTACTCACAGGGCTTTGGTGGGAGACCATTTATCAAGATTGCATTGAGTTTTTCAAGGCCTGTGACCATTTTCAGTGCCTTGGAAAACCTGGAAAAAGGGATGAAATTCCCTTGTAACCAATAGCCAGTGTGGAACCATTTGAGAAGTGGGCTATCGACTTTGTCGAACCAATCTCAAGTGGCGCGAAGGATTGGTTCACGGTATATCCTCACTTGCACTAATTATTTGACAAGGTGGGCAGAGGCAAAGTACTATAAAGGATTGTACATCAGCTACCGTTGCTAGATTTTTATGGGAAAACATAATCAGCAGGTATGGATTCCCATTGAGTTTGACAAGTGATATAGGTATGCACTTCCTCAATGAAACAGGTTAGGATTCTGCTATCAGAATTCATGGTGCCCCATCACAAAACTACTCCCTATCACCCTCAAGAAAATGGAACTGCTGAGGCGTTTAACAAAAATACTTAGCCACATGTTGAATAAAATATGTGATGTTGGTAGATAGGATTGAGATGACAAATTATCAGCCCTTCTTTGGGCATATTGGACAACCTACAAAAGTTTGAACAAGGCCACTCCATTTCAACTGGTGTTTAGCACGGAAGCTATACTTCCAGTTGAATTTATGTTACCTTTGTTGTGTATAGCACACACAAGAGGGTTAGATGATGAACAAGTGCAGGAAGAAATAATTGACAAGTTAATGCAATTAGATGAGAGACGATCATTAGCCAGGTGGAGATAAAAACTGAAAAAGCAAAACAAAAGGCATGGCATGATTGTGACATTAAGAACAAGAAGTTTGAGGTTCAGAAAATGGTCTTACTGTGTGATTTAAATTTTTCGTGCCATCATAGGAAGTTGAAGGTTCATTGGTTGGGTCCCTATATTATCTCGTACATCCTTGATTCAAGCGTGTACCAATTGTAAGTGTTGGATGGGACAAGATTGCTAGGACACTTCAATGGGATTAGGCTGAAGCCCTACTATAAATAAGTCTTCTTGGTGTTTTTAATAAGGTAGTATTTCCAGATAGTTCAGGATTTCCTTTTTTCATGTTCCTTTTCTTGTTTTTCCCTTTCTCGTTGTTGTTTTGTTTTGCACCTTGAGCACCGGTAACCTCGTTACTTTTTAAAGGTTGTGAATGCGCAGAGGACCGCACATCATTTTAGTGTGGGGTAGAGTAAGGTGGAAGAAATTGCAAGGTATGAAGTGCCAGGAAGGATTGCGTTGGAAATCCTAGTTGAATGGCCCTATGAAGGAAGTGCATGCAAGGAAAGGTGAAAAAGGATGGTTGGTGTCAGGGTAAGGCTACATTATGGATCCACGTACAAGAGAGGAAGAAGCACAAACATAACATGAGGTAGGCAAGAGCAAAAAAATCATGACAAAAGAAGTGCCTTCGGTGCTGGTTATGCATGCGCAAAGAGTCTCCTATCAAGATGGATTGGTTGCACGCTAGAAGGTTGGAGAATTTTCCGCACAAGGTTGGGTGTGTGAGTTAAGGCGCTAAAGATGGGTTTGTTTGAAAAATCCACATTAAGTGTTAAAGTATGGTGGTAGGTGAAGTGGCATTTAATGCTAAAAGTGGGAAAAACTATAAATAGAAGGTTGGGCACTTCATTATTTACTTTGTGAATATGAAGAGGAAGAGATTTTGTGAACTAGGGTTTCCAGATTGAATTGATCCGTGTGAAGAAAAATTAGAGGAATTTAACTGTGAGTGACTAGTTTGGATCTGAAAACCAGGAGGGAAGTAATTCATGGGCGTGGGAAGAGTTTTGGAGAAGCACCATCTTGTGAAAAGATATTCTAGTTAGGGTTTGACAACTAGGGCATGATTTGGACTTGGAAAAGATAGAAGAGCAGAGCTAGGAAGAGAAGTTGAAGTGATAACCCAAGCAATGGCACCTAAGAAACTAGCAAGTAACACCTAAAAGGGAAAGGGAAAACAATAAGAGATTACCGTAAGTACCAATGAGGAATGGTATGTAGAAATGCAGTACCTAGATGGGGTTTTGCTTGGGATGGAATGGGAATCCCACTTAAGAAAAATGATAGTGACTACAATCATCGCACGAACACAATTGAAAAGGAAATGGAGTTGGAGTTAGTGCGCCCGACTAACCAGAGAACACCTGAGGGGTTACCAATTTATAGTGATGAAGTCAAGGTGAAGTTAGAGAAGGTGGGATTATTACAACTCTATGAGTTGCCCTACTTCGGAAAGCCAGAGCGCCTCTATCAGTGGCTAATGTCACGCGTACATGAAGACCACTTTCACTTCACGGGGCACAAGATGCGCATAACCCCTCAACTAATTTCAAGATTCACAGGCCTTATCTATGAGGGAGAAAGCTTAGAGGATGACCTATGTGACAAGGAAGCAATTAAGGAAACAATGGCCACATATGTGTACAAGAAGGGGTCAAGGTACTTTGATATCAGGGATATCCAAGACCTAGTGATGAGAATGGTCGTGCGCCTGATAACAAAACTCAATGCGTAAGAAAGATGGACGCATGGGTAAACAAGTCCTAGTTGAATGTTTGTAGAAGAATATCAGAGGGCACCATCTACAATCACCAGATATACATTGCAGATGAAATTATCACCAAAGACACAAGAAGGAGATAATATTCTCTTTGGTAATGTCCTCTTAACCATTGTGTTCTTAGATATCAGAGTACCAGATGCAAGACAAGTTCATTTGGGAGTACCCAGAGGAAGACCCCTCACCTACAAAAATATTTGAGAAATACACTTGTGATAGCATGACACCCGTTCACAAGGCGCATCTTGAAAAGTGGTATACGCGTTTAAGGAATGCATTTGGGGAAGAATGGAGAATACGAACAACTGTTAGTGCTTACAGTAGGAGAAGCTGAGTTCGTTGTATACCAACACTTTTATATTGGTAGGTTCAAGTTGACTGATGAAACCATGAGCCCATGGTGTAAGCTCCCATTTGCCTTCATAGCTCAATACTTCCAGTAGGAGTTAACAGATTCAAGGAGTCCAAGAAGTTAAATTTTGACCTTAGTGAGGTGGACCAGGACCACAGGGAGATGCATAGGACATTGGTCTACCCCAAAAAGTGTGTGTACGTGGAAAATTACGTGTCGCATGAAGTCCAAATGGTGAAACCCTTGACTCTTCCCATTACAGGGAGGTCCACAACATGAGTATACCTTCACATAAGGCCCAAGTTTGAGAAGGGTGTTTATCTTGAAAGTGAAGTATCTATACCTGAGGACCCAATAGGTAGGAAGAAGCCCACACCTAGACAAAAGGAAAAATAAATGCAAGAAAAAGGCACCAAGTGCCCAAGATACATAGGCAATAGGTGCCCTAGGAACAAGTGCTAGAACAAGTACTTACATGTGCGAGGAAGAGGTCACCAGTCAAAGAGGAGGCGCCAGAACAGGAAAATCTTATCGTAGAGGAGAAATCACCAGAGGAGGAGGAAGAGAAAGCATAATCTCCTATACTGGAATCCCTAGTTAGGAAGAAACAGAAGGTGATGGAGGAAGCTGATTCGGAGGAAACAAAGAGCTTGGAGAAATACATGGGTGAGAGGGATGATGATGAAGAAGATGATCTTGAAGGGGACCAAGAACCACTTGTTTTCAGCGTGCATGATTTAGAAGAAGAACATGAGTTCCTTTTCATGTGGTGCAAGGGTAGCTAGGAGGAGGAAGGTGCCTGAACATGGGAAGAAGTGAAGAGGTTGACGTGTAGGATCAAAAACTCCAAGCCTCACAAAGGAGAAAATAAACAAGGTGGCAGAAAGAGAAGAAACGAAAATCATTGAAGCCTTGGTAGAATAAGAATTGGAGCACAACGTTGATATAGTGATGGAAGAAGATAAAGAAGAAAGCATAGGGAAAGATAACGGAATCACGGGAGGCCCTAGTCTATCGAATTGTTCCTAAGGGCGTGCACATAGGGGGAAAGTGCATGGAGATCCAGAGGCAAGGAATGAGCTACATTAATGATCCCAGCAAGGTGTTGCACACGCGCTTCCAAAGCACACCCAATAGATCAACTCTTGGAAATGAAGTTTTTCGATGAAGAAGGTGCATACCCTTGGATGAGGAAGATGCTCTCTTGGGAAATTGAGTCCCACATTGATGAGCTAGAGTTCGAGGTAAGCCAGGGGAAACTAATGGAAATGCTTGAGTCAAAAGGAGACAACCCACTTTATAAATGCTCAGTAGCTTTCAAACGAGTAGTTATGCAATGCGCTCAACAAGGTCGCAGATTGAAGTTGAAGGTAGGCTCTTTGGGGAGAATGACAGGTAAAATTTCTAGAAGCGAGTAACTAGAAAATGAGGGAGAGCTAGAAGAGAGGGCCAAGGATTTAAAGTAGGAGGAGTTAATTAGTGCTCAGCTAAAGCGTGAACTTAGGGAAGAAAAGGAAAGGGTGCATAAAGTACATAAGAAGGTAGAATCCATCACAGATGTCATTCGTTGAAGCATCCGGACTTAATGCCACCGTGCAAAATTATGGATCTCCCCTTAAGTGCCTCAAATACTTAACATGCATCTTCACCATGGAGAGGCAACCTCCGGCCTCGAGAATCTATGGAAGAAGTAGCAGCTTGCTTGGAGAAGGAGGAAAAATTAAAGGTTGTAGCAATCATGGCTGAATACAACAAAGTCCTTATTGATGTAAAGATTGTTTCCCATACCATTGAGGCCACATATGACAACTGCGCAGACAGAGATAAAGTGGTGAGTATTTTGGTCGCCAACTATGAAGTAGAGCTTAAAGAGTTCCAAGAAAATAACAAAGGGAACAGAGCATAGCGGGATAGAATCCTGGTCGAGGTTGAAAATAAGTCAGAAGCTATTGAGGCCCTAAGGGGTACAATCAAGAACCGGCTAAAGGAGCTATACCCACAAATTACTAGAAGGATGGATGCACTTGAGGACGTGGGAAAGGAGTTGGAAAAAATTGTTGACACTATGAACACTCAAGGAGATGGACTAAGTTTTGGGGAGGTAAGTGCCCTAGTTCGGCAACCTCTGCTAGAGAGCGCAAAATGAAGTCGATGCTTAGAACAAGTTGGAGGCCGACTTGCAAAAATATTTTCCTATCTTGTTGCAATAATTCCATCACTTCCCCATTCTTTCTTCTTTCCCAAATTCTTCATTCCCTTATTCTTTTCCCAATACATTAAGTCTATTGTGATTCTTTATTCATTGGAGAAGTGTTCCCATGGGTAGAGAACAGGTGTAGTGTGGGGTGATGTTGGGCCCCTAAAATATTGGCTAAGTACACAAAGGTGCATGGGCATGCAAGAATGAAGTTAAGAAATGGGCGCGCAAGGAGAAGGCACACAAGGCAAGGTTCTAAGATGGTCTTAGTAGAACTGTGATGTGCGCACGTAGGACAAGGTCTTGGTACTTAGCCATATTTGGCGTATCGGGAAAGACATGAGAAAAACGTGACCCGACTGCACATGCAGAGTGGATAAGGTGCCAGCCTAGCAACAAGTTGGCCTAGGAAGGAATATGCCATGTGATGGAAGCTCCTAGAAGACCATCATGACAAGGAGTGGAGAGCTCAGGCCTGGAGGAGCATGCACCCATGGAGGACCACATTTAAACACTTGGCGCCGGATTTGAGGCCGCAGAAGGATGAGTTGGCACTTTAGGATGCCTATAAATACAAGTGCCCGCAAAAGAAAAGAGATAGAGAAGAGGAAGAGGGAGCAGAGCTTTGTATAAATGTTACAAAGGAACTCTATTTGGGTTGGGTAGATAAAACATAGGAGATGGATGTACCAAGGGCTTGGATGTTTAAATTTTCATTTTGAGAGTCAAAGGATAGGAATCCAGTTATGATGCATGACTTCGGTTTGCTGCGATGCTCTGTAGTGAATCTAATGAATTTAATGAGGTTACCAGTTTATATAAATATGATCAATAATGATTCTAGTGCATTTAAATATCTTCATGGTTCTATTTTACACATGTTTATGGAATGAGTCTAAATCATTACGCATTTCCCTTTTTGTTTTGATTCAATTCTTAATCTATTAAGTACTTTTCTATCTGGAATGACTGCACTGGTCTAGAAGTCATTCTAAGCTCTATGATGCTTACATGTCTCATTTCCACTCACTTCCTTTAAGTCCAAATCATAGATGATTTTTTCCCACTCAACTCACATAAAAGAGAGATTCAGCGCCCGTACGTGCCTCAGGTGAGTGCCCAGTGCCCACTGGGTGAGCGCCCAGCGCCCACTGGGTGATAGGTCGGCACGCATGGGGTTCCCTTGTTCTTGGTGGGTGTAAAAAAGACTATAATCATGTCATCCCATCCACTAATCTAGAGCATCACATGTACAATAAAATTGATATCATCTATGGATCTATACTATCAAAATCAAACACATGTGGTACACACATCTCAACTATCATCATGATACATACAAAAGTGTGAAATAAAATCATATAACATCATGACACATCTGTAATCCATGAAATCAATCATCAAAATAATAAAGTCCATCATCCCATAACAATTGTGCCACATCAAAATGTCCATATATACAAGTATAAAATGTTTGTCTCAAAGAGGATATACATCATCAATACAAAATGGGCCATCAAAGGGCACAACTCATAAATGCCTTCATCAGAGGCATACATCAAAAATGTTATACATCGATCAAAAAATAAAGCCTTCATCAAAGGCGCATATAAAAACCAAGACATCTTATACAACTATCAAGAATGATAAAACCTTCATAAGAGGTATGCATACAATGATACAAGTACAATCAATGAATACACTGAGGTTCATGGCTAACTAGAACCCTCAGATGGACTGGCTGGTCTGTAAAGTTGAGGAGGAGCCATGACCTTTATACCGCATAGTCCTGTAGGCTGCCTTCGTGGCTTCTCTACGATTCCTGCGGCCTCTCGATCTCATCGATCTTCTCGACTACTGGCTATAGGTGGGTGCCTGCTGACCAGCTGGAACTACCTCATAATATAACAATTGATAATAAGAGGCTCTACCCTTCGTTGTAGCCAATTCTTGGTGGGTTCGATCCGTCACTATTGTCCCATCTATGTGTCGAAAGGATGCTACCTCTGCTGATAGTCATGTAACCTCGACCGACCCATTTCTCACTCTACACAAAGCCAATCTCTCGGCTATCACTTTGGGGTCGTATCCTGGAGTCCGGGCCTCTTATAGTAGGCTCATCACTTGATCCATCTCGAGTATCCATCCGATGTATCTCGCAGAAGTTATACGAGATCCATCTCCTCCCTAGTTAGCCCGGGCTCTAGCCACGGTCCCACTCTGCTATCACACTAGAATGTGAGATCAGCCCGATCTCTCTCCACCGCGTTACTTTTGTAAGGTAGCTAGTTGTCCCTTGACATCTCTACCCCGAGATCGGGATAACATCAAAAGCACCGCATGATCCTGTCCTATACCTCGGCCCTGTACCTATCCATGGGCTTGTCCCTAGTCCCGTAATCTGGGCCTAGGACCCTGTGCATGACTTTGTGCTTATGCCTAGCCCCCGTGCCTGCGGCCCTATGCATGTCCCCTGTCCCAACTCCTATTGCCTTTGTCCATGATCCTATAATGGACCCTACCCATCATGTTGCTGACCATCAAAAGGATCATCAACATGACCTGCACCTACATCATCACTATCACTATTGTATGGGATCTCTGGTGGTGCTCAAATTCCTGCTCCCCATGCCTCATCTAATATAGTCAAGCGTCATGGCAACACGTTCACATACCAAGCCATATAATATGGTGTAGTATCGGGGTCTCTAACCTATCAAGTTGGGTCCTAAACTTTGTGGTGCCACCTGGAAGAAGCTATCTCTAGCTCGAACTACCTGTATATGCGGCCCCATGGTCCGCCTCTCTACATCACGGTGAGCATACCACATATCGGGCTTAGGGACACCTTGAACCCTACCCAGTTGTCCCCAACACCATTGTACCCTATATATCTTAGTAATATAGATGTGGCTACCAAGAATAAAGTAATCTACTACACAGACACTAAGCTCTACTCTATCCTCGGGCCACTGTATGTGTCTATAGGGCCTCCAGATGATATCTCTCTCTAGCAGCTCGTCAAACTCTCATCGGTAGTAGTAGATGTTGCCTAGGTTCCCTCGTACATCATCTCCCATAGAGACCCATGCCATATATTCCATCTCCTCTCGAAGCTCGGGTGTGCAACACACCATGGGGTGCCCGATCACTATATGGTCCAGTGACCAAATATGTAACAAATACGCCGGCCTCAACATCTTATGACGGTGGTAAGTACTCAGGTCCATATCCCAGTATAAATGTGCCAGTATGCACTGGCCCTAGCAGTATCACTCACCACTGAACAATCTATGTACTAATGTGATCAATCCCATTGGAAATGATGTCCTTGTCTTATAAGTGAGTAAGAAACCACTGATAAGAGCCATCAAGTAAAGTGGTCCCGGTGAAGAGTCAGATTAGCTATATAATCATGTAAATACACTTTCCTACCATTGTGGGGTGTCTCATCACGGCCAAATAGGTCACTAATCACTGTAGTAATCCTACCAAAATCACTTTTATACTCAATCATCGAGCCTACAATGGGAACGCGTAAAATCCACCACATGTCCTCTAGTGTGACGGTCATCTCTCCTATGGGGATCCTGAAACACTGGCTCTCACTGTGCCACCACTCAATCAAAGTGATCAATAGGCCATGTTTTAGGGTAATCGATGGCATCCATGCTACATAGCCTAAGCCAACCACCTCCAATAGTATCGCCATCACGCGATGGTCTCGTCGGTGCATGCTCCCCTCCATCTCAGCTATGTGAGTGTGTCGCTCTCGCATTTGCAACACTGGAAACTGTCTCTATAAAAAAATGTTGCATGTATTAGACACTAACAATTCTTCTAATTACTTTTATTGTTCTTCTATCCTCCGTTAAATTTTATATTTTTTCTTCTAAGTGTCATTTTTTGGTATTTTCTCTCTTATTCATCTCTTTTAGGTGCTTGCATGTCCTTTAGGGCATGTGCGCACCTTGTGACATGTGTGTCCCCCTTTTGACATGTGTGTGTGTGTGTGCATCCACCTCGTGGTGCTTGTGCCATGTTTTTCCTACTGCGCATGCACGTGAGTGTGTGATGTGTGTGTGTGCCAAGGTTTTGGTTCATGCATGTGTGCATGTACTATATGCATGTGTGCTAGTGCACATATGCTTTTTGGGGCATATGAGTGTGTGCACACACATTTTCTAGTGCTTGCACATGTGCGCATGTGCTTTAGGGGTACATGCACCACCATAGGGACATCTCGCACCCCTACACATGTGCGCCTGCGTTATACCCTACTTCTATGCTCCTAATTAAGGCATTAATTACACTATTAAATGTGGAATTGATGAAGTAGTTCAAGCTACTCATGAAGAAGCCATCATCTACGTGTCAGGTGTACTCCCGAACTTGGTCGGTGCATCTTCTATGGGCTCGTCCTCTTGCCATCATCCTCGTTGCTTATCGGGAGTCTCACAAGTAAGATTTTAGCAGGGGGTCGGTAACAAATGAATTGGTCGCGATGATTTACCGCCCTCCCTCGGTGGGGTATATTAAACCATTCTCATCGGTCGTGATGCCTGGAAGATTGTTTTGACCGATGTTGTTGCCCTAACTCTTCTTCTACTCGTCGTGAATAATTATTTTATTTAAATAATTATTTTTCTTTCATTTTTTGTCATGTTGGGGAATTCTTTGCCATCTGGTACTCATTTCTTCTCACTAGGACAATTTTATTTCTCCTAGGTGATATCCCTTCTTCTACATACTCCATCGAATAATTATTTTTTATTAAATAATTATTTTATTAATTTTTCCGTCATGTTTATGGGACATTATTTGTTGCACGCTCTCTTTCTTCTCCCTAGGGCATTTCTTTTGCATCTAGGAGATTCTTGTTGATTCTTCTACGCATCCAACCTGTCAAAATGAAAAATAAAAAGTCAAAAATTCAAAACAAAAAAACAATATATATATATATATATATATATATCCATCCAAAATCCAAAAACAAAAAAATTCAAAAATTCTCCAAAAACTCCTAAAAATTGTAGAACTCACAAAACTAGGTAAATCCACTGTGCAGTTGAAACTCATGTCTTGCGCATGGTATTCTTTCCATATCTTGCTGGAAATTTTACATCTTCGTAGATCAAATGACTCGCAAATCATCATATTTACAACCATTTACAAAGTCATCCTGCTTGCTTCGTTAGTACTCTAGGGCACATATAGTTTCCTGGCATCTGTTTTATAGCGTAATACACTTTCTCATTGGACCCGATGTCCTTCATCATCTCCCCTTGCATGTATCCTTTCTCGGGGCATCATTTTTAACCCTTGTTTTCAATCACAAACATTTGGAGATCTTCAATTTGATAACAAAACATTTTTACAACCATCTTGACCATTGTTGGTTGGAATATGTGTGTTTGTACTTTTTTTCCCTATTAAATGAGTTTATTTCCTTCTCATATTGCATTGATTTTTTTGTATGTTGCATTGAGTGGGTGTTTCAAAGAATGGAAAATTGTTCATAGTATGGATTTTCATGTATTCTAATTTTTTATATGCTTATATTTTTAATAAGGACCAATGACGTAGATCTTTGGCAATATGATGACGATAAAGTTGTTACAATACATTGGATGAAAGATTTCTCTTTTCTTTCCTTCTTAATTCCTCCTCTACATCACTCTCCTATCAATACTATTCTTCTTATTCGCCTAGGACATCCCGTCTCCCTGCCCATTCTTCTATTTCCTTTCTCTCACCTCTTTCGATTGTCAATTGCTTTCTCTCATCACCCCATCGACACTCGAGGGGGCATCTCTCACTTCTAATAATTTTTATTCTATGCCTTAAATTTTTTATCCTGTCTCACCGACACCAAAGAGGGGAAAATGTAGACAACTATAATTTAACCTGAGTAATTTAAATACTTAAATTGTGCTAATTATCCTCTTTCCCACAAATTGGTGACATATCATCAATATAACACACTTCCTCTTCTATCACCGTTAATTAGCTACATTACGCTAGTTAATTAACTCTTCTATCCAACAAATACACCAATTAACAACCTTCCGTTAATTAATTCCTCTTTCTATCTAGACTAATTAATTAGCTTCCTCTTCCATTAAATCAATAAATCATCACTTATTTGATTAAATCCCTCTCATAGTCTAAATCATGCTAATTATTCCTCTAAAAGACTCTATAAGCTTGCACACCTATTAATTAATCACTTTGGTTAATTAATAAAGCCCCTCAAACCCCATGGGTCACTAAAGGACAAACTAAACTCTCCTAAGGTTGACTCAACCCTTTCTAAACCTTCCTTATCCACAACTAACCCAACCTCTCCATTTATCCCACATGAAGAGGGATGTAGAGATTCTTCTATCCATTGGGCTATATAAGGATCCCTCCTCCTACCTTTCTATTTACACCTACACTCCTAAATGAGCATAGAGCATACATTATAGCCATTTTATCATCTTTGAGCATTCTTCCATTAGAAGAGCTAACCTTCTCCATTTCTTGCATTCATCCACCCAAGTTTTGAAGTCATATGGAGATATGTCAAGTGGTCTTATAGCCATGATTTGACAAGACTCCATTCTTAGAAACCTTGGGATTTCAAGCACATAATCAACTCTTTGATTGCTAGAGATCTACATAGGTTCAATCTCATCTCATTTAGCATTCAATAAGAGATAAAAGTTAATTTGTTTAGCATATTAGCTTGAAATGTTCATTTCATGTTTAATGTAGAAATTTTGATAGGTTAGCTTTTCTTAAGCTCTTAGCATGATGATGCATAGGTTTATTTTAGCATTGTATTGAAGCTACTAGGTGTTAGTTTAAATTCTACTTACATAGCTAACTATTTCATGCATACAGATATGGTGTGAAGATTCTTAAAGATGGAGGGTACAAATAAACTTGAATTTGATATATTTTCTCTTACCAAGCCATGATGAAAGGTGCAGCGCATATGGTAACGCAAGGTGGGAAGCAAAGAAGTAGAAAACTTAGAAAGTGGTGCAGAGGAAGAATGTGTGTTGTGTAGTAAGGTGCATGCAAGAGGGTTTGTGGCTTGGGAAGTAGTAGCATGCTAGAAGGTTACAAAATTTTACACACTGGAAAAGAAAAGGAAAAAATACGGAAAAACATAAAATTTCTTTAAACCTAGGAAATAGTGATAGGTGAGTGTAATTAATATGGTTGGAAATTGGAAAATTTATAAAAGGATCATGGACGAAGTCATTCCTACCTTTATATTTGAGAACTTGTGTGATAGAGAGATCAATTGTGACAAAGTGTAAAGTGTGAAGAATGGACCATAGATCTAAGATGCGAGAATGAACCAAAGATAAGTAAGAACGAGCATGAAATCTTGATGACAGTGAGCTCTTTTTGAAAAATATGAATCTATGCAAAGGGTTTGAAGGAAAAACAAAATCTAGGGTTCACATGTGAAGACACAAAGATAGGGCATTGAATTTCATATTTATTTAAGCATGAAATTGAAGTGAATGGGCACAAGTATTGAGAAATAAGTTAGAATTTCATCATCAAAGTAACAATTAAAGTAAGTAGGTGTAAAAATTCTAGTACCTAGGGCTCATAGTTTGTAGGTTAAAGAGTTATACTAGTTTGAGAAAAAAATGACAAGGAGAGAACCAAAGAACAAGAATACTATTGATAAGTCACCTAGAGATTAGTTTTTGAGATGCATTATCCACACTGAGGTATTGGTGGGACAACCATGGACATCATAGTTTAGAAAATGTAAGAATGAGTTAATAAAACCACTATGCGTAACGGCATGAGGAATACATCAATAATGATATCTTGTGCGAGTTGAGCACAAGGACTCGTAGAAGGAAGATTTTCATTGATGACATAGTGTAGAAAACTTTGGAAAGAGTAGGGATTCCTGAGTTGTATGAATTTACTTACTTTGGGAAGCCGTGCATATTTTTGAGCTTAATGTCACTCATACATGAAGATTATTTCTACTTTGTAGGAAGAAGGATGCGGCTAAATTCCAAGTTGATTGGCAAGATGACAGGATTTCACATCACCTTTGGTGAAGAAATAGAGATTGACCTACACAACGAGATAAACATAGAGGAGATAATCACCAAATTACAATACCAAGGGGAATCTAAGCCTTCATTATTGATAATATTGATGACCCTGGCACAAGATTAGATGTGCGCTTGGTTAGCTACAATTTTAGATCCTCCGAGCATTGGACAGAGGTAAATAAGAAATTTATTAATAGCATGCATAATATGGGACACAAAAATAAGTAAAACATTTTCTTGTACATAGCTTAGGGATTCATTCGGGAGCTGAAGTTGTAGAAAGATAAATGAGAGAAAATAACTTAGGGATCCATCATATTTTTAATTGTATTTTGGGAGATTATGGTGCGAATAGGCCAAAAGACAATATGTGGGATCACCCTATTGAATACAATTCTCTAGCGAAATGGTTCACCAAGTATACTTGTGATGGTGTGATTATAAATCCATATAAGTAGCACTTTGATAAGTAGTACAAGAGAATGTACGAGGCATTGTAAAATGAGTGGCACTTGTTTAGAGAGCTCTTTGTCATTTTTGAATGGATAGAAAAAGTTTACAAAGTGATGAAACACTTCAGCCTTACAATATTTTTGTTGAACAATGCGGGCCATGGTGTAACCTCTTGTTTGCATTCATAGCCAAGATTTTCAAGTGTGGAGTGAATATAATAAAGGACGTTCCACACTTGAAATTAAATGCATAAAGGTTTGACACAAACTACCATATGATCTATGTAAGAGGTATGGATATGTGTCTTAGTCAAAGATACGTAGAAACAATAGAGATGGACAACATGGACCTTAGTCCAATTTTGACACTAGTAGTTGACAAGGGTACATGTAGGTTCTATGTCTTCCTACATACAAATATGAAGGAATGGAAAGAGTTTGACACGTAGGATGTTGACATATCATATACATCAAATAATCATACTGTAAAGAGCCCAAAGAGAAGGTGTAAGGAGACTCCCCCATAGGAGGAAGAAGGAGAAGATGAAGAGGCTTCTCTTGATTAGATAAGGAGAAAGAAGATAGAAAGGAAGTGAAGGAATAACACCAAGACACAAGTTTCTAACACATACACCATGAACCTCCTACTATTGAGGAGCATAAGCCAAGTCCAAAAAGGAATAAAACCCCCAATCGTTCACAACTTGGATGAAGAAGATGAGTATAAGGTAGTACATGAGGAACCTTGTGTGGAGAAAGAAGAAGAAAGAGATTCGGTGCATAAGAAAGAGCATCAACAAGATGAAGGTGAAGGCCCATAATAGGAGAATGATACATTCAATGCACGAGAAGAGGAGCATAAGAGTGATGAAGAGGAAGAGGAGCATAAGGAAGAAGAAGAGATCGATGAAGAATAGGTAACAGGGAAGGCCAAGGTACTAGAGGACGAGAGAGTTGGGAACGAGTTTAATATAGTGCAAGATACCCCAAATAAGCCATGCATAGGAGGGAGGAAGTGAGCGAAAACCTCCATAAGCACCCCAATATCCAACCTTGATAACCCTTCAAAGGTGGTAAGGGCGATTCTAGAGTTCAAGTACCGAGAAGAGGACCTAGTCTGCTTTGGGAAATATTAGATAAGGTTAAGGCCTTTTCACGCACATGTAAAATACTCTCATGGAATATGAAAATGCACATGGAAGAGCCTAAGTTTGAGGTGAGCAAAGATTCATATTCAAAGATGGGGTTGAATAAAGAACCATGTAGGGTATTCCATATGATTGAATCCACAAATATCTCAAATTAAAAAGCATGCAATGTGCTAAATAAGATGGCCTCGATGTAGGAGAGAAGAAATATTGACAAAGGGTCATTGTCAATATTATACAACAGATATAAAACACAAAGTGTTAAGGAACCAACAACTTGTGGAGGAGTTGAATGATGAGAAGAAGAGAACATTTAACACATATATATAAATAGATTATATATTTATTAGAATTATGAATGTGCTCCCAAAATTGGTGGAATGAACCAAACCATAATATGATATAGAGATGTAGTGCTTGGAATATCTAGTTCGGATGTTGTTGATCAAGGTAAAAGTGGGTCGGGGCCATCAATCAAGAATTGGCCAAGGTGAAAAATAAAAGTTCAAGAAGAAGATTGAATAATATGAGGAAATTTTCATGGAAGTGAAGGAGGCCATGCGAGAAGGAGAAACAAATATTCAACAACTACCAATACTTCTCTACTATATGCAACAAGCGCACGCAAATGAAGAGGCAAAGTTAAATAAAATACAAGCCAAGATCAAGGAAAATAAGGCCAAGTGTGAGAAGGTGATGTCGGATGTCCGAGAGAAAATAGAGATAATTAAATCCAAGTGTGACACTATTGATGAAAGACTCAAGGAGATCCAACCTTTGGTAATGCGTGGGATGGATAGTTCGGAGAGCCATGAAGTAGACTTGGATATACCTTTTAAGGAGATGAAGGAGAAGATTAAAAACTCATTTTGGAGAAGATACCAGATATTATGGAAATGACTCTAGAAAAGGCCACTAAAGAGCTCAAAGGTTATAGATAGTTTCAAAATACATTAAACAAAGAGTTTCCATAACTTCTTTAATCACCTAAGGCTTGAGTTTTGGACACGAAGAATAGGTTCTTCATTATTTGATTCATTGGGGTAATTTCCCCTATTATTTTATTCATCATAGATTCTTTCATTATTTTAGTCATTCTTTGAGGAATTTTTCTATACTCAAGGACCAACAATACTCCTAGTGTGGGGTAATGTTGAGAAGATAAGATTTTGAAGTACTAGCCATGTGCGGAAGTTGAAGACCATGTGCAGGAGGGCACGTATAAACTAAGAGAAAATAGATAAGGCTAGAGTAACAAAATGAATAATGCACACAATCAGATAATAGGTCAGTGTGTGGAGGTTTTCATGAGGGGAAAATGAGGTTAGTCTGAAAAGGGTGTGGGAATGCACACACGAGTTCAAGGAGTTAGCCAATTTCCAAGTGAAGGCTAAAAATAGGAAAAATAAGAGTTAGTGTAGAAAGCAATGAATGTTTATATATAGACAAAGGATCCAACCACAAGTAAATCATAGGAAAGATAAAATAAGACCATGCATGAACAAGACCTATTTATAGGAATAAATCATGAACTATTTATATCACAAGATGAAGATTAAAGCAAGGGTTAAAAGCATGCAACCTATATTTAGGACATCTATTGTTAGAATTAAAGCATGTAAGTGGTGAAGGACAAGTTCCCACTATATATAAATAGGTGTCACACTTCATGTAATTTTGAAATGTATGTGAATGTAAGGTGGTTCTAGAAAGGTAGGTAGACATGGCTAAAGGTATGTGGTTATGGAAATATACAATGTATGCACACATGGATGTAATTAGTGAGTTTATGTAATAGAATTAATTATGCTTGTAATGGACAATTTATATAGATTTTTAGAGTTAATAGAGATGAGTACAATGTAATAGAGATCCAAATAATGATGTTGATTTTCTATGTTAATTATGTTTCTTTTCCACATATGTTATCTTTCTTATACTTTGTTGTTATCTTCATTCGTTATACAATGGATAAGAATACAAACCACAACTTGAAAAGTGAACAAAGGAGGAACTTGGCAGGTTAGGTAAACTTTAGGTGAGTGCCTATGCATCCATGTAGGTGAAGTTCCAATGCACCCGACCTTGTGAAGTGTTGGAAAATAGACTCCAACAAAGACAGTTCAGGGAAAGAATAAGGGTAAGTTTCCTTCAAGTGTTTCAACTATGGAGAGATTGGATAATTTACAAATAAGTATCCTCGAAGCATAAGGGAAAGGAGCATGATGATGAAAATAAGTCCCACATGTATGATAAGAGTAAGAATAATTCTAGGAAGTTTGAGAACAAAAATAATTCAAAGAGAAGATTTTACTCTAAGAAGGATTATAGCTCATCAAAGGTAAGTAGTGAAGCTAGTGTTTTTTATTTTGATTTTGATTCTGATCATAATGATGTATGTAATGAAGTCCTATTCATGGCCAAAGAATATGGGATTTATAAAAATGAAATTTACCTATATGGAGGCTCATGTATGGATTCAAATGATGAAGAGGTTGATATTAAAAGAAAGTTTATGTGTATCTGAGAAGAGTTGAAGCACGCAGAGAAGAAGAACAAGAAACTAAAGGCACAAGTCAAGGATTATGAAGAAAATATCCATCTTCTTGAGGAGAAACATTGGATTGACACCAACATGTATTATCATATTCTCAAATAGTTAGAAACCCAAGTACATATTGTAACAACAATCCTAAAGTCTAAGGAAGAGATGTGTATTAGGTATGAGAGAGATATAGAGTTTCTAAAGGAAGAAATTACTAAATCAGCTAGCAAGGTAAGATCATTTCCAAAGTTTGAGAAGAGTTTCAAGGATCAAGATGATCTCTTGGAGATTCAAAAATTCTAGGTCATATGACAGGTCTAGGATTCAAGGAATACCTACAAAGTGAACTCGGTGACTCAAGAAAATGTTGCTCAAAGAAAGGATAATATTGGCCTAAGTTCCAAAGAAGATCATAAGAAGAACATCATTAAGAGCAATATGAATACAAGGTATGTTATACAACCCAATGCATCAAGGTATGAGAAGTATTTTAATGGTTATTTTTATGGTTTCAGTGAGCTTGGACATAGGGAAAAAGAGTGTAGCATCTAAGTATGAGAAATCACGGGATCATGGAAGGAGTTTTAGTTCATACCGGTACCAAGAGGTAAGAATACGGTTATGTTATAAATGCAATCATGTTGGTCACATTACAAATTTTTGTTTTCATGGTCCTTCAATGAAAAAAATAGATGTTTTAGGATCCTAGAATATAGGAGAAAAAGAAATACAATGTTTTGGAACCAAGGATGAATCAGAGAAATACAACTAAGCATGAATTAGGATTTGAATAAATTCAAAGGTGTTCATAGGTTTCTAATCAGAAGAAAGATAAAAAAGTTGAGCCATAAGTGCCAAGGAGATCCTAGAATCTACTCAATATGTTTTGTAGATCCTTGTGGCTTGGGATGTCTCTACCAGGCTTGTTAGAGGCATTTCATCAATCATAAGAATCATACATTTAAGGTGAGATTGAGTAGATGAAATGAAGTTATGTCTCAAGGTATGTATCTATGTGTTTTTTTTTTTGAAGATACAATCATGAATCATGCTTCAAGAATGTTTTTGTTGTCATCATGGGTCTTGTGACATCTATGCAAGAAGGTGTATGAGTCCTAATAGGTATTGAGGTGTTTGTTTGAACATAGATGGTGTCATGTTGTTCACTTTGGAGACGTCCATAAGGTCGGGTATATTATAATAAGAAATTATTCCCTAGAAGGAGATAGAATGTATGAATATGTAAGGTATACATATTTGAAACCTAGGTATGTGTTTCAATGCCTAATATAGGTCTGAAGTTCTTGAAAATGTAGGCATGACCAAGGATATCTCGGTAAGAAAGCTTATCATAAGTCAAGGCATGTGAATTTTTTTAGTTGAGTTCAAGTTAAAAAACATACATGAGTAAGTAGGAGTCATTTAGGTCTATACCTGATAAGAAGACCCAAAAAGTGGGTAATATGAGGTAATTCTATGTTTGATAGTCAAACTGGGTATGAAGGACAATTAAAGAGACTTGGATAAGCTTACAAGTTTTGTAAGTACAATCATATTTTTAGAAGATTTGCTAAGAAGTTTTTACGCTGAAGAATGAGTTATAATAGTCCTAGATATAGGATAACATGCAAAAGTCCTTGTACAAATGCTTACAAGGTTGTATGGTAAGCTTTTATGCCCTGGAATTATGTTTTGTGACCTAATATGGGCTTGAGATTATTGCAAAGGTGTGTATTTTAATGCCCGAATTTGTTCAAGTCATGTTGCTAGAAATTTTTCCCTCAAGAAGAAGTATGGTAAGCATAAGTGTGCATGTATGAGCCTCGGGTTTGTGTCATGAGACCTGATATGGGCTTTGTAACTCTTGAGTTGGAAATTGTTCTGAAAAGACCAATGTGATATTATCATTATGAAGACTTAGATGAACTTATATGTGTGTTCTTAAAGGCCTGATCAAAATATTGACATAACAAGTTAATATTTAGTGTGTTACCAATAAGGAATGAGAATTATTTGAAGGTATGTTCATAATCAATATGTATAGTCAAGGTCCTATATGTCTCAAGAAGGTTTTTGGTTTTCTAGAGGGTTATGAGTAGTTTGAAGACAAAAAATGAATATTTTGAAGCATATGATGGCATATTAAGGTTTGGTGACTTGTAGAAAAGAATAAATGTTTCTTATCCTATCTCGAGCCCTAACAAAGCTTGTGAAGTGTTGTTGTAAAAAAACATAATCAAGAAAAAGGACATGGTCGAACTGGGTATGTGTACATAGTGTTTTCAAACCTAGTTGATAAGGCTTAATGAAGTTGGACCATGATTGAGTGTTTGATCTCAATGGGAGTTAGTTTTTATCTAAGTATCGATGATCTAGGTAAGCATTTTTGTTTTTGTGTTACAAGAAATTATGATTCAAGACATGTATTCTTGTTAAAGATAAAGTATTGTGTTTACAGTGAGCAAAGTGGGTTGTTATAATAGAATCCCGATGATAAAACAGAGCATGTTATTCCCTATCTTTCATGATGAACTAAAGTTTGGTTTTGTGAAGTATCGAGAAGGATTTTTGATCATGATGATGGTTCAAGATAGGATAGAGAGGTCTAGGAAAGTTGTGTTAGCTTGAGAGGAATTAGGAAGATGCGGGATGACATGGTGTCTTATGGCTCAAAGGATTTGGTCCGAGGAGAAGCGTGTTAAGAAAAATGTTGAATCAAGATTGAAGTGCCAATATGGCACATAATGACAAGTTGCCTTGTGTTCTAGAGAAAGAATGCATTAGGTAGGGAGGAGCTGAGCAGGGATCCATTAGAGAAGCATGTAATATGTTAAGAGTTAAGAAGGAAGGTGTATTGAACCTAGCAAGTTTGTATCATTTTGAATGGTTTGTAAAAGTTGGCTTGAGTAGTGTTCTTTGTATATGGTATGTGTTCACTCCATGAAGACAAAGAAGGAGACCTAGTTCTATTTAGAGGAAGGTGTAAAACAACTATGTCATAAGATAGTATGTATGGTATGTTCATTCCTCGTAGGGCTTTGTTCAGTTGATGTTTTCATGACTTGAAGAAAAATTTGGTGTCTCTATTGTTTTCAAAAGGTTTTTGTTTGATGAATCAAGAACAAACAAGTGAGTTCATTTTCTCCATGAACAAGTATGAGATGACTAGAAGTAAATCATGTAAGGTTGAATTTTTGAGAGATATTGGTATGCCAAGGATGAGGTAAGCATGAATATAGGGAAGAATGTGATGTTTAGAGCTCTTGAAGACACGTATTTGCATATGGGGAGTTATGATTGCTCATGTATTGATATGATTCAAAACAATGTTGAAGAAGGTCAAATGGACCTTGTTTGATTTGGTTGATGTTTCCAACCAAAAGGTGAGCCTAATGTGATGAGAGAAGAAGTGGAATGAGGTGTTACAGGTATGTTTCTTTTTCATTAATGTCAAAATGGGGAGAATGAGCTGATGGCATGTGAGTACCTTAAGGGGAGTTTGAGCTTTGTGTGCTGTTTTACCATCAATGAAAAAGGGGGAGATTGTTGGAATTATTTTTTCATTGATGTCAAAAAAATGATGTTCTAGGTATTTTTATTTTTGTCTAAGTGTCAATGATGTCAAATGAGGTAAGAAGCATGAACGTTGATTTGTAGTGTCTTGATTGGTCAAGTTGAGTTCAAGAGTGCTAGCAGAGCATGGTGGTGATTTCAAGATTAGATCTTTGATTTTTCTACTTTTGATGATGTTTTTCATTGTTTTTTACTATTTTCAATAAGGTTTTGGTACTTGGAATATTAATTCACATATTTTTAAGGTCTCCATGATGCAAGAAAGAGAGAATTTGAAGACAATGGAGAAAATGCATGTGTTCTTGTACCATGACGAGTCTTTTGATGAAGATTTGAGCATGGTTTCTTGAAGAGAAAGTTGTCATGAGTGTTTTGAGGGATTATTGGCATAGTTTAAGCATGGAAACAGGTCTTATACTTCATTAGCAAAGGACTTTAGGTTTGATTCAAGACCTAGTGATGCTAAAAGACCAAAATGTGAAGAAAAAGGTCAAAACATGTATGAAGGTCGTATTTTCAAGGTATGTATGAACTTTTGAGCTATGTCAAAGATGTGGAAAGTTTTTTTGGGCATTTTAGTGAATTTTTAGGTCATTACTTTGAGCATATTACATGGAAAGTGAGTTTTAGGTTTGTTCCTAGACCTGATTCTTGAGAAAACATGCCCTAATGAAGTGGAGTCATCATTTATGAGTGAATTTGAGAAAATATGAGCATTTAATATGTGTTATCATGTTGATTTAGAGGTGTGGTCCAAATTTTAGGTCCTAATGTTGAATATTTTTCAAGATATCACATTTTTACTTATGTCAAGTTCTTGAAGGTGAGAAATAGAGCTCGAAGTTGACTTTCTAATGCTTGTTAGCATGTGAAACCTTTTCATGAGAGCATGATCTCTTTAGTACAAGTGAATAATGGTTCTAGCTTGAGTTTTGTGACATTTAATGAGGGCAAAACTTTTATGAACAAACTCTAACACCAAAACCACTCTTAAACCCCTTCAAAACCCTAGTTTGATAGCGATGGAGGAGATCTTGTTGGAAATGACCTAGAATGGATTGGGTAACATAATTTTATGATTTTATTATCTATTAGACTCTCTAAAATTTCTCCATGTGTCTTTTTTTGACATGTCATTGAGAAAACGTCTTTGCTACAAGTCAATGTTTTGAAGAAATTGGTATATAATTCATATGTTACAAAGAAAAAAGCATATAAATTCATGGTGGATGAAGTACATAACCTAATATATATGTTTTTGATGTTTTCTTGTCAAGTTTTATGCTTTATATTTTTCAAGAGTAGTTGGAGCGGTTTGTGATTTTGGTGATCGATTACAGAGGTGTTTTTGGGCTCTACTGATCTAAGTGATGATATCGTATGAATTTTGTGATAAGCCTGAGGTCATAATATTTCCATTGGTATATCACACTTGTATGGCTGAGATGATTTGATTATATTTTGAGCTTCATTTTTGAAGACTAGTTTTGTACGTCTTAGACTTAGTGTGGTTGGTTGCTCTGTCGGTGGTGTCTTTGCATGTTGTGACGGTTCAAAGTCGTAGAAGCATGCTAGAGGTTGCTTTAAGGAATAAAAAAATTCTAAGCGGTTTCAAGGTTTGGTGATGGTGTTCTTTTCTTAAGAAAAATCAAATTTGGCGAGTGGGCTTTTTTGAGTGCTTTAGGGCTTCTTGAGTCCTAATGGAGGTTTTGAGGTTTTTCATGCTATTTCCAACCTATATGGTCCTTTCTATGACGTTTCTAGGATGTTATTAAGTTTATTTAAGTGATTTTTTCCTAAGATGAATGACCTATATGTATTTATGTCAAGATTCACGTATAAAATCAAGTTATAAGGCTCATTTGAGTTAGTTGAGAGTGTAAGGAAAAGTGTGAGCTAGAGGAAAGTTTCTAGAAGTGAAAGAGGTATTTGTGACCATCAAGAGAGGGAAGAGAGTGTGTGGAGATGTTTTAGAGATTTTGCAAATGTTGGAGAGATAGGTAACTAGGTCTAATCAACTTGGTGAAGAATCTCATGAGCGAGTTGACCTAGAGAGCATATTTGAAGAAGAAGGAAGGAAGGAGAGATTTATAGTGTCATCATCAGTCGTTTGTGCAACATTTCAAAGGTGAAAAAATGTCGGGTGAATTTTATTGGTGATGATTCATCTAGGGGGTTAGTTCCTCCTTCTAGGGTTAATGCTCTACTAAACCTAGGGCTTGGTGCTCCTTATGGGGTTAGTGCCTCACTAAACCTAGGGGTTGGTGCTACTTGTTGGGTTGGTGCTCAGCTAAATTTGAATCATTGTAATAATAAAACATTGTTTCAAAGTGGGATTTTCTTCCCTTGAGGTATTCCCACTTAAAGATTGTGTTTATGTGTTCTTATGTCTCATTTACATATGTGGATGATGCAATGTCTTGATGATTCATGTTAAGATGATTTGAATAATTAATTTGAATGAATAATTGATGGATATAAATGTTTAAGTGAATGAAAATTATTATTTCATAGTGATTCACCCCCACCCTCTCGGTGATTATGCTTCCAACTGTTGGAAGTGTGTGTCATTTGTGTTGTCATTGATGTCAATTCCATTGATGTCACAGTGGTTTAGGTGATCTAGGCATGTTGGCTAGGTGATCTAGGTATGTTGGCTAGGTGATCTAGGGGTCTCCTAAGTTATATTTGTGTGGCTTGAGTCTCTCAAACGTGGTATGAAGGTCAAACAAGGTCCGCAAGGTAAGTACGATGTGTCAATGAGTCTGTAACATATTCACATGGTCCAGTCATGAAGTGTATGAGTCAAGTCAAGTCTTTCTAGGTCTTGGCATATTGAAAGTACATGGTGTAAATCAATCAATCATTATAATTCAATCAAACCAAAGCAAGGAGAGAAAAATTTCAGCACTATGAGGTGGCACAGGAGGTGTAAAAAGAGATATAAGAGACAAATTGGGTTTATCTTTGAATGGGTATGAAGATGAGACTCTCTCTATTTGACCTATGGGTCTGAATGACTGAACATGTTTTATACATCAAAATTGAATTTTTGGAGGTGATAGGGAGATCTAAAAATTTATTTGGAGGTGTTTGATCACATTGTATGGAAGACTAGTTTTTGTGTTTTCAGGACCATCCAAACCAGTTGCAAAGATCCAAGTTTTTGGAAGACTTATGCCATGAATTGTACCATTATGAGAAGTGTATGAGATATTATACTTAATGATATTTCCATTTATAGGTTACTTTCCTCATGATGAATATATTTGAGGTATGTATCAGCTCAATTTTGAAGACCAAATTTAGAGATGTTGAAACCAACCAATAAATTCTTGCAAAGTGGTGTTTTTGATGAGTTAAGCCTTGAGTTGACTCTTTCTAGTAAATTTTAATGAAATTATACATCATAATATTCATTTTTATATATTACTTGGGTCATGAAGATGAGTGTAAGTGGTCTAGTTAGATGATTTTTCAGATCTGTTTCTATGGAAGTTGATTTAGGAACACCTATAAGCCTAAAGGAATACATTGGATAATGTGGTGAGTTTCTAATCATACAAGAGCATAATTTGACTTGGGGGACCATGTACCATGTGAATACAAAGCTTGAATACTTGTGGACAAGTTTGAGAGAAAGAAGACAAAAGAGGATCTCATTTTGAGAAGACTAGAAAGTGAAGAGTCAAGTGGAAATTGAAGTGCAAGAGTCATTCTCATGAAGGATTTGTTCTTTAAAAGGGTGTTTCACATTTAGGTGGATTGAATTTTGAAAAAACCCTTTCTCTTCTTTTGAATAAAACCTTTATTACAAAGCAAAAACCCCTGGAAGTCTCTTCTAGGTTAGTAGTTGGTTGGAGTTTCATGAGGAGGATGTGAGTGAAGAAAAATGATTAAGTATTTGTTGGCTACAATCTGATTTGAAGAAGCGTAAATTGACTTTAAGAATTGTAAATTAATTTGAAGAGTTTTAACAAAATCTGAATTCCTATAAAGAAGGTTTCTAAGTACATATTGTGTTCTTCATTTGTATGCATTTATTGATGAATTGTATTTTATTGTGATCCAACATTAATGCATGAAAGTGTATGAAATAGAAAAGATAAAAGATTTATTACAGGACTCATTCACTCACCCTCTCAGTCCCTTGTCAATTTTAACAATCGGTATCAAAATGCAGACCCTTGGTAGCAACTTTAACAAGCTATAGGGAGATCTTTGGTGACAAGGATGGGAGATCTTTATCACATGAGATGGAGAGTAGAGTTCAGTAAAGAGAGGATAGAAAAAGTGATTCAATTACAAGAAGAAGTTCAAAAAATTTGTACATACTCAACTTAAAGAATCCTCGCTAAGAGATAAGAATTGGAGAAAGATAATGAAGAAATGAAGAAAGACCTAAGCATCATGACAAGTAAGTTATCATCCTTTCAAGAGAGCTCAAAAAATATGAATAAGATGTTAGGGAAAAAAATCATATGGTGATAGATTAGCTCTAGGTTTCATAGAAGGTTCATGTAGTATAGAGAAAAATAAAGGTGAATCAAGCCAAGGATCAAATGGCAAGATGCAGTCAAACAATGGAAATAGTGCAAAGCATTCATATCATGAAATATCATCTGTTAGGAAGCCAAATACATGTAGGCATGTTGATTTTCATGGTAATTGCTATAAGTGTGGTGCTTATGGACACATGGTTGGTATATGTAATTCTAATGTGGAAAAGAAAGAAGATTATAAAGAAGAAACTCAAGGGCATCACCTTTGAAGGAAATAAGGAAGAGAAAAAAATTAGGAAAAAGATATGGATTTGAATGTTATCATTGTCATGAGAAAGGACATCTAGCAAAGTACTGCAAAAATGAGTCATCCAACACAAGGAGGTATGTAAGAAAGTTCAATAGGTATTGCTATGATTGCAATGAATATGGTCATAGGGATTTTGAGTACAAAGGAAGGAATATTTAACTATTTAGGTGCCACAAGGAAGGGCACATTGCAATATTTTGTGATGTAGGTCAGTTGAAGAAAGAAATTCAAAGACCCAAACAACAAGTTCAGAGATACAAGAGTCTAACTAGAGTGCTCAAAAGGATTCTAAGAAGATGACTGGTCAAAAGGAGGGTGATGTGACAACTAAAGATTCAAAAAATAATTAACTAGTCGAGAAATTAAAAGAAATCATGAGACCTTCTTAGCTATCTCATAAAGCTCTCGCCATGGCATATAGATGCAAATGAAGCTTTCAAGCGAGGGGGAGATGTCTTGTTATGTATGAGTCTTTTTCATGGTGTTGAGTTCATTGAAATTTTTATAAGAGACTAGGAAAAAATTTGGAAGAGTGTCTACAACATGTGTGAGAAAATATTAGGCTCAACTTAGCCCCAAGAGTCAAATTTCAAAGTTACATAGAAGTTAGTCTTGAGATCTATCAGTGTAAGCAGAGGTAAATGAGATGGAATAAGATATTTCAGGAATATCTGTGGAAAATGCACTTATGTATCATGTATTAGGGTGATTTTTGAAGCTCTAGGTCAAATTTCATCAGATTTTGAGAAGGTATGTGGAATTTATGTTAGTTTTACTAAAACATGCCTTTTGAAAATTGAATAAAAAGTTGTCTAGATTATCAATTCTCAAGGAAATTTATAGTGCATCCTTTGGATAAATCATATAAATAATTTTTGTAGAGGACTCCAAGTTTGATATAGTGTAAAAAGTTTCAAGATGATTGAATACATTTCAAGAAAGTTATGAGAATTTAGTCAGGTTTCTTCTCCTTCGTGGCTTGTGTCTTGAGACTTCAACATCAATTTGAGTTGTTTTGTCTTGAATTCAATATTTTGAGTTCTCAGACCTTCCTCAAAGTTCATTTTCAAGATTATTGATTAGTTGAGGTGGTTTTTGGTGAAGGTCAAGGTGTGAAGTCATCCTCTCTATGTTGTCCTAGAGAGTGAAGTCAAGAAATCTTGCATCAATCCTTCATGGAGTCATTGTATTGAGGATTCTTTCTTCAACTGCTTGCTAGTGATAATTTTTGACATTATTTATAGATATTAGAGCAAATCCTCATATCACAATGTGGAGTATTTGGACAACATATTGTGCTTTGATGGAGCACTTGGTTAAAATCTTGTCTTCTTCCTCTGTCTCGTGGTTTCATGCCAAGAAATTTGTACTCATAGGCATGCTTGAAGATTTTTTTGAAATTCATATTCTCAAGAATTTGAACTTAATTATCATGCTATTCTTGCAATACAAGTGACTACACAATTACCAAAATGAAGCCCCGCCTATTGGACCGAGTAAAAACTTTAAACATCGAGACTACTTAATGGAACTTCAAGAATCATTATGGCAATGATTCACATATTTCTTTGTGATAGGTTTTGAGTTTGCATCAGTGGGTGATTAGAATCAGAAGCACAAACACAAACTCTTCCTAACAATCTTGGTTAAGGTGGAAAATATGTTGAGTCATATGTGAGGTTAGAGGCAAAGTTGAAATCTATGTTTGCACTTGATAACAATCAAGATTGAGTGATCTCCTTGTGCTAGATGAATTCATCATGTGAGGGTGATGAAAGGTTGTCTAATGATGAAGATAACATGCTCTTAAGAGGCCAAAAGTGTTCCACTGTTTCTCCATGCCAAGCAAGGACCACCATTAAACCTTGAAGTATTGTTCTTTTTCATGCATTGATGTGTCAACATTATAAACCTTTGTCTTGGCAAAAATTTTATTTTGGCGAGTGTTTGAATACAATTCAAACTTGTAAATATTAGAGGAAGATGATAAACAAGTTTTCAATGTCACAACAAGTGAAAAATTATAGCCTCATCGAGAAACAAGTAAGATTTTCATTTATAAAGGCCTCGGGCCATTACAGTGGGTAACTCGAGATTAGGGTTTCACGGGAACATTTTTTCTCTAAAATCAAAGCAGAACCAACTAAAAATTTTAGAGATATCATATAAATATCTGTGAGCATCATACTAAGTGTTTTCAAAAAGAATTACACGTTTTTATTAAGCAAAAAGAGAGGATTTCGTGACAAAATTTTTATGTCTTTGTAAAAATGTTATGCAAGATTTGGAAATGTTTCTAATACAACATGGGCGAAGGTAAGTGTCTTATCATTTTTGTTAAATCCTTAACAGCCAAGGATCATGTCAAGAAACATCATTACCCATGTCTAATCGCTGCAATCAAATGTTAAGGATCGAAGCTTGTTTCTCGAGAGATTGTGAACAAATGAAACAATTCTTATAGTATCTAAAGAGTACTTGGTGTTTGTAGAGCTTTAATATTGTCTTCTTCAAATTTCTTGGATCCATGTTGAATCTCAAAAGCCTCTAAAAGATTACAACTTTTTGATGTCTCCTTTCCTAGCTCGAGATAAGAAGATGGAGAGACACTTGTTTGTCTCTATCAAACAATGTGTGTCAAGTCTCGCTTTATTTTAAGATGTAATCTAAAGAGTCAGTTATATAGAGATCGAAGTTGTGAATGTAAAGGGAGCTGAATAGTTTAAAAGGAAAAGAAATGAATAATTTGAAGTCAATGTGTAGAGTATAAAATTAGAACAAAACAGTGAATACGAAAACAAAATAGTGAATGCAAAAACAATGGTGAAGAATGTTGATAGTAAGGAAGGCTAGATATTTCTCAAAGACAATGAAAATTTTCAGTGGACAAGGTATTAAAATGAAAGTGCTATGATATTTGTGGCAAAGAGGAAAAAAATTTTGAAGCAAAAGGTGACACGAGAGAACTTGAAAATTGATAGAGATATACCAAGTTAATGTGAGTGTGCTCAAAAGAAGACTACTCTATGAAAAGTTAAAATGCCAAGGATTGTGACAAAGATAAGAAATGGTAGAGTATGTGCACAAAATCCTTAAGGTCTAAGTCATGTTAGTATCCCTAAGACAACATAAAACTATTGATTAGAATTTGAGCTCCAAAATGATGACCACGGGTCAAGAAGGAATGGCTTAGGGAAGAGTGATAGAGAACTCTGTTTTTGCTAGAAGCAGTTGATGTATCTAAGGCAACAATAGTGAGTGTGTCTTGATAGAGGCTTCATATCAAAATTTTGTCCTCATAATTTCACCGAGTGTCAAATTATGTTGCCTTATCCTTCATCATTTGTGATCTCCTATCGAGGGATGTTTGATTATTGTAAAGATATATTCACAAGTTCATTATGATAGTAGCAAATTTACTGTCCAAAGATGTAGTAACAAGTAAAAGAGTGTAAGTAAATGATTGTCATACTATGATACATTGGTGTGCTTAGTTAGTCTCTTAGGGTTTGGGTCGTCATGCCTTTCAATATGTCATGAAGATTAAACGGTTTTTCATTAAGATTTAACGACGTGTGGTATTCTTTATAAGCTCAATAATAGGAATGAGACTCCATGGCATGAGTATGTGCTTAAAATTGGTATGGAATTTGAAGTTAAACAATAAAGTTGTATGAGACACTCCAAATTGTGTTGATGGAAATGTGACAGTGTGTACAAGAAGCTACATTATAGTGAATATGCTTCAAGGAGATAAAAGGAAATATTTGTATCTTGTTCTTTGTTATATTGGTTTTAAGTAAAATGGCTTGTTGTTGATGAATGAGCCTTGGTCATGTGTTTTAGTGGTGAATCTCATCAAGTTAATTTCCAGTAAACTGTGTGCCATGTGTAGGGTCTAAGATGCCAAGGTTGTATCTTCTAGATAGTCAAGATCTAGCAGTTGTCAGAGATATTTGTGTTGAAGATACAATTTTATGTCAATCTATTTCTCGAAGTATTGCATCAAAGGATATGATACTTTCAAAGTGTTGAAAGACATTTGTGAGATTGTGGGTTTTTCTTACATGCACAGTAGACCTAAGTGTGTCGATTACTTACCGGATCGAATAAGCTGAGATAAGAAAGGTACATGTATGAACTATGGTGGTACAACAATGATGCTACAAATGCAAGAAGACTATGAAGAATGCTCGAACTCTAGGGTTTATATACTACGGTGATGATAAGCTTGTTCTACATGCTAATAATGTTTGTCACTAGTATCAAGAAGATACTATGGAGATTTAACAAGATGAAATATGATGGTGTGAAACCTTGAAAAAACCCTTACCAAAATGAAACATGTGACAGTCTCCTCTTAAGCTTGTAGGTGGTTATTGTGTGCCAAGACAAAAAGTTTTGAGAACTAGAAGGAGATTTCTCATAGTGTAAGGAGTTTAAAATCCTCAATGCTTAGTGACTATAATAGTAAGCTATAAGTATATTAACAAATTAGGAAGCACATATAGGAGAGTTTAGCCACATTGAGAGACACTAAGCCATAAGTCTAAGTGGAACAAATTGGTGGAGTAAATACACTTGGGGGCCCTTGAGTATGAATTCAATGCCCGAACAAGTACAAGTAAAGTCTAATTTTGTTCAAGAACAAATGTGATACCAATAGGACTATGGGATCCAATTACAGAGGAG
Source organism: Taxus wallichiana var. yunnanensis (assembly GCA_018340775.1). NCBI lineage: Eukaryota > Viridiplantae > Streptophyta > Pinopsida > Cupressales > Taxaceae > Taxus > Taxus wallichiana. The sequence goes on from CM031244.1 coordinate 594,344,064, forward strand.
GGAAACATTGAATTTGATTGAAGAAAGTATCAACCAAAGGAATGGAAGGGAGAAGAAAGGAAAATCATGTAGAGTAGTGCAAAGTGAAGGAATTAACTCGAGTGAAGACTATTTTCATAGGTTGGAGAAAGAACACATGAAGCTGATAAGAAGACTCTAGAAGACAAACTAGAATTAACATAGTTGACAATTCGAACAATCGACAGGGGGATTCTCCATGTTCCTCAATCAACCAAAGTGAAGATACTAAAAAGATCATTGTAGCTTGACAAGGCATAATATATTGTATTCCAAGGACTATTATGACATGGTACAAACATGAAGAAGTTTCTACATGTACTTGTGATAGAGAGATATAAGAGATCAAGACTGTGAATGTTCTCTTTTACAATATGAGATGGTAAGTGTTCTTTCAAAGCACTGAAGATTCAAACAAGAAGACAATGTACAAACTTGTAGGTGTTTTTTGAGGCAGGGGGAGTTGGCACTTATTCTCCTTCAGAGATTCTAGGCTCTAAAAAGGCTGATCTATGAAGTATTATTGATAATTTGCATGCAAATCTCAACGGTGAGTAAGCTTATGATCCAAACAAGTATAATATCATGCAAAAGGAGTGAAGAACACTAAAGGAGTTTCCTAGGGACTGTGAAAAGTGATTTGAGCATCTACAAGGCGGCTAGGTTTAGTATTAGAGGAAAAATTGGAGTTCTTAAACATGAATCAAGCCTATAAAGTGATGTAAACTATTAATAAAGGAAAAATAATGTGGATATCAATGAGGGGGAGCTTTGTATAGGTCTGTAAGATCATTTTTGTTATTGTTGGAGTCAAAGTAGAGAGTTATCAGTCCCATGGGGAGCTTTTTGGTTAATTAAGTCAAATTTTGAGCATTTTTCCATTGTGAATTGTCATTATTTCATGTCAAGTTCATGCATACCTTTGTTATAGATGTCAAAGGGGGAGAAGTGTGCTAAGAAACATGAAAATGAGGTCATCCAAGTGTGTGAATAGTCATGGTTGTCTTGCCATTAATGTTTCTAGGAAGGTTTCCATCAATGACAAAGGGGGAGTTTGTTGGAAGTGTATGTCACTTGTGTTGTCATTGATGTCAATTCCATTGATGTTACAGTGGTCTAGATGATCTAGGCATGTTGACTAGGTGATCTAGTTATGTTGGCTAGGTGATCTAGGGGTCTCCTAAGATGTATTTGTGTGGCTTGAGTCTCTCAAAGGTGGTATGAAGTTTAAACAAGGTCCGTGAGGTAAGTAAGATGTTTCAATGAGTCTGTAACCTATTCACGTGGTATAGTCATGAAGTGTAGGAGTCAATTCAAGTCTTTCTAGGTCTTGGCCTAGTGCAAGCACATGGTGTAAATCAAGAAAACATGAGAATTCACTCAAACCAAAGCAAGGAAAGAAATTTTTCAGCACTATGAGTTGGAATAGGAGGTACGAAAAGAGATACAAGAGACAAACTAGGTTCATCGATGAAACAGTCGTCGAATGGAGCTTTCTTAAGCCAATCCACAAACAAACAAGGTGTGAAATGTTGACTCAAGGTGTGATGATGTAAAAAAACATGGTGTGAGCATGGGATGATGATATATGGTGTGTAAAATTATTCTCAGGTAGCTTTTTAGGTGTTTTAGGCACTTATGCAAGTCAACATAGTTCAACAATTGGGAATCAGAGACCAAAGGAACCTAAATGAGATGGGATGGAAATATGCAGGATGAAACAGAGAAAAATATCACTTAGAGGTGTTATAGGGATGTGTTCTTAAGGTGTGAGAAAATTTTCAGAAGTTGAGGATGAATATTTTGCAAGTTATGCAAGTATTTCCAAAACCAGTTTTTCAAAGTATGTAAATTGAGCACCAAACTTCTTAGTAGTCAAGAAAATTTTGGATCCTCCTTCAGATAATTCATAAGAGAAAAAATGGAGTAGATTTGGATAAAACTATACATTCCAAAAATTATTTTGGTGATTGGCTAAGTATTTTAGAAGTTCTATCTATTTTTCTCGAACATGTTTTTGCAGCCCTCCGAACCCGGTTTGGACCAGTTTTGGAAAATTGAGTTGGATAGGTGTCTTAACTCAATTATTTTACTTGGAAAACTATTTTAACATGAAGAGGACTCCTTAGGGAACATTTTCATGTTATTTTGAGTTCATGATGCATGGTGGGCCCCACTGAAAAATAGGTATTTTGTGAAGATTTCAAAGTGTACATGAGAAACTTACAAAGGAACACCCTGCTCAAATTTGAGGTGGATGTTGGTAATGTGTTATTAAACTTCATGAAGTCACTTGGGTTACTCTTTTGGATAAAATTGGAGTAATGGTTGCATATTTGGGCATACCGACAAAAGAAGCTTGTTTTGAGAAGCTAGTGAAGAAGAATGAAGGTAACCATGTTGAATTACATTTAATTGATGTTATTTCTTACCTTGATCCATATTTTCAAGGTTTATATGATGTTTTAAAGTTTTTTTCAGTTTACATAAGTCATTTTTTGCTTGAAGATGATTGAGCCAAAATTGCTCTTTTAGACCTATTTGAGAAGCATGTCTGAATGGGTATGAAAATGAGACTCTCTCTATTTAACATATGGGTATGAATGTTTGAACATGTTTTGTACATAGAAATTGAATTGTTGGAGGTGATAGGGAGATTTGAAAATTTATTTTGAGGTGTTTGACCACATTGTATGGAAGACTAGTTTTTGTGTTTTTAAGACCAGCCATACCGGTTGCAAAGATCCAAGTTTTTGGAAGACTTATGCCATAAATTGGACCATTATGAGAAGTTGATGAGATATTATACTTCATGATATTTCCATTGATATGTTACTTTCCTTTATGAAGAGATTTGAGGTATGTATTAGCGCAATTTTGAAGACCAAATTCAGACATGGTGAAACTAGTCAAGAAAGTCTTGCAAAGTGGTGTTTCTTGATGAATTAAGCCTTGAGTTGAATATTTCTGGTAAATTTTAATGAAATTATACATCAAAAATATTCATTTTGATATATTACTTGGGTCATGAAGATGAATGTAAGTGGTCTAGTTAGATGATTTTTTAGAACTGTTTCTATAGAAGTTGATTTAGGCACACCTATGAGCCTAAATGAATACATTGGCTAATGTGGCGAGTTTCTAATCATACAAGAGAATCATTTGAATTGGTGGGACCATGTACCACATGAATACAAAGCTAGAATACTTGTGGACAAGTTTGAGAGCAAGAAGACAAAAGAGGAGCTCATTTTGAGAAGACTAGGAAGCTCAAGAGTCAAGTGGAAATTGAAGTGCAAGAGTCATTCTCATGAAGGATTTGTTCTTTAAAAGGGTGTTTCACATTTAGGTGGATTGAATTTTGAAAACCCTCTTTCTCTTATTTTGAAGAAAACATTTGTTGTAAAGCAAAAACCCCTGGAAGTCTCTTCTAGGTTAGTAGTTGGTTGGAGTCTCATGAGGAGGATGTGTGTGAAGAAAAAATGGTGAAGTCTTTGTTGGCTGTAATATGATTTGAAGAGTTGTAATTTGATTTGAAGAGTTTTAATCAAATTTGAATTCCAATAAATAAGGTTTCAGTACATCTTGTGTTCTTGATTTGTATGCATTTCTTGATGAATTGTATTTGATTGTGATCCAACATTAATGCATGAAAGTGTATGAAATAGAAAACCTAAAAGATTTACTACAGGATTGATTCACCCCCCCTCTTAGTCCCTTATCAATTTTAACACCAACATCCTTGACTTTTTGTTGGCCCTAGAATGGTCACACACACACACACACACGTGTGTGTGTGTGTGTGTGTGTGTGTGTGTGTGTGTGTGTGAGAGAGAGAGAGAGAGAGAGAGAGAGAGAGAGAGAGAGAGAGAGAGTAATCATATTA